>BJFM01000422.1:103311-115661 GCA_016586285.1 Arothron firmamentum
GGGGCATCAAACCCTGCCCCCTCTTCTTTCGATAAACGCTGAGGAGGAGAAGCGGATCAGGTCCCCTCTGCTGCTGACAAGCAGTTGTCTCATCTCTGCAATGACAATGAGCCCTTTCTGGTATCCAAGCAACCGTACACAAGTTGAAGCATCGTGGATTAATTACAGCAGATCTACGATGCAGTTGTGTGTCCATTCATTCCGAAGTCTTTCCTTTTGTTGAACTTTTATGAAGACGTCTTTTGGGACGGCAGACTGTATTTAGGCAAAGGTACAGAGTCGTTGTCATCACAGGAACCTGTTTATGCTCGAAGGTTAGCGAAAGAGAAGAGTTGCTAGTTTTCAGGTGTGACTATGTTCCAATGCTGCATTCAAACACTCTCTCCCGTATCCACGGAGACGCCCATGGCGCCTATTACCACCATAGTATCCAGTAGGCGGTTGCAGCAGTGCGTCTATGCTAATGCTGGAATTGTTGGATATTGTGGGTCTGGCTCAGAAAAGACCGAGACAAGGAACAGCATGAAATGAAATCTGGCCTGGAATCCCAAACCTCTCAGTCGGGATCTCCTCTGAGCCTCCTCCATGTCCGCGTTCAGGTTGATGCAGACCCAGCTGCACGAGTCGGGCTAAGCCGGGAGGGATGATATCGGCTTTTGTTCGAACCGCAGCTACACGGGGAGACAGTGGTAAGTACTGTACACCTGTCTCATTAGCAGAACCATGCTGTTGACCCAGTGTATTAGCCCGGGCCTAATCCTGCCAGATCTGAACAGGCTTCCCTAAGCCTCTCTTCAGGATGAGACTTCCCCTGAGCCGCCATGACAAGTCTGCATCACAATGGCCAAGCAGGGCCATGGCAACACATCATTATGCTGCGAACAGACACAGATTACAAGAGAGGCCGGGTTTTGTTTGTTCACTGGCAACATTATCGCCACATTATTGCACAGAAACAGTCACACACACACACACACACACACACACACACACACACACACACACACACACACACACACACACACACACACACACACACACACACACACATATTTACACATTTGCTGATTGTCACAGGCATAGAACGGCTGTTTCCGTTTTTAGGACAACAAATTGAGGTGTTTCTCCATTAAATTTGACTCATTTGTAGAGTTTTTGCCACGATCGTCACCCCCTGAATGCATAATTCTCAATAGGCTAAGCTAACAGGCATGAAAGTGACACCTAAAAAAGAAAAAAGTTTTATAAGTCGAGCTAACATGCCCAGATAATGCAAGTGAAAGTTGATCCCGATACTTGAATAGCATGTAAAATCGGAGCCATTTAATCAAAATACTAAAAACGTTATTGAAAACTGGGTTTAACAAGTGTGAAGGTGAAGGAAATAAGTCACAAAAGAGAATCTCTTGTGGACTCCCAATCGTGTGTGTTGATGTGGCATAGAAGTTTGTAAAAGTGAGTGCTTGAAAAGTGTGAACAGGTAAAGGATCACATTAGCCTGCTTCATCGATGCAGATGGCCTTCATCCCTCCTTCTGTCATCATTGTCATATTGAAAGAGAAGCAGGGACGATAATGCTTGATTTGGACTGGAAGGAGAAATCAAAGCCAATCACAGCGCTCCGTCTCCACTTATTGACTCTTTTTTGTAAACATCAAGACAAGGAGATTGATTATCGAGAGAAGTTAAAACAGAGTCGACTGCTTCTTTTCACGTGGCTTTCTTATTCCTCCCTGTTGTTCGGCCTCGTTTCGTCATTTGCCCCGGCTAGCATGACAGCTGGAGCTAATAGAAGCGCAAACCCTTGTTTGGATGGCTTAAAAATATTATATGTCACCATCGCTGAGGTCAGTCTCATCAGCGCTGCCGCCCTGACCCCTGCAAATGTGAGCGCTGACGACCGAACAAAGCCCCCAGTGGAGGGCAGCTGTCGGACCTCTGAGCGCTACGTGTTTCACGGCTCAGCCTGGAGACACGCAAATGTCAAGTGACACTAGACAAGTTGGTAATTAAGATTTAATAGAGAAAACTGCGAGAGGCGGATATTAGCTTAACTAAGACGCATCAACTGGTATCCATCCCACTATACTAACCCTCACAGCAGGGGGCACATCCAGAGGGATGCAAAATAACAAAGTTGCATTAGCATGTAAGCAGCGTGCATTTATATAAAGCAATAGGTCTGCTTGGATTAGCTAAAAGTGCTAAGTGGTTCATTATCTTTAAAAGTTGCAGCTTGCAGTTGTACTGGTTCAAACGACACATGCACAAAAATCCCTGAGAGTGCGCTCGCACATGAAGGTCAGTGCTACTTTTAGCGACTTTGTGCACTTTCCAGCCAATCTGTTAGCTGCAAATCTGTCCTGAAATTTAAAAAATTTAATTTGTCAACATGCCTCCATCATACGCTCCATCACTGTCCGAGCCAGTGGCAGGGTCCAGAGGCCCCGGGAGCGGGGCGGGGCGGGGGGTGGGGGGTGGCGGGTTGCGGATCCGAGGCAGCTGCTCTCAGATGGGAAGACGGCGCTGTGATTAGGCCCTCACGTTGGCTGGAATTGTCCCGGACAGCCTAGAAATCAGATTATTAACTCTGATACCCGACACTCTGTCTCTGGACTTGGATTAGCATGAAAATTTTGATATGGATCGATAAGCAATCTCTGCCGTTCTTCACAATCTCCCAGGGCTTCATTAATCTGTGTGTATGTTTATGTCAAGGAATTAAGACATCCCCGCTACGCTGTCATCCACCCCCACCTCGGCTCGCTGGTATCGGCGTGTAGATGGGAGCCTCTCATAGAGATTTATTAAATCAAGTACAGACTCTGTTTACCTCAAAGAAAATTGCCTCCTGCTCCTCCATCCGGCCTCTCGAGTCACGTGTGCACGCATCACTTTCCCGTTCCTCACTATTAACAACTCGTTTGCACAAAAATACCATTTTTATGAATGAAAGAGCGAAAGAAAATAGAAAAATGCACCAAAAGTTGAGTCAAAAAATGTATCAACACTTATAATTAACATGAAAATACAGTTAGCTTAAAGCGTATTAACACATTTTCTTCATTTATTGGACAAAGAACCTCAAATCGAATAAATTAAATATGAAATAGATCCATCTTGTTTTCACGGAAGTCTTTTGTGTCCTGAATGATAACAACCAGTGGCATTTTTTCCTAAAATACACACACATGCAACAGAACGAGATGCTAATCAGTTTCACGTTTCTTTAAAAGGCATTTTACTGATATCCTGCTTTTTTCTTGGCTATTTAATCTCATCTAAGTCATAACGGCACAGCGAGCGGTGTCACTTGATCACTCGGCAGCACGTAATATCCCCCTCTCTCGCTTCCCGGCGTCAATTATAAAGACATAAATATGGGGCATTAATAAATAACACATTCTGAGAGGAATATGTGAAAGTGTTGATGGATTATCCTGAAACTCAAGGCAGGGACGGAGCGCCGAGCAGCAGGGCTCAGTGCTCGTGTAATTATGACCCATACGCACAGCATAATTAATCTGGCCTGCATCATTCGGAAACACGAGTCCGGCAATGTCATTAAAGTGCTTTTAGTGGCCCCGCTGTCCTCCCTCTGGCCCCACGCCCTCTTTGTTTTAGCGGCCCGCTGCTGGTCGTTTACAGACAGAGCGCTCGTCTGCGTGGCGGCACGGCTCCTCACGTCTCGTCTTTATGTCCAATCAGGCCTCTTAATGAAGAGCTTTGGAAGGCAGGAAGTGAATGAATTAAACCCTGCAGGGGAGGGAAGTGGGGTCGAGTGGGACAGTGACGAGAGGGGTCCGGGTTCAGCAGAACTCGGGCCGTTTTATGATTTGTTGAGCTGCGTGGGGTCGCGGGGCGATTGAGCCAGCGGGCTGCGTTTGCAGACGCCTCCGCACCGTTCCCATCGTGCACCGTCAGGTTTGAAGGCGTTATTGACCCCAGCGCTGCTGCTGCTGCAGCGCTCGTATCCATTAACAACCTGAGGTGAACGTGTAGGTAAGCGGATCCGATTGGCTGAGAGCTTGTGGTTTGCACAGAGTGCTTTCAAGTCAAAGGAGTCAGGTTCAAATTAATTAAAAGGCTATAAATGAAAAAACTGAGCTAATGAGTGCACGCTTAGCGGGCCGATATTTCATATTTCAGCATTAAAGAGTAAAATGAGCCAATACGATCCTGAAACAGGCCCAATTATGCAGCATTGATCAAAGTGACCTTTTCATAGCGCGGCGGAGGGGGGGGTGGAATCAATCCAGCACCTCCGTCTCCTTTCTTTCCCTTTCTGCTTTCCCTGCATACATAAGCCCGCCGCCGCCTGCACGTATGTCTGTAACATGCACGCCAGGCAAAATGCAGCTTGTCAAATCAAGTGACCCCGGCTGGGAAAGCAATCTCTCCCTGCCCCGCACGTCTAATTCTTTTGTTCACGAGCATGTTGTGTTTCTCCCTGCGTTTGTTTGTTTTTGCACACACACACACACACACACACACACCCCCACCCACCCCCCGTCGCCGCTCCGGTGCGCCTCGCCTCGTCAGGCGCGGGACACCCCGGCCATGTTAAATCCCAGAAGCGGAGACAGGTGACGAAGGAAGGGGCCAGACTTCCCTGCCCGTCAGGCCCAGGAGCCGTCATAAAGGCTAATCCCCCACCACCACCACCACCCCTCCACCCCCACGCCCTCCCCTGGCCAGCCGGCCGGCGGAGCGGGAAAAGAAGCGAAACGCCTAAACACATTTCGCTGCAGGATCTGTCTTGATTTAGCGCGCCGGCTTGACACTCTCCATTTTCTGTTTGACTGGTAGCTGCTGATGTGCTTTTCCCCTCGTCAGCTCACCATGAAGCCGCTCCGATGTGTAATCTGGAGATCGCCAAGTTTATCTGGCGTTTAGCCCGAGAACGCCGGAGCAGATCCACTTGATTAACGTTTCAATGACGACAGAAACGTTTGTCCAAGGGAAAACATTTTGTATGTGACCCTGGTTTACAGTGCAGCCCAAGGGCACGCCTTTGCCTTCAGAGTGTCTTTTTTTGTCCTTGTCTTTTCCGTGCACACTTGCACTTCCAAGAGATGCCCGCAAGGTTGTGATGTTGGCGTCGCAGCAGGGTTGCCCACAAAAACAGCCCGCAGAAAAAGTTCCTCACCGGTCTGCTGAGCTTTTTGTGAAGTTCTGGATGTGAAATCATGATCCAGATTGTTCTCAGGCTTCATAAATGTCGCTGTTGAGCTGAACCACCAGAGCAAACAGCCTAAATGTGTCACCGATCTGGAAATGAGACATGTAGAACAGAAGATTTGCGTAATCTGAAGAGAAAGGACAGAACCGTAGTGGCTCATCTGATCCCCGTCGAGTGCAGCAGGCATCATAAACTAATCTCCCACATCCCGGCCCGGCGGCCTGCTTATGAACCGGCTTATGAATCATAGCCTGTTAAAACTGTATGGGCTTTAGAAGAAAGGTAAAAGATTGCTTTTATTATTTACGACTGGCCCGGGGAACAGAGCTTTATAATCCACTAAGCACGTCTTAATCAATGTCCCCCCGGTGCCATGCGGTGGCCTGTTTGGACCCAAACACAACATGATGGATATAATCTTTAAAATCTGCCCCCCTGGAGCAGATTAATTATGATCTTTGTCACATAAACACACCCCTTTTAATTATTGATGGCTAACCCTCTGAAATCTGATTTACCGCTGATATTATGACCTCAGTCGCTCTCGGCTTCATTTCTGGACGCAGATATAATACATTTTCTTGCAATCTTGTCAGAATTAGCTTGTATTTACCATCATAAATGGCCGTTTATGAAGGTGAGCAGGTTTGATGACGAGGGTGTGGGCGTTGGTGTGTTTGTGTGTAGATGTGGGGGGTGGGAGGGGGGGGTGATATCTCTGCTTGAATCAAGTGTGGCACCCTCATATGAGTGAAAATAATGGAATCCTATATGTCTTTGAGCATGTCAGCTTTTCACAGCGGGTCCAAATGGGAAGTGATGGCTGTTTCAGGCGGAGGAGGAGGACAGGAATGGGAATCAGGTGACCGCCAGGCGGTCCCATGGCTGACCCGCAGTCAGGCTGAGCCGCGACTCGCTGTCATCCGACATCAAGCAGGACAAAAAAAGGAGGGGAAAAAAATCCATTCTCCTATTTCTGTCTTTGTTTACCTGTCAGCTCTGGGGAGAAGAGCAGGAGCGAGAACAGGGACAAGGTTCCTCAAAGATTCAGCAGAAAAACAGCCTCCACGGTTTGGATTATTCAAAATGATTTAAAACCTGACGTCAGAACCTATTTACTTGCCCAAATAGTAGCGTTAATTTGACTCATTTTGGGAAATGTTTGTCTGTGTGTTCAGTATCTTCCCCCTCCACCCATTATCACCCAAATGTGTCTCACCTGTGGCTAATTGGCTCCGCCCACTTCCTGCTGTATTTAAGCCTCTCGCCTCCATCAGCTGCGAGGTTCACTTTGCCTGTGTGCCTCTGTTGGTGTTGTTGTGTGTTTCTGTGTGGTTTTGAGTGCATCTGCTGTGTAACGTTCATCATCAAGCACCAAAGTTCTGCTGGTTGATGAAGGTGCTCTTCCGTCATGCTAGAACTTCACTTTTTTTTAACAATTCCCAGACTTTATTTGCACGACTGCAGAGTTTTTGTTGCAGTCTGGTGTGTCTCTACTTTAAGTTCTGGGATTTGTTCAGTTTGTTCCAATTAAACAGTTTGTTTTTATCCTTTAAAAAATGGAATTCAGTGAAAGCACCACCATGTTAGCTTAATTCCAGCAGCAGTCTGACCTTCTACAGCGTTTCTCGACAGCACAAAACGAACATATGTGAGAAACTGGAAGACCGTGATATCTTTATTTCAGCCTCATTAACAAAACCATCAAAAATATAATTAGAGCCCCTCCAGCCTGAGATAAGGGGGGGGGGGCTGACTGGGAATAGGAGTTTCTGGAGTTTGTGGCTGAGGGCACCATGAGTAACCTGGAACCACTTATGGCAGAGGATGTCCTCTCTTTTCCTATCACCAGCTTCCTTCCACTGTACACATGTTAAAACAACACACAGACACAAGCTGCCCTCACATGACTTAACCATTATCCCCCACCCCTCCACCACCACCACCACCACCACCAGCTCAGAAGCAGAGATTCAAAGATGAAAAGGCTTTATGAATAAAAGTTCCCCTTCAGAAAGATGGGAACGCCGCGATTTGCTCCAACGTGCCCAATTTGAGGCAGCTCTGCTGGCAGACTTGGCATCTGGACTGGGTGGGGCCATGCAGGAAATCTGTGCATCTGGAAGCTGTTTAGTTGGCAGAAATTAAGAGACACACAGATATACCACCCGCAGCCGCTCGCTCGTCTGTCTAAGCAACACATGTTTTTTTCCACCGCTTTTCCGCCAGTTTTTTTGTTGTTTGTCTCCAATCATGCTCGTTGGCTTCTGCCGCGTCTCCGGTTTTCGCGGTCGCCAGCGCCGTGACCGTCCGCCCGGGCTGCTAACGCTCCGGCTAGTTTAATGGAGGCGGAGCGAAACAGATGCAGCTGCGACGCTTCATAAAAATCCTTTTGTGTACAACACGCCATTACACCCCTGCAACAGCAGAGGACGTGCGCTTGTGCAGCCCAGCTGGGCTGGGGGGGGGGGGGGTTTCCCTTCAAACTACTTTTCTGCTGCTCGCAGGCTTTACTTTGGTTGCTGTGGTGATGGAGGAATGTCACATTAGTCTGTGATTATCTCTATGAGGCCTGCATTCGGTTTCCTCCGACTTGAGTAATTGCATTTTTCGTCTTCCTCCTTCCTCTTCTCTTTTTTTTTTTTTTTTTTCTTTTTTAATCAAACTCACAAACAATAAGCGGGCAGGCGCTGACAGAAAGTCAATGCGGCTCGGACAGCCCTGCGGTCTGAGAAGAGGGCCCGATACAGACGCCTTTTATGCCCTGGATGACGAGGCCAAGTGGGCCCCATCACATGGCCGCCAGGTTAAACAAAAAGAACCGGAGCAATCGGCCTCGCAGGGCTGGAGCGCAATCCGGCGCGGCGGCGCAGACAGCCACCACTGTGCAATTCTGGTCATCAGACAAAAGACTGATGCTATCTAATAAAGAGAGCCGCATCCATCTCCAGCGCACAAGCATCAGGACAACAGAGAAAGTCAGAAGGAGGAAGAGAATGGGTGCGTGCGAGGCGCCTTGACAGGCTGTTGACTCTCTGGCAGCGCAAATAGTAGCTGTTGTCGTTCAATGAGAAATGAACTAAATAAATGAGGACTAGGGTGGTGGATTGCAGACGCGGCGCAATAACACGAGGTCGTTCTTGAAGTCCTCGCCTTTCAAAATGGGGCCTGCGGAGTCAGAAAGTGGTTCAGCTGAAGGTGCGGTGTGCTTTACCGTTCCACCCGAAGCAGATTCTGAGATGAAGCTAGTTGTTATTTTATGGATATATGATGTTAAGCTCCAGCAGCTCATACTGCCCCTAATGATTTCAGGTGGTACTGCAGCATCTGCTCCACATCACTGGGCTTCAAATATTTGTCTGCAGGAGCAAAATTGGGTCAGGCTTTCAGTGTGATGCCTTAAGAAAATGAAATGAGATGCCAGGAGGTCAGTCTGGCGGCTGTGAGCGCTACGCTAATGATAAATATGATCACGTCAGGACACAGATAGCAGGCACCTGCTCGCTGACTGGGAGTTGAAAAGGTACAGGCGGAAGAGGATGAGACATGACTGCTGTTAAAATTGAATACTTGCTGGGAATGCTCTGTCCCAGTTCAAATGCGTGGCTCGTGTCAGCTCGCCCGCCACCGCAGGCTAACATATGCATGACAGCAGCTGTGCTGAGATGTTTGCTAATTTCCCCAACATTTTAAAAATTCCATTTTATTTGTACGCATTGATTTTTGCGCGTTGGATGGGAACGGCCCGCCATCAGAGCCCCAGGAATAAAACGCTGCCACTGACCTGTGCATAGATAATTCGCCATGAAAGACAATCAATAAATAACAAACACCCCCTAATCAGCCGAGGAGCTGACAGAATGACATTCCATTATCCCCATCAGGCCCAGTGCAGTCAGAGCGGGCAAATCTCCGAGGGCCAGGTTTCTCCAAATACACACTTCCTTACAACAGCCTGTCCAGCCCCGATGTCACTTCACAACAAATACACAACAACAGTGGAATAATTGTTCCGCAGAGAATCTTAGCGTTCGCACATGAAACCCCCTGAATGCTGATTATGGGCGCGGAAACTCGTTACGCTCCCCCGGATCAGATTTATGCGATGGGCATCGAGTACCTCCTTGCGTGTTGAATTAAAAATGCTGTCTAACGCTTGAGTTAACGCAGCCTAATTAAACAAATCTGGCCAATGTAGCTACATCAGCTTTAACCAAGCAGGAGATCACTTCAGGTTGTTCTCTCGTTGTCACGCTCCGCAGCAAACATACACTTTCTGTATGTTTAGAGTTTAAAATGGATGCGCCAGAGCTGGAATAGCTGACAGTTTGCACATTGTCAATGTGCAATTGTGCAAAATTTAAAAAAAAAACAGACAACTCCAAGGGTGGATTCAGGTTCAGTCAGCAAATTGCAAATAAAAGAAATTATGCAACTTGCTGTGCAAACCACTTCCCATACTGCAGCTCAGTGGTCGCCAGTTGACACACATCACTTGCCTGGAACAAGAAAATGACGGGTTGTCTGTGTGCGGTTCTCCGATCATGCTATCAGTAATTCCATCATCCTCGGGCGAGCAGTTTGAAGTGGTGTGAGAGTTTTATGATCTGACATGGTGACTTTTGTCGGATCATTTCCAGAGTGCGTAACACGCTCTTGCGGGGACGTTCGGATGGGTGTGGGCCATCGACTGTGCGCCCCGTAAGGTCAGGGAGAGTTATAAATAGCAAAGACGGTGCAGATACAGTCTGCACTGGTGATGGTACTGGGAATGTTCTGCTGTGTCGTGCCTTGCCGACACAGAGGAGCCGGGCTTTAAAAGCAGCAAATCTCTCTCCGTCTAAGCGGTTTACAGTGCAACCGGACTGGGAGGTAACAATACCGGCGTGCGCAAATGTTGCCCCAGATCTGACTGTCTGCACGGGTTTGACAAGGTAACAGTGCGGTAATCTCTCGCCACTGTGAATCGGTGCCATTGAAAACGTGGGGAGCATCATGGCCGAGAACAAACGGCGCACTAATCAAAGCCTCTTAGCACATTCAGCACAAATTTTTTAGGTGATTATGCTGGAATAGAGGATCAGGAGCAATATCACACTGGTGATGTGTCATTCTTTGTATTGTGTGTGTGTGTGTCTGAATGTGTGTGCACTCTCCGCAGAGGCTCCGGTTTCAAAGGGCCACCTCATCAGTCAGGCTCCTCGCAGGGCTGAGCTAGTTTTCATAAAGTGCCGATATTTAGCATGCACTGAAAATGAGCGCGGTATCATGTTGCCCGCACGCTTGCCAAACCATTAGCACGTTTCCCCCCTTCTTTTTATGGAGACGGGACGGAAATGGCCGCTGTGATTCATGTCTCCGTCTCGTGCTCTGTTTTAAAATTTAAACATTCTTAATGAATCTAATGGTGCTAATGTGGCGATACTTCCTACAAGTCTTCTGCCTGGAATCCCTCTGTAAGCTGAGAGGATCCCCCAGGAGGTCCTGGAGGTGCGGAAACATCGCTGACATCAGACTGAACAGCAGATGAAGCATGGATGCAGACGGTCTGTCACCAGCAGCTGGCTGCAGCTGCAGCGCTAATCACCTGAATGTGTATCCGGGTTTCCAAATAAAGAACAGAAAAAAGATAAACACAGCAGAAAGAGCAGAGGCTGAATAATTCAAAGGGCTGGATAGAGTGAGCTTTACTGTCTTCTCTCACTTCTTCTTCTTCACTACGCACTGAGGCCAGAATGAGCTCCGGTCATGGATCATGGCAAGTAATGAAATAATCCCAAAATGACGCCGTGAAATGGCTGGATGAGAGAAGGTGCCGCTTGTCAGGCAGCTGATTCCATTCCCCCGTCTCCCCAAGTCACACACTATCAAGGCGAAGCGGCGCTGCTCTATATATTTGTTTGAGATGTGCTGCCTGGTGACAGCGGGGTGAAATCGGCCACGTGGGAGTTATCGGATGTTCCAGTTTGTGCCCCATAACATCGACATGAGACACCTCCTGCCTCTCCCGCCTCTGGTTCGGGCGGACGGTGAAAGGTGGGGAGTTAAAAGAGCAAACAAGGAGGCGGCGGCCACTCACCGACTTAACCTCTGTCATCGGAGCGCTCCGGTGTCAGCACGCGAGTCAAATCAAGACGAATGGGGCCTATCCCGGCTGCTGGAGGCTCGCCTCATTGGGCCCAATTTCATCAGCGCCAGTAACTGTTCATAGAGAAAGATTAATAGAGCGTCCGACCGTGCGGCCGCGCAGGACACGCAGACGCATACAAATAGGTTCCCGTGCGAGGGGGAGTTATTACAGCCAGGTAGCAGCACCTCACGAGAGCCTCCGCTTTGGTAGCCAGTTGACAAGTTTCCACGGCGACATAAGCCTGTCACATTTGAGCCTCATCAGCTGGAATTTTAGAGCCGCTCACGGGGTCAGTTCTGTAAAGGTCAAACCGTCGCCGTCCCCGCAGCTGTGACCGTGTCAGCGAGATCGTGTTTACACTTTCGCAACATCCCCTCATGGTTCTCATGGAATCTCGTTAACAGCAAAAAGCTGTTTTGCGCCCCATTGTTTTTTTTTCTTATTAGTCTTTCCGTCCCCCTCTTTAATTTCTCAGCCCACTCCAGTCCAGCAGAACCAGACACTGTGTGTAAATATAATTGCAGTCTGGTTAAGAGCCTCCACTTTTCCATCGGAGGGGCAAATTTCTTGTTTCCTTCCTCTCCATAAAGCGATTAGAAGGAAGTTATTTGCTTGTAACTTGTCCGAGTTGCTGTGTTAAACGGCACGGCCCCGGAGGGCGGTTCCGCTGGCAATCTGATGAACAATTATAACAAGGATCTAGAAAAATATTAGATAAAGACAAAAAAACGGAAATGTGGTGAATTGAGACAAACTAAGAGATGCATCGAAAATGGTTAGATGAGGGAAATTAGCAATAAAACAAAGGCTGCGCTGCTTTGTAAAAATAGATGAGAGAAGGACAAAAGTTTGAAGAAAAAATGAAATAAGTGCAAACAGGTGAATCCAAGATTCTCTGAAAGGAAGGCGGTGATATAAGATCCAAAATGAATCATTTGTTTTCAGTCTTTGGCCAACGGAACCTTCATTTATCATTTCTCTGGTCCCTCTCTTGCTCACTCTTGTGTACTTCTTAATCCTCAGATGGCTCTCTGAGGG
>BJFM01000422.1:115689-126624 GCA_016586285.1 Arothron firmamentum
CCCCCCCCCCCCGCCTCCTCCTCTGCGGCAGCCCTGGGGCCCTGATCCCATGTCAGTGGCAGCATGTTGGTACCAGAGTTCACCCCACAGCGTGTCTGCCTGCATAATTAAAGCGGTGAATCCAGCCGTACCGTTTGGCTAAAATAAGCACGCTCCTCCTCCCCTCTCTGCCACCACCACCCCCCTCATCCGTCTATCTCCAGTCTGCCTCCACTACAGGGCTTAATGCGAGCGTGTCGTTACTATAACAAAGGTGAGCGGAAAATGTTAATTAAAATTTAAAGTGGACAAGTGCTGGCTGGATACGCCTCTTTTAACAGGAGACAACTGCACTACGTGGAAAAGTTAAAAAAAAAATATATAAATATAAAAGACAAGCTCTTGGTGGCAACCAAACTGAAGCCACATGTTTGACAAAAACTCCATGTAGGGTTGTTGGGCCACAGTCTAAACATAGATGCCCTGATCGCCATCTGGTGGTAGGCTGCAATAAAGAATTTCAAGCCAAAGTTCTTTTTTTCCAGAACAAACTTTCCCCTCTTATTCAACATTTCTTAGTCACTGTAAACTATTTTACATGTATATTATAGGTTAACATAGATCACACCAGAAGGATTTTTTTTTTTTTGGCACAATAAAAAAAAAATGGCAACATGTCATTAATTGTTTTTACTTTGTTTAACACTGAAACAAAACCCTACAGAGAGAGAGAGAAAAAGGAATTATTTAGAGACACTTAAGTCCTTGTTAGAGATGATGATTTGCTAACCGTGTCATCCTGGATGGTGGATCACTTGTTCCACTCCTTAAAAAAATCTCATTTGCTAAACAGCAATTATGAGCATAACTGTCTCAAATTTACAATTCACTTAAAAACGCATCAAATTGAACAATCACATCGCTGTATGAAATGCTCAGAAAAGAGCGTGAACGTTTGTGTTCTGACCAGAGACGACTAGCAGGTGCACGACCCAAAACTGAGCATCCAGAGGAGTGGAGAGAGCTGGGAGCAGGAAGTGTGGTGGCTCGCTGGAGTGGAGTAGAGTGATCGCTGCAAGTAGTCCCAAATCATTCAAATGATGTAAACACTTTGCTGTTATTTGCCCTCAGCGTTCGGCCACCAGTGAGGTGTTTTAAAGAATTACCTGGACCATTTACATAGCAGTGGGTCACAGTTGGACAATTGAATTTCATGTGGGCTAAATATAATTTAGGTCTCCACAGTGGGGGAAAAGCCTGCGCACTGTTTTAGCAGTGATAACAACCTCTTGCATTTACATATACATTTACTTTGTCTCTTGTCACAATGTCTTAACCTCTGAATCCCAGTTGCCGGCGTAAATGAACCTGTCTGGGATTCCTTTCCTGCCCTCTTCATGCTCACACCCGCTTTCTGCTCCTTTTCCCTCTTCCTCTTCTTCTCATCCTCCTCCTAAATTGCAATCCTGTATTTCTGCACCTCTGATGCAATTATGCCACCTCGATTGCCTTGACGTGGGAGCGGTGGAGGGGTGGGGGCACACAAAGCCTGCCTTTTGTATATCAAGAAAATAAAGGCTTGAAATTGCCTCAGAGCAGCGCTCTGTTGGCCGGATTCTGTCCGTCTGGCGCGCAGACGTGCTCCCGGTCAAATGCGCACAAACGCGGGCTCGGCTGAGACGGGACAGGATAAAAGTCGACAGTTTCTATTATCAATAACAAGATAAAATACACAGGTCTTTTATCTCTTAAAATGTAAATTTATACAAGGCCCCATACCTGCATGCTGTAAATATCTAACATCTCTTAAGACCACAGTACTCGACTGGATTGATTTTTCGCCCCTCCTCCTGGCTGCAGCCATCTGCAAAATCTCCAAGTCTGGCATAATATCAATGATGAAATTAAAAATCCTCCATTTGTCTAAACCATGAGGGAGATCACCCCAGCTCAGGCCGTTTACTCTTTAAATTATATGATTGATTTCCTTTAAGGTTATTTGTTTATTTCATTGTTCATATCTTCCCCATCTAAATCATTTCTCAAGTTTATTCTATTGATTGCTGGCAGACAGTGCCCCCTCCCCCTCTCGTTCTCTTTTTTTTTGTGTGTTGTTTTCTCTAACCTTGCCTCAACCATATCAGATTCCTTCAGAGCTTATTTGCATGAAATAAGCTGGGAAAATGCATTGATTTCCTCCTTTACACTTTGGTGCCCATTCCCTGGTTATTTGTGATGAATGCACTCAATATTTCAAGGTGGCCAGTTTCAAGCATAATCAGCTCACTGTGGTGCAGGACTTTCAGCATTTTTACTCATATTGCTGCAGCCCTAGTGGCTCAACACTATAGAAATAGATGTTTCTTTCATGGTAATTGCTTTGAATTTGGTTTGCAGAGGCTTAGAGGCAGCCTGTGGAGCGGGAAAATGTGATAAATATAACTATAACAGCATGATGTGCTTGTGTTTTATGCCTTTAGACACTAACATAAATCCAGATTTATGCATTAATGATTGCATTTTCTGCAAACTAATAAGATTACCTCTCTTGATGGGGGAAAAAAAGCAGAAAAGTCATGTTTTCACTAAAGTTGCAATTTGAAAATTTTACTTTTGATGGATTTTTATGTGTTTTTACACATAATCAGACATATATCATGACCAAAAATACACAAGAACATAAATTCAGGCTGTACTGGGACCAAAGAAAGGAAAGAATAGATACACGGGAGCTGGAGGAGGGCAGAGTGGAGCTAAAATACATCCCTAAAAAACCCAACCTGGCGCCCGTTTAAATACTTGTTGACGTTCCTGATCCTTGCCTGTTTGCTGCAACTCTGCACATGGTTGTGATGACAACAGGCCAACCTTGCAAACTTCCCCCACAGACAAATCCGGTCACAAATACTGAAACACCACTTCCAGAACACTCAATAGCAATCACTTGGATTTACACAATGGCACACAGAGCCACACAATATCACAGGAGAGCCCCCCCCCCATATAAACCAGTGGTCCAAGAAAGGGGCCGATCAAAGCCGTCCTGTTTAAAACCCTTTGATTTTTTTTTTTTTTTTTCCAGCATTGTCGTTGACCGCGCCGCAGCTTTTAGATAATGCTAATAGATCACAGGCCAACGGGATGGAGCGGGATAATGGAGCTTTCATTGCAGCCTGATTAACTTGGCTGTAGGGTTCCACCTCAACCCTTTCGGCATGATGGCCCTAATTAATAATGATTGTGCCCCAAAATGTGCAAATGGAACGATAAACGAAGGACCAACTAATTAACTGCAACCATTTCTACTAATCATTAGTTAACATCCCGTTTTGTCATCATTACACTGATGCATGTGCAAGGGCAGATAAAACAGGTCAGCCCTTTTTCCTGCCCCCATAAACCCTGACAGCCATATTTTATTCTCCCGTAAAAGCCCCGGGTAATTAAAGAGGGTTGAAGTTTGGAAAGTTCTATTGGTTAAATATACCTCTGCAGGCTAGCCGCCACTGCAAGAAATGACTGAAATCATCGCATCCGGTCAAGTTTGTGTCCGTCAGCAGCAGCAGAACGGGAATGAAATAAACCAAAAAAAAAAAAAAGATGTTTAAGGATAGCTGTCAGCACTCAGCATCTTCTCCACAGCACAGCGTTCCAACTCATTTATTTCTGTGACTTTTTGCCAGCGAGGAAATCAGTGTCAGTGAAAGACTGCTGCTTTTCTTTATGGCGCTGTGATGCAGCCCTTTCAGAGATGCTGAGATGCGCTGTTCATACCCGGGCCTCAGAATTTATGTGTTGTTTGTGGATGCTGAGGAATCGACAGGACTCAATGATGAACAGGCGGCGTCAGCCCCGCTGCCAATCAAAAAGTTAATAGTCTGTCCATCGAGGAAGGGAAATGACCCCCCCCCCCCCCCCCCATACACACACACACAAACACACACCTCTCCCATGCACGCCAGCTCAAACGTAACCGCTTTTGACTTTGTCTGCACGCATACGGAGCGCTCAGGCCCAGCCTTCGCGTCTCCGTCAATTCCAATTCTCCCGTTTGGCACCTTTCTTTACCTGGAGACAATTTTTTTCTCTCAGAACTGGCCGCCATCTTTGAAACCTGAAAGGAAGGCCAGGTTCCATCGGTCCCCTCGTTTCTCACCCTTCACATGTGCATTCCTCAGCTGAGAGCTTAAGGCGGTCTTTGTCAACGCTAAATTGGAAAGTAATCTCGTTATGACCTCGCCGAGGTTATATGTGCGACTGGAGTGATTGAAATTACCTGCAAATATTCCAATAGAGCCATTAGCTATCGGTGCATGAAAGGCACGCAGGTGAAAGCCACTCTGTTATTGCGAATAATCAAAAGAGCACATATGTATGGTAATGACACGGCTGTCGATAGCCCTTCCAAATGGCCTGATTTACTAAAACTTTCATGAAGACAGTAAATTTCATGTCTTACTTTCTTGATCTCGCCAAAGCGAGAGCGCGTGCAAATCGATAGCTCTTCCAGCAGCCTCTGAATTTTGTCAGCCTCTAATTATTATCTGGCTCGTGGCGATGATCACAGAGTAATTGCAACTACTGGTCTTCTGATGCCAGCGACAGGTCCAATAGGGAGCATCTGCAACGCTCAGAATCTATAGGAGGAAGACCAAAAAAAACCCTGCAGAGAGTCGGCTTTGAGCGCAAAAAGCCCCGTTTTCTCCGATTCTGACAGAAGATGCATCACCGCCTCCTGACGATTGTTTTCAACCCAGTGTTGCATTCCTGCATTTGTGCTCCAGTTGTGCATGTTCGCAGCGTGGATTTCATCCAATACCTCCATTGTTAATGGCTTCTGTGGTCATTGAATTCGATGCAGCTCATTTACAAGCAAACAAAGGCGCAGTGCGCCAAAGCCCCGACAGTACCGTCCAGCTCTGTTGATATTTCACAGGCTGCATCATAAAGCTCAATAATCCCTTTTGAATGGAGGCTAAGTGGTGGAATTCATCTCAGTGGCCCCAACCTAATCATAAACAAAAAAAGGCATTTTGATGTTGCTGCCTTTTCAAAGTGTCTCTTGATTGCCACGATGCATTATTAACTGCTGAACATGAAATCTGAGCCCGGACAGATGGCGCTCTTATAGGGTTCTTCTTAAACGTATGAGCCCATTCACGCTTCACTGATCTGTGCTTTGATTGCAGAGGCTCTTTACTGCAGCCATTCTGGTGTTTTGTTGCAACTATAGGGAAATACTTAAAACCGTCACATCATCAGCTTTTGAAATTTGATATGCATTCAGATGAAATGATGCAAACATTTGGTTTTAAAACATTTGTTCTAAAATCATAACATTTGAATTTTGGTGAAAATCATGCTTATATACCACCGACTTGTCATTCCTTATAGCGCTGTTTCATCAGTTTACTTAAAAAATATGCTACTCCACAGATTCCATAAAGTTTGTAAGATGAAGGTAGAAGCATCAGATGAGAATGAAGAGCTGTGAATTGACACTGACGCCTGCTGACATTGACACAGATAACAGACAGACAATAAGGGAAATAGAAATTAATGATTCTCCCAGTATGTAAATGCCAATTTAAGGACAAGCACAGCTCCAGGCTCTTTGTCCTAAACCTCCATTTATTTGAATAGGGACACACACACACTCCCACACACAGTTGTGATGCAGATCGAGCCTGTGACACACATCTGTACGGCCATAAAAGATAAAAATCAACAGCACATTGGACCAGATCAAATCAATTGGCCATAATGGCAGCACTGATCATTATGTGCTGCTTTTGTTTGTTTAAATGAGGAGTGTGTCGCCATATTGAGTTGGATTAGGCCGCTGGAAAACTGTTGCCTCCAGCCTCAAACGCTGGATGAGAGCTCCCACATCAGGATCTATGGGAAAACAAAATGATGGCCTGTTTAGAAATCAATGTCCATGTTTCATTAGTGAGGTCAACGACGTACATATATCGCCCAATCGCTATGAGTCAACAAGACAAGCACAAAAGATCTAATACCACACGGGCCCTATCAATCCTCTCTGGGCCGTTAAGTTTGGGGGGAATTTGTCTGTCAAAAATGTGCAGCATTCTGCAAAACGAGCTCTGAAAACCCCGAGCTAGCATCTGAAGAGCTCCTGTCTTCAGATGACGGATGTGGAGCTGCAGACGTTGATGGAGGGTCCTGCTCGGAGCACGGGTCAGCGCTGACCTGCTGGAAACCGTCACCAATGGACCCCATCCACTCCTCATCTATTGGATTTAAAAAGTGAACCATCCATGCATGGCCACTAGCTGGCAGTGTCTTTTGTGTGAGACAACAACTGCCATGCAGGCGAAGTATTGACTGCAGCTTTGTGTGCATGTGCAGCTACCTTTGGCTTTTCCTCATTTCCAAGGAAACGGAGGCTGGAAAACGCTCCGCCTTGAGCCCTTGAAGTTGACCGTTTTCCCATGAATAAACAAGGCTTTGGTTCGTTCGATGCATCGAAACCTTTTCACGAGAACCATCATTGCGTAGCTGTCAAGGAAATGCGTCACTGTGCTTGAATTGCCTTGAATATCCTTCTCCCGTCATCCCTCATCATATCCCACCACCACTGCTTTAAAATGACAGAGCACTAATTAATCCATCATGCTGTTAATTGAAATGATGTATGATAGTCATTTGTTTTCTTTGATCCCTCAGCTATTAGAGCCATGTAACTGTATGATTAATTAGTTTGAGAACACTTCTGAAATAATTGGCTGTAATTAATCTGCGCGCTGAGGCAGAGTGACCGTGTCTGACAGTTATGACAAATAGCAGTGTTGATATAATTATGTAATGATCACGTCGGGCGCAGCCTCGTGGCCTGGACGAGGTGTAAATCCAGTTTGTTCCACTCGGTTTCTTCCTCCCCCTCTTCTGCCGCCTGGGCTTTCATTTTCGTGTTTGCCTGAGTATCGGATGAGCGTCTGAAAGGATGCTATCTGACCGACTTCCTGCTCTCTTTCAAGGGTTTCTATGGCAACCCTGTCAAGTGAATGAGGTCATGGGTCAAACTGACCAATAGTGAGTAAATTACATTTCTCTGAATGATTCCCCCAGAGCTGCTATTGAAATCGAGCTCCGGCCCCTCTGATGGACACATCTTGTCATTCACAGTTTAAAAGGCAAGAGGGGAAAGTACAAACATGACACCCGGGAGTGCTTGGGTGGGTGGGAGCTTGCTTTCCTTGCTTAAACAAAGAAACTACCAGATTTAAAAAAAAAAAAAAAAAAAAATGGCATTGCTGCAGCAAGTTGTTTGCATGATGTTATAGTTCAACCAAAAGAAGCTGATGACATCACGCAGATCAAAAACAACATCCGACTTCCTCCGCCTCGACCCCGGGCCTTAAGGTCACCGGTTTGTCGGAGCCACGGCTCGCTCAATCCTTCAGCCAGAGTTCAAGTGCTGACGCCGGCCCTTCCTCCTCTTCCCCGCTCCCCCCCCGCCGCCAGTCCTCTGAGACCAGCCCGATGCCCGGGCGTAAGACCAGCAGCAGAGCCGAGGAGATAAAGGCACAAACCGCCGTGATTTATTGCTTATTGTGTAGCAGTGGAGGAGGAGAGAAAGAAGGAAATCAACTGCAAATTGAATTGTCTTTGTTTGAAGCAGGTCAGCTCAAAAAAAAAAAGGCAGAAGTGACAGAAACCATATATGACAACGGCACAATCTACAGTGACCTGTCTGAGGAGCTGATAAGGCATCACAAAAGGCAGGCAGATCGATGCTAACTATTCATTTCTGAAATTATCTCCACATTGATCCAGGGACAAGTGCCAGCAAGGCAGGACTACAATGGCCCTAATACAATAATTATATATAAAGGGTTACAAGCTCATCCTCCCGAGCAATAAAGCCTGTCAGCAGCAAAGGGTTCGGCCAAAACCCCCATAATCCATCAGCGCGTTGGCCTCTGACCCCTGGGCTCCGAGGCTCTTTTCACCAGCTGCTATAAAAGTTGCTTCGGGAAGGATGCGAGCACCTGGTACGCCCCGGCCACGTAGAGGAGCGGATTTGTGCCGCTGGTGTGATGGTGGGCAGTCAGTTAACCCGGTTGTTGCTCCACACTCAGAGGCGCCCTCTGCCCGGCAACCCAGCAGGTCGCAGCAGGAGTCTATTTCTAACAACTTTGGAATTAAAATACATTTAAGAAAAGTTAAAAAGGAAAACAGCTGCGGAGGACAACGTAGAACCTGAGCGAATCTTCAGGGACGCGCCGCCTAAACCCACTTTGCGATTCCGAGTCTTGCCGGGTGAAGCCTTAAGACCGCCTGGAGTAATCTGCGGAATTATCAAAATGAAATGAATATTCAAGCCACCTGTCGTGGCTCGAGATTAAACACTGGCATAGAAAAATAAAAAAGACTTGCCATCTGTCTCCATCTCAAAGCATTTATGCATGGTTGAGCATATACTTAACAATTAAGGTGGTGTGACGCTGTCCTGATACCACAATCACACAGTTTATCTTAGAGAAAGTTTAAGAAGAGATCTTTAAATATATAAATATATATACATATATATATATGTATACGTATGTTTCAGATAGGAGCCGAAGGAGAGGACTCTTGTCCCCGGTTATCTTAATAGACTAATTGATCTGCTATTGAAGAGGCCCGTTCCTCTGAGCATCAGCGAGACAGCCCGGCTCCAATCAGACAGGCACGTGTTATCAAACTGGGCAGTCAATTAGAGAGATGGAAAGAGTGAGAGTGGGGGGTGGGGGGGCAGAGGGACTGGCTCCATGATGCCAGCAGGCTGGTCCTCACTGAGGGAAGTGGTTTTCAGAGACTGAGTCCAGCCTGCAGACATGCAGGAGTCAGCGCTCCAGCGCCGGGCCAGGGAATGTCCCACACGGCTCCATGACCTCGCAGTCTTGCAGGCTGGCTCAAAGTCAGCGTCTCCAGGAGACGGGTGTCTGTACCTGGCGGGCCTGAACTAAACCGGCCTCTGAAGCAGCTCACTCATCCAGCCGATGGTGTACCTGATGCAGCCGAACCACAGATATTTTACATTACAAATATGTTTGTGGCAACATTTTAGGGTTTTTTTTTTTGAAGAAGGAGCAGGAGGAGTCCGCCTTCTCTCCACAAGCACAGCGCACGTCTTCCTGTCTTTGACGTGCTTTGTGAGTCTATACTTATCTGCGTCTGCTGAGGGCCCGATGTCGACAGAACCACTCTCCTGTTCGGATCACCGCTCCTATTTCGGGGCCCACTTTCATGAGGGTTCGGGCTGAATGCTTCCCGCTCTTCGCTGTATCATCAACACAAGCCAAACTTCCTGGATGCTGACCCACAATATAATTGAAGTGTTTGGGTTGTTTTTTTTCCTTCCTCAATGGCTGGAGTCTTCATTCTGAATGGATTATCAGATGAACATTTGATTTAAAAAGAAATGCTGATGTCAACCAGCAGTTTTTTTTCTCTAATGGCGCATGGAGGGAATTCTCTCTCCCCATTGTGAGGCACTGGAACTTTCATCCGTTATCCCCTCTCATTGGGGTCATCTCCATCTTCTTTCGCTCTGTGATCTAAATGCACTTGTAATTGCGTTAGCGATCATTTTCGATACTGCCACTAAATAGCTCTTTTCACAACGAGGATGTAATAAATATTGAGAGGAGCCGGCCGGGCTTTATCCACCATTTTCCTTAATTGCCTCGGCCCGTGTGACAATGGCGGGTTACTGGACTGTGGCGGACCAGCATTTTGCCACTAGACAAACGGAGGATGTATCTATTATCCGAGCGGCGCGGAGGTCGGCGACCTGCAGCGGAGGAGAGGGCCGTGAGATCGTGTGCAATTTAATCGCGGCGCAAAATAAAAGCAAGGAGGGCGGACAGAGAGGCAGCGCCACAAAGGAGGCCGGAAGAATGGGCGACTGGCTCGGACAAGCCCGTCCCCGCAGGAACCCTCGCGCTTCCTTCAGCAGCCACTCAAGTCTTGCACCGAGGCTGATTCCACTCGCACCTCTGACACTTGCAATCAGGGCTTTGGGCCCAGATGCAGAGGAGCAGCTGCGTTTTGCTTCTCTCCACTTTCTCACTCTCTCATACTTGAGAGTCTCTTTCCAGGACTCGTCTCTTCTGTCCCAGACCTTCGCTGTCCGGCACCAAACCGCACAAACGGACACACACTTTCACAGACGTAGATTTCATGGGCATGATGCATTGCTCTGCTCCCTCCCCGAACCCCAACCAGTCATTACTGGTCAGTGTCAGCACTCCCGAACTGGTCGGTGTCACCACATGTGGAATTAACTGTTTTCTCTCCGCTCGTCCCTTCGATCCTACGTTCTTCGTCAACCTCCAGGGGGAGAGCCGACTGCTTCCTGTTAAAAGCTCCTCAGCTCTGCCCCCGTCACAACTGTAGGCCGCTGCAGGTCGCATCCTGGAAGTAGTCTGTGGGACCTGTGCAGGAGTCCTGACAAAGCAACGCTGGACCGTTAATCCCAGTTAAATAACGAGTAATCACTCAAGCACAGGTATAAGAGAGACTTGGCTCCAATCTGCAGGGATAACATGTAAAATTGTCCGCGACCCACCTCAAAAACACACGGCTTACTGTGTCAGCCCATGAATCTAATTCCTCTCAAATAAGAAAAAAAATCATCATAATCGGGGGGGATTAGGTCGAAAATCTTAATATCTTGCGTTCGGGTCCTCGGTGGTACTAAATTAATCTGTTTTCTGATCTGCCCGGCACATTTTCTTCAGACGTTTGCAGAAGATCATGAAAATTGCAGGAGTAATACAATACAAATCTGCTTTGGTTTGAGTCACATCTCCCCAGGAAGATTACAAGATTTGCGGAGATTTGATCCGACCCCGCAGCGCTCTTGGAGGTGGCCTTGACATTAAAGTCTAAAACAGTAACTTTCAATAACCATTTACACCCGGATCAGCTCTTTTCCTCCCC
>BJFM01000422.1:132707-144194 GCA_016586285.1 Arothron firmamentum
ACACACACACACACACACACACACACACACACACACACACACACACACACACTTTCATTCACCCAGTGCCTGTGCCACCCACCTACACACACACACACACACACACACACACAGGTTCTCATTTTCTCACCCACACATGCCCAGCCTGTACTTTACAGATATCAGCTGTTATCCCTGTCTAGCATCAGTCCCCAGGCACTATGCTAACAGCCTCCTTTACAAGCCAATTTACAAGGATTCTGGTCATGTTTACATTAGCCCTCTCTCAGTGCATGAAAAGAGCAGGGCCACGCCGCAGAATAGAAATGAGCAAATATGAATAATTCAGTCTTCCCCCCGGCCATTAACATGTTTCCCTTGAATAAAGTGATAATAGGTTATCATCTGTGAAATGGAAATTTCATAACAGAGGCAGGGAGAAGTGCGTCTCCAGTTACACCAGAGGAAATTAATTTCACAGCACATCTGCTCCACAAAGCCATGGCCCTCCAATGCTAAGTATGAGAAAATGTAGTCGTTCAGCTCCGCTAGCTTTCTAATTAGATTAGCATGCTTATTCGAAGGCAGGAATCTTTAGTCTAGTCAAAGGAATTAGTGTTGCCCATTACAGATACCTAATATTTATAATAATGAAATGACTGGGCCAATTAGGGAGGGTAACTGCATTACTTTACCTTATTATATTAGCCAGATGGTACACCGAATGGCCCATGTTGTGCCACACATCTGGATGAGGGTGGCCGGTTCTACATGACGTGGCGTACGATGGCTGTTTGGGGACACTTTTGTCCTCACGTTTCTATCTCTCTGCCTCCTCCAGGAAGCCGCTTTGGCTTGAGGAGCAATCAAAAGTTTAATGAAAAGAGCCGAGGCTTTCTCCCTCCGTCTTTGTTGAAAAGATAAACGGCCCCTGAAACAAATCAATGTGGAAATTGAAAACTTTGGATGCAAAGAAAAAGGGAGTGACGGCAGCACGAGCGGTTATGATTTCGATGGCTATCGTCACGGGGGGGTCAGCGGTGGCGTGGCGGCGAGACCTCTGAGGGACTTTGACTGGCCTGTCTGTTTCTATCATTTTTGTTTTGTTTTGTTTCGTTTTGTTGTTTACCGGTGGACAGCTGTAAATGATAAGAGATTGAGGGGCCGTTATCTGAAATGGGCATCAGCAATCCCTCTGGTGCGTGGCTATGAGACTCAAAAGCGGCAGGCGAGCAAAAGCGAGAGGAGGAGGAGGAGGAGAAGGAGGAGGAGTGCTGTTAAGACCTGAGGAACATTTCCTCTTCAACTACCCGCTACAGACCAAGAAAAGCTACTGTTTGGTTGGGTCTGGAATGCGGTTCCCTGCAGTTCTGTCATCTAAAAGCGGGCTTCCCCAAAACCACCCTGGTCCTGCTCAAGGTTTCTTCCTGTTAAAGGAGAGGGGGGTTTTTTTTCCTGCCACCTTTGCTTGCTCGGGTTCAGGCTCTTTGGGCTGAGCGTTATCGCTCTCTTCGCAATAAATTCGACAGAAACTGAACTATTTGTTTTCAGTTGGTCCAATTTTGGCTCAGGTCCCGCAAGAGGGGGGTGGGGCTTCTGACCTGCACCGCAACCCACCACCAGAGGGTGATTATCGCCGGTCAGAACTTTAACACCATCGCTGGCTTAGAACTGACACACAGTATGTCCAAAATAACCTTTGTAACTAAACCTTAAGAAATAACAGGATACGTTTGCATCAAGGTTCATCTGTCCTGGATCTACAGTTCCACACAATAATATAGTTTTCGTATTCTAACATGGTGGGATCGGCGCTCCGGTTTCAGCTGAGCGGAAGGTGCCTACATTCCACTTCAGACCTTGTCAAGGTTAAACGCCGGCGCTTGAAACCGTGTTTTCCATTGCAATTCCCCGCTGCTCCTCCATCTTGCTCCAGTCTTTTACAGATTAAGGCAGTTGTATTATAAGACATAGAATTAAGCCTGCAGTGTCCCCAAATATACAGCCCAATTCACCGCTCTTAATTTTGCAATCCCATCACCCCGGCGCTGCAAAGCCCTGCTTCTCCATCAAAACCATTAAGGGCATTGAAGCCTGGAGCATCATCAACAATGACAGGTAAATATTTAGGTTGTCTCACTGGAGCAAATAAGCCACCCAAGGTCAGATGGCTGCATTAGTCCGTTCCAGCTTAGCTACATTAGTGTTTCTGTTACAGCAGAAAGGATGGAGACAAACCTGAAGCAGAGGAGAGGGCGCTTTGTGTGAACACGGCCATTCTGGACCCACAAAAGCTGCTCGATGGACGCCAGATAATGTAACATTTAGAATGTTAAGATAGAGGAAATATCTGGAGGTGCCCCACTTCTCGCCAGCACTTTATATCAGCACCCGCATCAAAAAAACAGCTGCAGCATCTGTAAACAAAGCATCTCTGAGAGGGGGGGGGGGAAAAGGTCAGCTTAGCTTATTTGCTGCTCAAGGAATCTTCACATCTTCAACAACTGACTTGGAAATGTGTCATTTATCATACAATCTGTCATAGAGGCAAAGCTTTGCCAGGGAAAGAGGGGGGAAAAAAATAATAATTGGAGTTTTTATCTTTTCCATTATTTCCCTCCACAAGCTCTGTCAACAGAATCAAAATGCCTTTTTGAGCGGCGTGAAGGGAAGGCCGGGCCGCGGTGGCCTCGTAGATAGCCCGCTCTGGATAAGAAGTAAGTGAGTTCTTGGCTTTTGTGTCAACAAGCGACTTTATGGCGTCAAAGTAATAAATCATAAAAAAGGAACCTAATCTGTTCCTAAACGTTTATAGATAAGAGAGTTAGGAATCAAATCAATTTAAGTTGCTGTACACAACGTCCCAGTGTGACCCACAAACAGTTTGGAGTATCAAAAGCATCTGGACGTGAAGGTCCTGTAAATGGATGAGGCTGGAGGGGGAGGGGCTGTCATCCCGGAAACACCGCAACAGAATAACCCAGATCATACGGCACCAATGACGGTGATAAGACATCCATTATCACCACGGATACCTTAAATCATCAGCTGCCATTCACAGGGATGGCGAATGGTGAGTTTTCAGGACCATTTCAGGAGTAACTTATGAGAAAAAATATCCCTCGAAATCTGCCCAAAACAATTTAATGGCACAATATTCCTGCAAAATGAATATTAAATCATTATTAGTGCCACCGTAGTGTACTTTATGAGCAGGAGATGCTCGTCGCGCTCACCCTCTCCATCTGCTGATTTACTGTTTTCCCCCCAAGAGGGTGTTCACAAAGTGTCTCTCAAACGCTGCCGTCGGTGGTTATTAAAGTGATACGTTGGCCGGGTTTATACGAGCGGAGTTCCAAACCTGAACGCAGCAGCGAGGGCGGGAGGCCCGAAAGGAGGTCGGCGTGCAGAGATCATCAGTTGGAAGTTTGGACCTCCTGAAGGAGACGCCAGCGGGGGAAGATGTTCAATCTTTCGTTTCAAAGTTTGGAATGAAATGAATATTTGAGAGGTCGCTGCTTGCCAGCGTCCGCGCGCGACAGGCCATTCATCATGGAGCTAAGTGTCAGCATTAAACCATCCCCGCTGTTATGATGGCAGCATTACTCATCAGGATCAGGGGGGAACCAAACAAGCCCCGCCGCCGACATCTCCTGCATCGTATCGATCGCTGTACCCGCCATTACCACCAGCGGGGCTATCTGCATGACACCGGCGCGGCGTGCATGTTGATGATGCCTCCCGTCTGCCGCTGCCGGGACGCCGGTATCACGGGGGTGGAGAGCGGGACAGGGAGGGAAAGAGGGAGCGGAGAGGAGATAAAGAGAGAGTGAATGCAGGGACTCTCCAGAGAGTGGAGGTATAATGAAGTGCTGGATGGGTTTAATGCCAACAACAGAAGGGGGGCCACTGCTGTAGTCAAGTGCTGTTAATATCTCCTCTGTTCCTTAAGCAAATCAAGTTATCTGGCACGGCCCGTGTTTTCGATAAGGAGCGCACGAGGTCCGCAGAGAGCGGCTTGATTTAGCTGTTTAAGGGGAATATCCAGATAGCTCAAATCCTCATTCGCTGTATGATCTGAATCTGCTTTTGTGTCGGCTTGCTCTTTTGCTTTTTTCGCTTGGAGGGGAGGGGGGAGGGGCATTAAAGAAAAGATAAAACCCAAAGAGGCGTCTGCATAAATCCCTCCTCTCTGCACCCTTGCCTGCGACGCCTCAAACGTGCCACAAGACATTACTTAAATAACGCCTGAAGGTGTGGACGCCGCTGACGGTGTCCCCCTCCGTTCAATTTGAAACGCATCAAATCCTCCCTAATTCCGCATTTCGGGCTTTTAAATTGGCCTGTGCTCTGGAACGTAACCGAAGGCTTCAACTTTGTTTCAGGACTTTCTTTTTTTTATTCTCTATTAATGTCAACTTTGTGTTACTCAGCGAGGACGAGACAACAGGGGGAATAAAGCCAATTTCTTTTTTTCTTGTAAGTGTTCTCCGGAGATGGAGCTGCACAGGCCGGTCGTAGGAAGTGAAGGCTGACCTCTTTGGGGACTCGGACATGGCACGTGTCTCTCAAGAAGAAGAATGCTTCTGGACAGTGTTCTTTAGCAGGAACAACTGTGAACCACGTAGACGTAAAACAGCCTGCTCAGCCTACAGAGCAGATCTGATCTGACTTTGGGTCTGGACGTGGAATCTATTCTTTTGCACGTTGCCGCACAGTCTGGAAAACTGTTCTTTCTCAAAGGCTGGCTGCTCATAAGCTTCTAAAAGGTTAAAGTTAATACCCCAAACAGCAAAGTGTCACATGATAAGAAAACACTCCCTGAGACCTGGTGCAAAAAGGAAACGTATTAAGGAAAATACACACATCCTTGTTTTGCTTTCTTTCATCTGAGCAGTTTCGGTGCAGACTGAGTTTCACACGTTATGCTAATAACAGCGCTATGACAATGTAGCGGAGTATGGGGTCATGATAGATCCAGTGGCAGCAGATCACTCAGGTGGACCCACCAATCGCTGAATTATTCATTTAAAACTACAGGTGAATCAGTTTCTGTTTACGCATTGATTTTTTTTTTTTTTCCTTCTCTGTGTTGTCTGAGGAAAACAACAGTCTGCACGCAGTCACGCAACCATCCACCTTGGAGGGAAGTGATCAGAGGAATCAGGAAATGCAGAGCACCTTCAGTCTTTGATTCAATACCCTGAGCTCGTCTTATCGTTCTATTACTAATCTCCCCGCCTGGGCCGACGTCATTTTTCTCCCCCCGCCGCCCCTCTCCCCCACGTGTATCGACCACCTCCCTCCTGGAGATCAATGCCAGGCCTGTGGAGGCTGCAACAAAAACTGTAATTACTCAGAACGCGGCAAATTCCTGGGTGATAACAGCTTATTTCTTCCACTGCGCATGTGGACGTCGCCGCGGCAACATCCACCCATATTTCAATAAATTCGAACAGAACAAAACCTGCAAAAAAAAATGACTGATTTTTCCAGCAGAAGGAATAAGGTGAGCAATAAAAGCTCTCATGATACAAAAGGTTGAGGAAGGATAACAAACAAGTGGGTGAGATTTGCTGCCTTTCAGCAACCCTCTTAAGTGGTAATGGGATAACCCTGGACACGTCAAGAGCCTATCAAACTGCCCCTCACATTCGACCCCTGGGTGAGACAGGAAGGGCCCGCTTTGTTTGTAGCAATTGGGTCCTGTGTGCAGGGCCGTAATGAAGTGACCTGAAATAATGGAAAGCCCTGGGCCCCGCGCAGATGATTTTTGCCGGGATAAGAGCAGGGATCCTGATTCGAAGTCACAGTTCATTTCATTTTTCGCCTCTGATGAGATCTCCTCCGTTATCTGATAAAATTGAACAGCCATTACCGGCGGGGGCTCGGGCCGGCCAGGCAGTAAAGCGCCGCCGACTGCTCCTAACAGAAATCCTATACACTCCACTTTGTCAGCAGTTTTGAATTCACGGTTTTGCTGGGGGTTGAGCCAGATGATGGGAATAATCTCGGCTCAACCGAGATTGACACTTCATTTCAGAAATCAATATTTACAATTTACTTCTTTCAAAGTTCATTCGGAGAGAAGACTCCATATTATCCTTCCTAAATAAGCTGATCATATCTCTCTCTCTATAGTCCAGGAATGAGTTTTCCCAAATGCGAATTTTTTTTTTGGTTTCGAAAAAAGAAAAAAAAATCAATGTCACCATTGTGCGCTTTAATCCGCCTTTTTATGACAGTAATTTTTTCTTTCTTTCTTTTTTCTCCTCTTTTGGCAGAAGGGTATGAGCCGCTGACACAATTTCCTCCCAGAACAAAGCCCTTCGCCCCGTTCGGACACTGGTAGATACATGGAGCCCTAATGTGGCTGGACGTGCCATCGAAGGGTCATTAATCAGACGCTGTGACAGCCACTTCTTCCCAATCTAACCCCGACTTCAAGCCCCCAGACAAGACCACTCAACTCCTCTCACCCACAGGAGGCCTCGCAGGGAGCGAGCAAAGACACGGGGGGGGAGAATGGGATTAAGCGGGCCGGCAGATGACGGGATGGGAACGGACGAGGGGCGATTTTCCAGAGCTGGGGTGTGAAAACGCTGGGGCAAGACTGGAAAAAAATGAGGGCTTAGGCCTGGTAAACTGTTAACCAAGGAAGATTTTGTATCTAAAAACAGCTTTATTGTCAGGTTATAAACTGCGAAAAACAGACGTACTTTTCTTCTGGGACCTCGGTGATATGGTGATGTTTCCCCAGCCGTGATGTCACCAGCAGGATGGAATGAGCCACAGAGAAGAGCAGAGGATTTGTGTTTTCTCATGGATTAGGAGATGTATGGCAGGAATTTTGGTTCCCTAATCAAAACTGTTACTCAGCCTAAGTAATTAGGTCCAGACTGGGCTTAAATTATTAAGCTCTATCCTCTGCAGGCAGAGGTCAGGAGGTGTGCTTTGAGTTCCCTTCCTCCGGGTGATAAACCCGCTGCTTGGTGACATCACGGTTGGGGAAATATCACCATATGCTCAATGAACGTTGCGATTCTGTTTGCCAAATCTCGGAATAGTCTTCAAAAACATGCCAGGTAGAGACAGTGTAAGCCCCTTTCAAGACAACAACTTATCAAACCCTTTTATTTCCAGAATTTTGGCTTCTTTCCACGTTTGTTTTCGAGTCTGTGTGTCTCTGAGCCATATAAAAGCGATAAGAACACACATTAACACAGATCATCACAGGCAAACCCTCAGAGGTACAACCTGATGCAGTTAGAGCAGAAATAACCAATCTCAACTTTAGCTGCACTGAAAACCTTAACATGATTTGCAGCTAAGTTAGAGCCCAGTGAGCATGTGTGTTATCCAATTTTCATTGTTCTTTGGGATTGAAGTGATGTTCCAAATCATCTTATAGGCACAGCTAATGCAGTTTCAATTGATCACAGGTTTGAAGAAGAACCATTTTCTCATTGTCTGTCAGCTGCCCGAGGACAGCAAAGACAAAATGTATACACCCACCTCCAGAAACAAAAAATAAAACAAGGAAAATGTTCGCAGTTGCCATATGAAGGTGAGGTATTGCTAACTGCACCCAGGTGATGTCTGCAGTTGCATTCAGGAGCGCTGTGCACTCCATTAAAGCCCCACTTCAGCATAAACCCCAGTGGGGAACACAAAATACTGCACTTCTCCACATTGACTGAGTAAAATGAAATAATCTATGATGCATGAACACGCTCTAAATGAAATAATAACGTCCTTAGCGGTGAAAAACATATTGATGGTACAGTAATTGAGCAGATTTATTTCCACTCGTTGCAGGAGGAGGAGGAGGAGGGGGAGCAGGAGGAGGGAGGAGGCAGCGGCAGCCCGCTGAAAACTGCCCTGCTATTTTATTTAATCTCATATTGGAGGAATTATTGGCTGGTAATCTATTGTTAAACATCATTTAGGGTGATGGATTGAGAATGTCAAGCTTTTCCCCACCTAATCAATTCATATCTCATTAGCACGTATTGTTTATGATGCCCACAAAGTCCCCCCGCGGGGCGGAGGCGGGGAGAGAGCCGGCCCCATTGGAAGCCTCAGCTGTGCCTACAATCAAGTGCGGCGTACTGTAGCGAGTGACCTAATAACTGCATATATAAAAATGCTTTTGTTTGCACTATTGATTCGTTCCTAGCCATCGGAGAAGAGAACAGCAAAGATTAAGGGTAATAATTCCCCACTCACCCTTTAGCACCAGCAGGAAAGAGGACATTGGGAGGGAAGAAATATAGAACACCTCTGCAGGCACTGCAATACTCTTATATTGCACAAACACAAGCAGGAAGCGTTGCTTTTTAAGGCTTTTACGTGCAAGAAATTGGCAAAATTTCAATTCATTAGCCTGTAACTTTGAACAATGACTGAACCTTGATCGTGGTCTTTAAGTAAATTACAGAAAATGACAAATAATCCACACTGAAGGCCTGTTTTCTTTTTAAATAGTAAGTGTCATTTTAAATGTGTAACCCTGCAACACTCAAGGTTTTGTTGACACATGCTGGTGCAACGTATCATAGTGGTGAAAAGCTGAGAAGGAATGATTGTGACATCCCTCCTCAACGGTCAGATAAACAGTAGATCATCTAAAGGGGGGGGGAAATCTGTGCATTGTGTAATGTTCTGACAAAATGATTTTTCTCTGAGAGGCTGAACGGGTGCAAGGCTTGCGATCAATAACGTCGACGAGGGCACGCTGGGCTGCAGGAGCTTTCCCTCTGTTCACTGAGCCAGCACAGAAAAGGAAAAGTGTCATATTGTGATCTTTATCCAGTAATCGCCCTGACACGCAGTCCAGTGATATATGCGCCGGCTCCTCTGCTCGGGGCGCGCTGCGACTGTCCGCGGAGCTCAGCGCAGCCACAGGATAACCTCTCCAGTGACAGAAAAGGGCCCTGAAAGGAGAGGTGGAGCAGGAGGAAAGTACTTTTCTGGGTTTGGGGCTGTTTTGCTTCATTTTCTGCAACTTTTGGCCACATTTTCCATCCAAATGTGCCATTTTTTTCCCTGAAAAAGTCTTGTCAACAAGCCTCTAGATTGTAAACCAGCTTGATTGCATTACGTTTTTGATAAAGATATTCGACATTATCTCATAAAATACTAAATAGGGCCTTGGACTCAAGAAAACCTGGACCAGCTACAAGCACGTAAAATCATTGTGTTTTCAGTATTTACAGTATTTTCATCATCAGGAACTCAACCTCTGAGAAGGTGCTGTCTGGAGCCTTTTTCAGCATTTTACCAGAGTGGACGGAGGCACTTGATCCTGTTGAGGTTTTCCAGGTCTGAGCCTGACAACTGTTGGTGGGAGAGTTGTTTTCATCTCTCTGTGCGATCACCGCCATCAGCACTCGAGTCAAAGCCTTTTCAAAATAATGTGAAGGGACATGTGCGACTGACAGCTGAGTGCTCTGAAAATAAACAAACCCCTGTCACAAAAACATGGCTGCCAAACGATTTTCCCCCCATGTTTCTGGGGCCAGCGCATCATTTCATAATAAACACAGCTTAAAACTGGACACAGGAAAACACTGAGAAATTCTATGAAATACTGATATTTCTGAGAAGATTTGCATATGAAAGGGTTGAGTAAAGTCATTTCCAGATCTGTGGCCCCACAGGTTCCTGTAGAGCTGAAGCCTTTACGGATGAACCGGTTGAATCTTCTGCAGCTTCAGGTCTTATCAGAAGAATTTGATGCTTTCTAGGATTTATTTTGAAACTGCAACAGCTGCATGCAGGACATCCGTTTGCCATCCACCAGCACACACGCACGTGTGTGCCCAGTGCAAGCTGCAGGTGACTGTGGCCTTTTTTTTAATGCAAACCTGACATCTACTGGAGAACTAATGTACACCTGGAACAATGGGGGGGAAAAAAAGAAAAGTTGAAGTTGAACTGGAAAAAGCATCCTGTTTTTCCCCATTTAAGCAAAGACCTGTTCAGTTTTTCATGAATCATTCTTGTTTTTTATCTGGGTGAAAGTCTCTGTGTCGTGCATCAGCATATTTAGTGAATAATCACTTTTTTGTTTTTTAATGCACTTTTAAATGGCAGAGGCCTTTAGTGGTGAACTGAAAGCATGACACACAACATCTTATCATTCATTTTCAAAACATATTCCATTTTTTAAATTAATAGATAATAGTAAAAATAACAGTCACTTCCTTTGTTCAGCACCACAGTGATGGACAGCAAGTTTTAAACTGGCATGCCTGGTTCCAACCAGGACACGTGGTAGATCTGGTATGACCGTGTGTGTGTGTGTGTGTGTGTGTGTGTGTGTGTGTGTGTGTGTGTGTGTGTGTGTGTGGTACTACTACTACTGCTCATCATAGTGCTGCAGGTGCTCTCAGACTCCCTCTGTGAGCATGTTTCAGGACATCTGTATGAAGCGGCTTCGCGGGCGGCGTCTTCTGGCTGAGCATTGCTGATTGAATTTCTCTTTGGAAGTCATCTCTTCCACACGACACCTGTCTCTTATCTGCTTCTTATCTCTCAGGATCGAAGCATGCAGACTCTTGAATTACCTTCCCATACAATGTCATCTGTTTGCCCCCCACGGTGGTGTAACCTGAGCGTGAAATCAGAGCCAGCTAAAATAAATAAATGAAACCCTGATCAGAAATGCTGCTCTGCTCTGGACGGGTGGCGACCAGGGAGGACGATGCTGCCTGATTTGACTCTGTTTCCAAACCACATGATGCATTCGGACAATTAAAATTTCAGCGAGTCATTGGCTGATAGCCCCGCGAGTGAGTGCCGATGGGCCTGGGCCGGGGTCTCGGGTTTCTTGCGGTTCCGCCGACATTCTGAGGGCGGGTTATTTATTTTGGCCCGCTGCCATGTGTGGAAAAAAAACATGTTTGTGTGAGTGTGTCTGAGCACTTTTGACCTTGCTCTGTGACTCCAAACACCAGCGAGGAGCCGGCTGCAGCGGCAAGCAGCTGCTGCTCACTCACGCTGTTCATTAAAGTTTCTTTTCCTATTGCTCTGATCTGTTCAATTCCTCATTAACCTTCGAGGCAGAGTGTGGGATTCTACACAAGCATGCAAATGGCTGACTAACTGACTGACTGATACAAGAACACAATAATTACAACTAACTATGCAGCTTCTCATGTTTGGTCTTGAATTTCTTACCTGGTTACGCTGTTGTCATCAAATGCAAGAAAGAACTGAGCTGTCAGGACTGTAGGGTCGAAAAGTAGACATGCAAGGTAGTTCTAGTGGGAGTGGGGAGGTCTGCTGGTTGCATTCTGCAAACACATCACTAGGTGGAAAATGATCCAAATCCATCCATCATTTATCCCTCACACTGTGATTATCATACTGGAGTTAAAATGGAGCCAGTTAATATGGCATAAATTCCCTTTCAGAAAGGTGTTTCTGGTCATGTTAAACATGAGGAAGAATCAAGTTTTCCTTTAAATTCTGCAAAAGAAGACGAATCTCAATTTGCCCCCC
>BJFM01000422.1:144246-154750 GCA_016586285.1 Arothron firmamentum
CCCCCCCCCCCCCCCCCGCACGCCTGCACCCACTTGTGGAATATTCTGCAGTCAGTGTGGCGTGGCGCCGCGGCGATAAAAGAAAATTAAACAGAATGTGATTAAAATGAAGTCATCACGAATAATCTGCCGCCGCCGAGCGCCGCCGCGGGGCTCTCTGATGGGAGGCACTTTTGTGACGGGATAAAGGGGAAGGAGCAGACGCGCGCGTGCAGCGGCCCGTGACGCCGCTCTACCCACGGGCCACGAGTGTGACAGCAATGATGATGTCATCAAAAGAGGCCCTGGCACCTTGTGCCAGCCCAGGCTGGGGAGAGACACTCGGCTTTGGCGGAATTGTTGACTTTGTGTGCAGTGAAGCGGAGCAGCTCCACTACAGGCAGTGCATAATTCTCAGCAGCAGCAAAGGGCAAGACTTCAGGATAAAGACAAAGTGTATGGCTTCTCTATAAATAAAGAAACACAAATGGCATTCTGTACCTCCTGGCTAGGTACGGAGGGCTATTTTTGTTTTTCTAATTTCTCTTTGTTGGGTGTTTTTTCCTTCTTCTTCATTGAATTTTGATCTCGACCACTCTTCAAAAACTAGTCAACGGGAAATGACTAAATGAGCCCTCCTCCAGAATTAAAAACACTGTGGGAACTTTCTTTGCAACTTTTGCATTCATTTCTGACGATTAAATTATTCATCAGAATTTTTTTTTCTTCGGGACATAAATACAGATATTTAATCAACGAGCAATACAGCAAGAAGAGTTGAAAAAGCACAAAAGTGTGTTGATTAAATCATTTTATGATAACATTAGCCCATCAGCACATTCTAACCTGGCAAAAAGAACATAAATTAATAAAAGAGCAGTTGTGATTGTTTTTCTGATTTTTATTTATGCACTGATTGCAGAAATGGGAAATATTCCATATTGCGTTGAAAGTTGTGTGTAGTGCATTGTACGTGTTTTATTGTTATGCTTTGCTGCCATCAGGCGGTCAATTAGAGGAACTACATTCATTAATTGAGCCGAAGAGAGCAGTAGGGTTTTCTTTCACTGAAGCATTGGCTGAGTTTGGCCTGCAGAGGGCGCCAAAACACTTCTGAAACTCAGCGGCAGCAGTCAGGAGGTTTTGGCAAACTAACTCTTGCCATGCTGTCAGCACATGAAAAATATGGATACTGATCTATATGTAAAAGAAATGGCCTTTAAATGATCAAGACGAAGCACAATTTCTATATATTTATACATCAGCTTTAAATGTGTTATTTATTTTTAAATCCGCAGTGAAGTGAGCCTCCAGCCGACAAAGAGACAAACATCCTGATTAGATCTGATTGGGCTCCGAAGCCAGATGTTGATAGGTCAAAGCCGATCCATTGCCATGACGACGCGTATCCCCCAAGAAAGAAGATGGGATTTTAAATGAGGTTGACCTAATTCTACTTAATGATTTAAACAGAGAGCAAATGTGTGGACATGTAACTCATAAAAACACTCCTTCGTGAGGTGTGAAGGAGAGACAGGAACTGGACCAAAACTGACATTAGTATTTCACAGCTAAAGTCCATTAGCACGTTGACCTTCAACTCTATGGAGAAATTGTTGGTAAAAAGGAACTGATCTACTCTGATTTAAATAGGATAGTGATCACCCATTCTTGTTAGCACACTGTTCATGGCAGTAGCAGTGTTGGGGACCAGGTGACCAAACACGTGCATATCTTGCAGTATATTGAGATTATGTGATCAGCACATCTCAGTCCAAGCTGTGCTCCATTATCTCAAATTCACATCAGCAAATTACCATTTTGCAATTTACGGAATTATTCAAGGCAGACAAAATGTCCTCATAAAGAGACAAATTTTCTATTTGAATAGATGTGCTGCACCTGCTAATTAGCCGAAAGTGCGGTTACTTTGACCTGCAGAGCTCCTCAGTATTGTGCAGCAATTCATTGACAGCATTGCTAACAGACCTCGGGATCACCTCAAAAGCTCAGTGCCCTAGAGCCCTCCACCACTCCCAGGCTCTCTGTGCAAGTGCAGTATGGGACTGAGCTTTCTCACAGCAGTTTTACTGACTGCTGCAACATCCATTCACGCCACATAACAGCATCGCATAATTAGAATGAGTTTTCTGTCATGTTTGCTGTACCAGCGCGGCAACTGTGTGCGCATCGATACAGCAATAATCCTCAGAAGAGATAATGATCTGAATGTCAACAGAGATCAGAGGCCTGCGGTGCTGCCCACAGGACAGGCCGCCCATTGTCTGCTCAGTGGAGCCTGCTGCTTTGAGGAAAATGAGGGGCGTTCTTGATTAAAAGACTGCCTTCATGATATTATGTGGAAATCTTGCTGGATCTTTGGGATTCGGAGGACCGTTCATGACTGTTGTCAGGCTACAGATAATTCCTCCACAAATGCCATAAACACATCAGGCAACTTTTGAACAACTTGCCCTTCGAATGTTCATCACTGGGATTAGCAGTGAGATCGGAGGCATGCCTCAGAGATCCTTCCTCTTTGCTCTGGTGTTATGCTCCTACCTGAAGACTGAAGGTCGTATTCTGAGCGAAAGGCTGCTGGAACATTTGTTACTCTAAAGATAATTCTCTTGTTTCGTAAAAAAATAAATAAATAAATAAATCCTTTTTGGAACTCGGCTAACGAAGAAAAGGCTTCTTACTGTGGGATTTGTTACATTGTTAAACTAATTGGTGAAATAAAGGATTATGATCAATGAGGGATTTCAATGCAGGACACATAACGTCATGAAAAATGGCGTTAATAGGCTCTCTGTAGAGGCTTTAAAGCCAGTTAAAACAACCACTGAGTTTTGGTTTACATAGATCATAAAATAGGACTTCTGCTGCTCAGCCTCCACCCTTTGCCCTAATTAAAGCATCTTTTCGCTGATATGATGGCAGCCTTAGTGTCTCTGCAGCGTTGAGTCACTGCAACATGTCATTAAAGAAAACTTCACCATCATTACCTTCCTTCACCCTCTCACTAAGAAATCCAGCTGTTTTTTTCTCAAAATGAAAGCAACCCCGGCTTGACTGTGGAAGATGGGGCTGTCCCTGGGTTTATCGAAGTTTAACTAGGTCCTTGTCACACTCAGAAGGACTCGGCTTTGGTTTGGGGCTATAAAATCTGCAGACAGCTGAAGTTACCAGACCAAAACTCTGGATCTCAGATTAGTGTTGACGCAAATTTATTCCCAGCAGCTACCTAGAGGCCAACACTTCAACCTTGGGCTCTAAAAGGGATGCAGACACCTAGATTGCCTTTTATTCTCGCAATAAAGGTGATAAAGTGTCCTAAGTGATATGGTCTAAATGATTATGGGCACTTGGGAGCATTTTGGAGTGTCACATCCCGTTAAAATGAAAACCCATATTCACAGCTACTTTTGGTTAAACATCTGGGCTCCAGACAAGGCGGATATTTGGTTCTAAACCGTGAATATTAAATCACACCCATCCTATACTGATTAATAAAGGGTTTTTTTTTCAAGTCACACTTGAAAAAAGTCACAAGTTACTTTGTTCTGCTTCTGTTTTTATCATAGCATGCTAAAGAATGGCAAATACCCTACTTTGTTTACCATATTGAGCTTGTAAGTTAGCACAATTCATCACCCCAACATGATGGTGTGCATTATACTTTAACTTTGACCCTTTTTTCCTGTTTATATATTTATGGTAGAACAGTCTGAAAGTGTATCCTGAAAAACGTTGTTGTATACTGTAAAATCTAAACAGCTACAGGACGTCCTGACAACTGGCAACTTAAATATGAACTTTTTTCTTTCATGAACCAAAAATCCTGCTCTTTCTGTATGGAAATACAAAAAAACAGCCAGTTTTAATGTCCAGAGTGACTGCAGCGGTCACGTGGTGATCACGTGGCTTGCTACCCGTCCAATCAGCTCGCTGAAGCGCGATGACGCAGGAGATTCAAAGTTAGCAGCAACGTCTCCGTTCAGCTGCAGCCTCTGGAGAGTTCATTAAAGTTGGTTTTTCGCCTTTTTGCAGATGCTTAAACGGGGTGTTTCGGCACCAGAATGGAAGGGGAAGTTATCGGACCGGGACCATACAGGGCGACTAAACTGGTGAGAGCGGCTGGCGCTGTAAACTTTACAGCCGTGTGTTGTTAAATGTCTGATGTCATTATGCTAATATTGGTGTACAAATAACATGGCTCCATGTCCGCCTATTTGGATGGAAAACAGCCAAATGTAAACTGTAATATCACAGGAATTTTCAGTTGTTTCTGGATGTGCAGCCATAGTTGAATGTCGACTTACAGCTGTATAGATCACATATATCACTGGTTCTAATATTAACCAATAATAATCCCACAATCGACCTTTTTCTGTGGTTCACTAAACATATTTTACTTTATTATAAGAAGCAGGCAGCTCGATCTATTCTGTTCTATCAATATATTTGGGTTTTTTTTTTTGTTTTTTTGTCCAGTTTAGCCTGAATTAGATACTCTTTTTGGTCATCTTTCTTCCTGGTGTCAAATGGTTCTGCTTTTGTGACTCTTCAGCCCAGGAATTATTATTAATTCCAGATCAATGTTGAACTTACTGCACTTTTCTTTTGTCATATGTGTAACTAAGGTGGTGTAATTAACAGCGTCAGCAGCTCTGATTAATCAGAAGAGACACCATGAACCCGAGCTCGTTACATTTTAACTTCAGATTAGTGAACTTCCATTCCTGTGTCTTTACCCTAGTCACCGGGGTCGACCTTCTACCCGGACTGTGTTTGTATTCAGGTCCAGGACGGAGGAAAATCCTCCTAATGAGCTCAAGGGCAGCGACTACTCATTTAAACTTATTTTAATCTTCTTGAAGATTCAACTTCTTAAATAATTGAGAACAGGGAGTTTCTTAATAATTTAAATTATTATGAGCTGATTAAGTCCCAGTCTTCCTCTGCTATTATCCTCCATCCCCTCATTACACCTTGAAAGCTCACAATCTATAACATACATTAAAAGCCATGAAGGCAGTGTGTTCAGGTTGAAGTTCTACCAACATCTCGTTGTTGTGGAGGGGACGTACACAGTTAATAGGTCACTTTTGGACTTAAATAGTCACCAGTTTTGCTGCCTGTTCAGACTGTAATGTGCCTCCTTTCATACAGTGGAACGAAACCATCAAGCTCTTCCGTGGAGGCATGCCGCTGAGGCGCCACTGGGCACATTTCCGCTGCCACGACTGGAGTTTCACCGGATCCGAAGCCGTGGACTTCCTGCATGAGCTCCTGAGGCGCAACAGCAACTTTGGGCCCGAGGTGACCCGTTACCAGACGCTGCAGCTGCTCAGGAAGTTCCTCAAAGCCCACGTCGTGGAGGACATCAAGGGGCGCCACGGGACGGAGAACTTTGAAGACAACGGCCAACTCTACAGGCGAGGCCTCACACTAGCATGAGCATCACCTGTACAGAACACTGACAGTTCATACAGGCTGCTTATTACCCAAAATACTTCTGCCGCGTTATTAACATTCAGCAGACAAAGGCTAATGAGTAACTTTTGTCTGAATAGCCTTCTGTAATAACTTCCAAAATGCTGCTGGTCCAGAATCTCTCCTCACCCCTGAAGATCCATGTCTGCCAGTGTTAATTGTCTAGACTAATTTCTTTTTTTTTTTTTTAATATTGCCATCTCCTCCCCAGGTTCCCCACGCTCTCTCCTCTGAAATCGTTCCCAGCACGGCCTCTGCTGAAGGACGGCGGCGACTTGCCCAGACTTATTCGCTGGGACGATTTCGAAGAGCTGTCTCAGAGCGAGAATGTCGCGCCTCAGAAATCCAGCGTGACGGTGAGAAAGAGACAAACACGTCCCAGCCCCTCTGACGTGACCGAGGAGGTTCATGAGACAACGAGAAGATGCAAATTTACTGTGTTTGCCTCAGCAGGCTGGTGTTCAGGCTCTGCTGCGTGTGCGTGTGTGTGTGTGTGTGTGTGTGTGTTTGTGTTTGTGTGTGTGTGTGTTTTTATTTGCCACATACTCATGACCAAGTAGTGCCGAAATACTCATTCTACTAGCAGGGGTTAGTTGGGATGGTTAGGGTTACAGTAGGGACAGTCCTAACAAAGATAGAAATACAACTCTGTGTGTGTGTGCAAAAGCCAGATTTGTGTACTCATGAACGTCGATCTTGCTTGTGCAGACCTCAGATCTGTGGAATAAGAGGCACAGCGTCGCTATCGGAGACGTGCACGAATGCAAGCTGATCCGGAGGAAGGAGATAACCGTGAAACAGGTGGACCACATCTGGAAATCCCTGACAGCTGCGCAGTACGTACGGTGTGCACGCATCCAAAGGCCGGAGCGAACTGTGGAGCTGTTGCGCTGATCGGGCCTCCGCTGTCGGGTCAGTTTGCAGAGAGTGCTGGGGCTGGCCTCGCTGGATGGCGTTCTGAACCCGGCCCACGTCAGCGGCAAGCACATCGTTCACAACGTGTTCAGCGTCAACAAGTCGGGCATCGTGGTTCTGGAAAACAAAGCAGGTGTGAGGTCATTGGGCTGCTGGGCTGTCCCCGGATGACTGTTGTCACTCACGTCTTGTCTGTCTGCAGAGGACATGCCCTACTGGGTGGTCTCGGCCATGAGATGTCTGGCCAGTTGTAAGTTCGACGCCCCTGTTCTCCTGTTGCTCTGATTGTTGAGCTCTACAAGTCACATGACCGCCCCCCCCTCTCTTTCTTAGGGCCAAATGGCAATGACAGCAGGCAGCAGCTGTACCCCGGCTTTGAGCGGGACGTCCTGAGGACAGTGGGCGATTACTTCCAGAGACTTAAAGAACCTCTGCTCACCTTCCACCTGTACGAAGTCTTTGTCAACATCCTGAGTGAGTAGCTGACTGTCGATGGTTGTGCCACAGACGGCAGCTTATGATCAGGTGGTCTGACTTCACCCCCCCGCAGGTCTGCTGCAGGACCAGGAGGTGGCCACCGAGGCCCTGCAGGTCAGCTGCCTCCTGCTGCCGCCGCCCAACAGGAGGCGCCTCCAGCTTTTACTGCGCCTCATGGCCCGGGTCTGCCAGAACCCGCAGCTGCCTCCGCTCAACGACTTCATCAGCACGCGCACGCTGGTACAGCTGTGCACACACAGTTGTGTTGACGACGCCACTCAGCTGACCTGGGTTCAGTCCTGTCCCGTGTCTGTCTAGATGGTGCAGATGTTCTCCCACTGCGTCCTGGGTTCTGGAGATGAGATGGACTTGGATGAGCTCCTCGCCACCAAACTTGTGACCTTCATGATGGAGCACCACGGCACCATCTTCCTGGTTCCGGCTAAGCTGCGTCGCCAGGTCGAGGAGCAACTGTCACATCTCAAAAGAGTTCAGGTCTGCACCAGAAATAGATTTTTTTTAGTAGCTACCCCCCACCCAGCTCCATTCTCTGTTAGCACAGTTTAGCAATGCTAACATAATGAAGATTTCCATTTTCTTTTTGCTGTATCCAGCTGGTAAATAAATGTCTCATTTAGTTCAGAACTGACAAGTGACTATTGCTCTTATGGCTGTTATCGTCGCCACCACAAGGGGGCGCTATCTCGCCTCGGGACGGCAGCTCATATGCAAAGGGACACACTAAATACTGAATTTTTGATGTTTTCGCTCCTGTCAGATCAAATATGCTGGTTCAGACGGCGACTTCAGCGCCTCTCCAGCCTTCTGTAAACAGATCCGCAGGGCAGAGCCTGAAGAGCAGAAGGTGCTGGGGACCCAGATGCCTCTGAATGAGCTGCTGGAAGGCCTGATAGCAGATAAAGAGCTTCCTGCCAAAGATAAGAGGAAAAGGCTGAAACAGGTGCGGCGCCTTGAAATGAATGCTGTGAGTCTGATGTCACACGCTCATGTTCCACATCCGACTCCTCAGTTCCAGAGGTCCTACCCTGACGTATACCACAAGCGATTTCCCACAGAGGAGAGCAAAGCTGCTGTCATACCAGAGAAATCGCCACGATTCAAGCCTCCGCTCTCGATATTCAGCTTCAAGAAACCCCTCCAGCCCTTCCAGAGGAGCTGGAGCTTCAGGGCGTAAGCCACCGGAGCCCAGCGAGGCTCCAACAGCAGCGCTGCTGTTAGCGCTGTTTTTAGCACTGTTAAAAGAAAACCATCTCACTGTAATCATCATGTTCTTACTCAGTGTTATTAACACAAGTTGAACTGATAGTTTAAAACCCTAAAGTGTATTTTTATATTCGTTGTATGAGAACACTGAACAAACCACTGTTAGAACAAACTCTTGATCTGTACGTTTGTGTGCTGTCCGTCCTCGTTTATGCTATTCTTTCTTAGAGTACGACCTCTTAGAGTACGACCTCTCAGGAATGCCTCAACGTTTTAATAATTGTGTTATTTGGTACGTGTGTAAATGTGACTCTAATTTGATGGTCAAAGTTTGAGGTCAGAGGTGTGATGCTAACATTAGCTGGATTCCTGGTACCTTAGAATGTTCCAATCGTGTTTTTGTCTCTAATCTAAAAGCCTGACGTCTGACAGGTGTCACATCTACCAGGTCAGACATCACAACTTTCCTTAATAATGTTAGAATCAACTAATCCAGTGAATTATTCAATGTCCAGAGCTGTAAATCTCAGTGAGATGCTGACTGCTGATTTTGGTACTTCAGCCCCATGAAACGCATTTCAAAAAAATCTCGTTTTGGTTATATTTCAAAAGGTTTCCGATCACTCAGCACGCTGATGCTGATATGTGATACATTTCGTCAAAGAGATTATTTAAATTTCACAAATTTGTCTTTGAGAAATGCAAATAGGCATTTAAAAGGAGCTCATGGTCGGTGTAACATATCAAGAGGGTCACCTCCTCGCTCGGTGGTTCGACTGTCGGGCAAATATTTCATGTTTTCTGTATATTAGAACTGTTGTGACACGTTCCGTTGCATTCGGTCCGTTTGTGCGACCTACTGACTTTATTTTTTTTATTGATTAGTTGCTGATACTTTAATAATCATTTTAACTCAGATTGTGCTGGAATAACTGTTACACTTGAATTGCTGCTCTATGCTGGAAAATGAATCGGTGCTGATTCGCACATTAAAACCTTTTTATGGCTGTTTCCTGGACGCTGATGTTTGATGTAAAAACACAAACATGCACACAAAACATTTATAACATTTTTATTCAGAAACTTTATTAAAGTCTACTGAATAGTTACATTTGGAAGAGCTAATGTTAGCATGCTAACAAGCTCCAAGTCAGGACATGCACCCAAAACTGAGTTTGTACTTTTTTGTTGATCCTTGGTTGGCATGGAGACCAGATGCTTTGTTCTCACTAAAACAACATGAAAGCCAACATCTACCATCTCTCCTTGGAATCTACTTCAATTTCAGAGAGCAAATGAGTAACAGAGCAGCGAGTCGGTGACCTTGTGGAACAACTGTACAACAATTTGAGGACTCTGTCCAATGTTCTGATCGGGTGTTATCGGGACATTAATATTCCCTGCAGGCGTACATTAGGGTTTCTGTTCAGAGCGATGATCCGACATCTTGTGGAGAAATGGGGGAAATTAACGCCATTATCAGGGACCTCTTCTGCCTCCGGAGCAGCGAGGCCAGAACCCGGCCTGAATAAAAGGAAGCTAATTTGCGTCCGTTGGAGGTTATACAGTGTCCATTAATGCCTGGCTGTGGCTGCAGCAGCACACTGGTCAAACTGACTCTGAAACCTGAGTCAGAACCGCTGTCCCGGTTACAGCCCACCTCTGTTTTTTGTGCCTTGCAGTGGTTGAGTCAGCGTGTCATCATGCTGCTTCTCTAATGCGCTTCTGGGAATAAAGCCGTCCGCCGCGGGTACCTGGTTTTCAAACTGCACCTAAAAGCCTGGAGGATGAAGAGAAAGCCAGTCCCGCCTGTCGGAGTGGGCCTGACGAACGTCTCCTTCATTGATGCAGATTTCTTGGGCCTGCTGTGCTCCCCAAAAGTGGTGCCGCCCCGTGGTTAACGCAGAGCCGACGTCTCCCAGCATGAGAACTAAAACTCTGTTTTAAACCTTTAATTCAGGTTCAAACCTGGCAAAAAGCCTCTGTTTCTGCCACGGCGTCGTGAGCTGGGATGGGCTGGATTTAAATTCTGCCCTTTTTCCTTGTGTTTTTACAGTTTGCAGCAGCAGTTAGGATAAACCTAGAAAATGTGAAAACACAAACAAACAAACAAACATTCCGGTAATTGAGAAGGTGGAGGCTGGAGGAAATGAGCGCTTGCTTATTTACCATATTGAAAAATTCTAAAGGTGAGATGCATTAAGGTAGCCTCAGTAGGCGGCGGCTCACCTTCCAGCCCAGCTCCATCCGGATGCATCTCAACATCTATTTACCAACAGTGACTCTAATGAGGCCGGGCCTCCAAATAATCCAGATAATGTGCAAAACCGTCCTCCATAATGTGTTTTTCTGGCAACATTGCACTCTCAGGCAGATGTCATAATGGTTGAGCGTAAAACAGCTTTTAAAG
>BJFM01000422.1:154805-167436 GCA_016586285.1 Arothron firmamentum
AAGCTATTTTTGGTTGCTGACATGGTCCCTATCAGAAGAATCAACCGTGTCACCTGTCAGAACTGCAGGCAAACAAGCTAACGGCTAACACACAGACCAGACCGCTATTCCTGTTTAATCTTAAGACATAATCAAATGTGATGCTTTTTTCTCATCCTGCCATGTCTGACTGTTGAATAAGCTGCATTTTCTGCAAACTCCACGAGCTCAGAAGATCTGACAGCTCAGTCTGCGTGCAGCTGGGTGGTTTCCAGTCACGTTTTTGTGCCAGTAAAACGTGCAGAATGGCTCAAAATAAACCCCAAATTGTTTTCTTTTTACCACTCAGAGCCATTTTCCCCCCTTTCAACACTTAATATAATAAAAGCCTTAGAGAAATCGGCAGCAGCAACCATGAAGAAAAGAGCTTTCATTAAGCTCTTTTCAGGGGTGGAAAAAGGGCCAAAGAAAGATCAACAGAGACGTGGCAAAAACAAACTTTAATGTGCTTCTGTGACACACACCACAGCGATACACCACCAGAGCTCGGACACATCGGAGATAAGCGCATATACATCGAGCACTTGAAGCTTCCTCACGCGGCGCCCTGACACCAAAAGCCAAGAGAGGTTTACACACAAACGGATTTTCTGACTCAACAATTAGCTTTTTTCCCCCCCTCCAAGTAGAGCTGAAGGTTGCAGCGTCTGTAGAACAACACCGAAAAGCTGCACAAACATGATCACCTCGCGAAATATATTCAAAAAGTGCACTGAAAACAAGCCCTGAAGCAACGGAACTCAGAATGACAGGTCGTCCGCGTTGAGGGAGGGGCATCCCGGGCTAACGCTGACGCCATTTTCTTTTTTTAAGCTCTTCGCTAAAATGTCCAAAATATCTCATTTTCACTACAGTTCAGTTCAATTCAACTTTATTTATACAGCGTCTATGACAGTTCAGATGCTTCACAAAAGCCTGGAGCCAGAACCTCCTGAACAAGCAACAACGGTGGGAAACACCGCCTTTTAACAGGAAGAAACCTCGAGCAGGACCAGGCTAATGTGAAAGGGTCCTCCTGGCGATGGCTCAGGGAGGAGGAGGGCGTTGCTGTCCTGGTTCTGAACATGCAGATGTGATTACAGCCCACAGTCCTGCTTTTTTGCAACTTAGTTATGTTATTATCGTCTTAATCATGTTATATCAGCAGTGATGAAGCAGGGTAAATACATCCCGCATGCACCCAAAATTTGCCAAGATGTTTCTGCAGAAATGCTAATAATTACAGTTTGTTCTGGAGGAAATGCAAATACAGCTCCAATTGTCGATCTGCAGACACCTTCGGAGCGGATTTCTTTCCTGTTTGAGGCAGCAGAAATTCTGTCAGAATGTTTTCCAACTGCGCTCATTTCATGAAATGTTTATTTATTTTCCACAGAATAGACTTGTTTGAACAATGTGAAGACCACAGTGAGACCTTAAGTTGGATTTATGCCTGTTTTTCTGTTGAGTTTTTTTTTTTTAAATTTCAGAAACATATAGATATGTTTTTAAAGTGAACAGATACATTGATAAGTGTGAATATGAATATGTAATACATCAGAAAAAGAAGGTACACAGTAGCTTAGCTGTGGTTAGCATGCTAGCATCAGCTGTATCTTGCATTAGAAAGGATATTTTATATCTTTTCTTTTATTTCTAATTAAAGGCTTTAAACTGGCAGTGGTTCCCTTAGCCATGAACATATTTTCCACAGAAATCTTCAAAACACACTTTGTAGTGTTTTAAAACTCATTTCCTCTATTAAGAAAATTGGAATACAAACAATTTAGCCATTTTCCTGACTTGTAAACTACCTGAAATTCGATCAAATCCATCTCGTGTGATAATAGCTTACCCACGATTGATGATAAAATGTGTAAATTGTACAGAATCTACCATGATTTGTGATAAACATCCATGCCTGTAATAAAAATATTACTTTGCTCATGTGCTCCTCATTTCAAAAAGACACTGGCTCCATCCCACAGAAGAATCGGATGGAGCTCCACGCTAACCTCCCCCGTCACCTTCCTGTTCGATCAGATTCCCACAGTAAGCAGAAAGATGGCTGTGGGCCTCTGGTCTGTGACAAATTTTCTCCAAATTTGCTCCTCTTTTTGAATTACATAAATGACAAATGCAGAGAATGTTGAGGTAAAGTTGCTGACTTCCTGTTACAAAGACTGCAACACGGGGAACATCTCCCTTACGTTTTCTTTGGGGTGTTTCAGCCTCGAAAAGCATGCATGAAGTCAGAATTCAAGGCAAACTTATCAGTTTTTACCTTGAAAACACACCAGCGTTCACACACACACACCACTGAACTCCAGCGTGGGTTAACGGCTGGAACCACTTTACCTCATTTAAGCACATAAACAAAGCATCCTTGCGTGACCTTTGCGCGATTGCATTTATGATGTGAAGCTGCGCGTGAAAGCCACCAAACTGCCGTTTCCTCCATAAAATGTCAGCGACGTCGGAACCAGCTCTCGTTTCCAGGGCGGTTTTCTGTTTCACCAGCTTTTCCTCCGTTTAAAGAACGGCGCTCGTGTGGAAAAATGGGGCTTCTGTGGTGTCGAAGGACCCCGAATTTACCAAAGCTCCCCGTCCTCCGTTCCCCCGCCCCTCAAACGTTGGTGCAGTTGGTGGAGGGCGGCGTGTCCGCCTTGCTGCGCATCTCCTTGATGTCGTTGAGGGGCGAGTCGCCGGCGCCGATCTGGCAGCGGAACACCTGCTTGTAGGCCTTGCGGAAGTTCTCCGACAGGAACGCGTAGATGACGGGGTTGACGGACGAGTTGCTGTACGCCAGGCAGTGGGCGGCGACCCGCAGCACGAAGGAGGCTTGGTTGAGCGGGAAGGTCCCGAACTCCACCCACAGGTGGACCACGTGGTGAGGCAGCCAGGAGATGCAGAAGACCACCACCACCACCAGGACCGTCTGAGCCGTCTGGAGGACACAAAGAGGGAGCGGTCATTCAACCCAGCTTTATGTAAACAGCGTCTGTTTACGCTCAAGAAAAACTGCCTTTTAACAGGGAGAAACCCTGAGCAGGACCAGGTTTATCTGAGGCGAGGAGAAGGGGAGACAGGGCAGACAGAGGAGAAGATCTTAGGTGATCGTATCTAATAAAACTGACCGCGGCGGCAGAAATCACCAGGTTACGCTAACGATGGCGAGAACCTCCCAGAGGCAGATGAATGGAGCGAAGCCAATCATCAGGTTTTAACAGTTTACAAAAGAGGCTGGTGTCCTCCGGACAGCTCCAGGAAGGGAGCGGTTCTGCCGGTCGCACATAAACCGCCACCTTAGACCTCATCCCGTTAGATGAACCGAGCACTTCTGCTGCTCCTGTTCAATTAATGCATATTGGTGCCATTAAACATGTAATACACACACTCCTCCTACACACACGCGCGCGTGTGCCCGCGCACTCCATCATAAGAAGAATGGTTCCGACAGAAACGGCATCACAAGCTGACATGATCCAAGATCTACTCACAAACACAATGAAGCTTTTCTGATGCAGGCTTAATAAATCGTCATGGCAACCTGTTGTCCATTTTGGAGTAAGCATCCGCAGCTGCTCCTGGAGGGCACGACAGTAACATCATCACGCTGTTCGTGTGTGTGTGTGTTTGCTCCAACACGGCGAAGCGGTGAAATATTACACGCTGAAACCTTTTATGGCCGGCTGAGCCGCCGCGCCAGGTCCCCCCGAGCAGCTAGCCTTCCTCGGGACGGATTTATGAGCGAGCCGACGGGGACCGCTTCAGTAATTGAATTATAAAACGCCATTTCACTGAATTTCTGCGTTATTAAACACTTGATCAAAGCCGGTACGGCGGTTCTCCACCGACGTCGCTCCCACGCGGCTTCAGAGGAACACGCGTGATTTATACCTTAAGGCTGAAACTGGAGTCAAACTGGCCCCAGTGGGTTGATAGACATCACAGACGGAAGCATGTTGAATTTGAATTGTCAATATTAGCCTCACACACACACACACACACACACACACACACACACACACACACACACACACAGAGGTCAGGATGTGCTTCCCACAGTTTGCTTGTTTGTTAGCATGATTTGTTTAGAGAGCCGCATTCATATCTGGAACCTGACCCCACACACACACACACACACATACACACACACACACCGCCACCCAAGGGCTTTTATTTGAACTAATATAAACCCGCCATTGCAGAACCAATCAGATTCACCAGCATCCATCCATAAAGGAGCCAGTTTTTTGATTTTATTCAAGCATTCCTCCTCCTTTTCTGGGTCCTCCTCTGATTAAATGTGCAGTGATCTTGGTGCCACCACCACCACCACGGGGCTTGATGACCACCTCACTGCTCAGCCACACACGGGCTAGCGAGGCGCCAGCTCCTTCAATTTGTTGCTAATTTGTCCGTGCCGAGGCTCGGAGCATCTCCAATTGACCAGGATGCACTGCAGCCAGGTCGGGTCGAGATGAGGGTCCAACCATGGCCGTCACGTCTGGACACCCCGCGGTGGCGTGAGGATACAACCAGATGGTGGCGCTTCGATCGGATTAGAGACTAAATATGTGGCTAATTATTAAAGCTATAGCTAATAGCTAATAGCTGACGTGATTTAGGCCCTAAGGGTGATTGGTTATTTTGCCTGATGAACATGTCAGACTCTGTGAGGTAGTGCAGGTACTGCTGCCTCCCACCAGGGGGCATCAGCCCAGCCTTCGACTTTTATGCAATAAATGACTGCTTAGCCTCTCCTTCAAGGCTGGTGTTCCATGGAAACGATTATTGTTTTCCAAGTAAAATAAACTCTCCTCTCTGGTGTTCCCGGGAATATGACGCAGCAGCTCCCGAACTCCCAAAATCAACAATTTTTCAGCTTTTTCTGAACAAACACACCACAAAACCAGAGGGAGGGAGAGATTTATATTGAACTGGGTTCCCATATATTTTCAGAGCCCTCCCAGCTACATTAAGGAAGATTTACTGCTATTTTTCCTTTCTTTTTGTTTTGAGTTTGGCCTTTTTAACTCGACCCCGCAAGGCCGGAAGATCTCTGTGTGGGGGGAGTCGGATGCTCCGCGTGGGTTTCCCAACTGCAGTGGGTCTAGTCTCGCTCTTCCCAACTGACACTTATATCTCACAGGCTGAATGAAGAGCCATACACACACACACACAGGCACACACACACACACACACTGGCCATTACATGCTTCATCTGAACCAATTTCGCCCTGATCTCCACAAGCACACTCCAGTTCCTCCGCCGGATCGTTGCACTCGAGCGGCCTCCTGCTCTCGGACAGCGCCAGGGCACGGACCCGACGCCGGTTTCATGATGATGTGGCAGCACGGCTATATGGCAGGAAAAAAACAAAAAAACAAAAAACGGTCTCACGCAGAGTATCTGCTGCCGCTCCAGCTGAGAGCGTCGTATAGGCGCCTTCAGAAAGAGGGAGCGGACATTAACAGCTCTGTGCCTCCGTGTTCTCGGTGATTTACGGAGGTTTGCTGTTTCACTGCTGCCTGGGTGACCGTGTGAGCGACACAGCTGGTTAGTGTGTGTGTGTGTGTATGTGTTCTATAGATAATTGAGCTGTTTACATCTGTAGGGCATGCATCTGTGGCTTCAGTGCATTAGTTTTGCCTTTAAAAATACGAACTTTACACTGGCATGCCATGTGACAGCAGAATCTACTGATAACTCAGAGCAGATAAGACGGTCACACCATAATTCTGCATGTCGACCACTCAGTGGAGCTGCTCACTCATGGGGAACTCAGAAACTCAAGTGGAATCTCCCAGCTGATTAAAAGCTCCTGTATTCCTCTCTCCTCTGACTGCTCCAGCAGCCGCTGCCGCATGGAAGGCTGCCCCCTGCTGGCCCAGATCAGACGCCTGTTCCCCAGGGTTATGTGCTTGTTCCTCTCCTGTTCTTATATGGATACAAACGAGTGCTGTCGTCCACACCCACAGTGAGAATCTTCAGTGTCAGTTTTGACGGAAGCAAAAATTATTATTGATTATTCTAAAATAACCTTTGCGCGACGGTGCCTCGACCAGCAGAGGTGATTAAAATATCCATACTAACGAGAAAAGGGGGCTATCAAAGAGACACCTGTTTGATTTTATTCAGCGTTGAAAGACTTTCTGATATCAGTGAGGGAAGCAGCAATTAGAAAATCACGCTTCTCTTCACACCAGTGCCACATTAGCATTCTTTTAGTCTCACTCCTTAAAAATTCCAGGAGGGAAAAAACCAAAAGCAGAGACACATTTCAGCGCCGGCGCCGTGTGTTTGTATGAAAAAGCCGAACTGACTGATATTTCTCATCGCTGTAGCTGTTGCTAAGATTTATAAGCGTGCACAAACAGTCGGTGTGGACATTAGTTACACTTTAACAACAACTAGCTGGGGTAATTTATGTATTCCAGCTTCTCTTTATATCACGCAGCTGCCTCGGCAAAGATCGGCGGGCTGCTGGAAACGCTGACATGTCTGAAATATGCACGTTCCCCTCGTCAGAATCACGCACGCAGGCCTGTTTCGCAGCATAAGACAACCAGGCCACACAGGTCAGGACAGCAACAGTAAGTCTGGGACTGGACGCGTCTCCTGGACACATTCATGCATTAATAGTCTTTATTTTAGCCACATGGATGACAGGCTGGATTATTGTTCCTGCATATTTTCCATGACCTCAGGAATCCTGCAGGTAGCAGACCACCCCCCCCCCCAACCCCCCACCCCGCCGTGTTTATTCATGTCTTACTGATAACAGCTCATTCTGTTGACAGATGGCGTCGTCTCACTCACACAAACACACTTACCTTTTTCTTCGAAGCCTCTGACTTTTTGGACATATTTCTTAATTTTTTGTGCAAGTGGTTCAAAACCTGCAACAACAGCAACAAAAGAGAAATTGAACAAAACTTTTTTTTTTTTTAAGGGTTATTAAATGATCAAGTCAGGACTCACCTTTGCATAACAGAACGTGATAAGCAGCAGAGGCAACACGTATCCGAACACAAACGTGCACACCACATAGACTTTCTTCTGGTTCTGGTCTGGCCACACTTCCCAGCAAAAGGTGTGGTTATCTCCCGTGTGAAAAATGTTCTGGTAGTACATGATGGGCGAGGCCATGGCCAGAGAGAGCACCCAGATCACCAACACCCCGATAAACGCGTGCCTGGCCACCCGGATGGAGGAGGACTTTCTGGAATGCACGATGGCGATGTACCGGTCCACAGACATGGCAGACAGGGTGAAGATGCTCACCAGCATGGACACCGTGAAGAAATAGTGGATGAATTTGCAGATGAAGGCGCCCAGAACCCACGTCGGCATCATGTAGATCGTCGACTGGAAGGGGATGCAGAAGAGCAGATAGGAGAGGTCCGCGATGCTCAGGTTGAGGATGAATATGTTGGTGGTGCCCCGCGGTTTGCCCGGCTTGTTCCGGGCCAGCACCGTGATCACCATGGAGTTTCCCAGCACTCCCAGCGTGAAGATGAGCCCGAACACCAGCAGCGTGATGAAATTATCCGTGCCGATCCCGAATAAAAGTTTCTGCTGCTCTTCCTCCGCCCTGCTCAGGTTCCACGGCTCTTCCATGAGCCACACGCTGTCTGTCAAGTTCATGTCTGCTGTGTTTCCCCGTCAGATCTGCTTCAAACTTTGACACGCCGACCTATGGCAGCTCCGCTTCCCGCGGCTGATGCTTCATGGCACTGCTTCATGACGCGCCTCTGATCCCCACATTCCTCTCAGGCGTCCTCATGTCTGCTCTTATTCTGCCAGATCCAACACTTTATTCACACACGTCCCATGCGTGTTGCGGTGGGTCTTCCGCGCACGCCTCTGCGCCGCGTCTCGCTGTGCGCACCTGATGCGTCCGCGCATCCAAAGCGCCGCTCCTCTCCACAGCGTCTCTCCGCGTCCGGATCTCTCCCCTCACGTTATAAAGGGGGGGCTGGCTTGTGCAGTTCACGTCAGCGCGAACATGCCTCCTCCCATGCCAAACCCAAAAGGGAAAAAAAAGAGACCGCAAGGTGAGCTCCTGCTGGTCAGCTCCTCTGTCGCAGCTTCAGAACGCATTTGTTAGAGGAAATAAAAATGAAGAGTAAACATGCCAGAAGGCCCGCGATGGCGTTATTTTGGTTTATTACACGTTTTCCTGTCATTTAAAAGTGTTTCCATGTCGTCACTTCTTTTCTCAGCAGTTTTAGAAATGGAAACTGCAAAAAAAAAAAAAAAAAAGTCCGACCTGATGTTGATCCAGGATCCTTATGAGCAACAGCAACTCTAACAGCTAATAAAACACAGATGTTTTCCCACAGAATCAGACACACGCTCTCTTCACAGAGCTTTTCACCCTGGAGGAGACCTGAAGTCTTCCAGTTTAAGCCGATGAGAGGTCATCTGAGGCAACCTTCCCGCTTAGAACAGGCAGGTATCACATGCAGACGCGTCTCTGCGGCTGCGTTCCTGAGCTCAGATAACCACCCTAGCAGGTAAATATCTGATCTCACGGTGCTTTTGATCTTGTTTTTCCATTATCTTAATATATTCGTCATTGCTTGTGAAAACGGTCTGAGCAGCGCCACTTTTCTGTCCATATTTTGTCAGTTAAACTGCTGAAACAGTGACACAAGTCTGAATTTCTGCATCTTGAAAGATGCGTTTGTTACCATTTGCTGCTGATCAACCTTTATTCACAATGTTTTCAGTGTTGGTTAAAGTTTTTTGTTAGTTTTTTATTATTTTTTTTATTTTGGCTGACCTGGGACCTATGGGGCATTACACTTCCTGGAATTCTGAGGCATTTGGGTTCTCTGCATCACATTAACCTCCGGATGAATTACTCTTCCGGGAGGGAAGGCAGCAGGTCGGCCTTCTGTCGCCGCTCATATGTTGCTCCGATTTGTCCCCCATTAGCTTTAGCTGTGGCAGAAGCGAACCGCATCTGCTGCTTGGAGCTGCGGTAGGAGGCGAAAAGTGCGGAAGGAAATGCAGGAGGGAATCTTTCACCGTCCAGAGCCTGCTGGGATGGACGGCAGAGCCAGAGAGAAGAGCGAAGAGCGCCTTCATCCCCACAAACATCTATCCATCTGGACCTGATCGGATTAAATGTATCTACGCCGTGATTGATATAAATGTTATCCAAAGGTCAGACACACAACAACAATCGATACCAGACCGGAGGATGAGAGGCAGAGCTGATGATTACAGCATCACGTGGAACTTCAGCTAGCAAAGCAGGGCATCTCCTGCAACCCCACACATACCTCCCAGCCAAAGGCCATGGAGCACCTCCCACCTTTGACTCCGTAACTGATTTTTCAGCCTTAATTTTTTTTTTTGTACAAAGAGGCATTAACAGAAGAGCTCAGTCAGGCTCATCAGCTGGTTCATCACACGGTGGAGAAACTGCAGGTGTTTCTGTCATATCGCCACATGTTCCAGTATATCACAACGCTGAGGGGCTATCAGGGCAAATACCAGGACTGGATATCAGTCATGTGACCGAAGGTGAGTCAGAAAGAGTCAGTAGGGCCACGTTGGGTTCTGGTGGTTTGGTTCCACCCACCTACTTTAACCAGCGTGACACTGACGCGAGACTGGCCGGGGAGATCAGTCATGGTGATGGGAGGACGAGATCCTAGAAACAGAGATGTTTATGGAAGAAGGGACTGAGCTCCATCAGTGGTTGATGAATATTTAATAGGGGAGACATTTACTCCCATGATGCCTTGCAGCAAAACAAACAAAAAAAAAAAAACGCATATTGAATTATCAAGTTTCTAAAAATAGCTACAACCAATCATTTCTGGCTTTGTTTCTCGACAGGCCCTGAAGGTTCTACTCAGTTGTCCAGGACTTCTTTGAGAGCAGTTTGGCCTGGGCGTTAATTGACTATAGATTTGGTTTGAACAGCTAACAGCGCTGCTAAATCACCGCCGTCTATGGCGCCACTGCCAGCGGTGTGTTTGGTGGAAATAATGAAAACCCTCTGCCGGCCAGTGTGATTTAGAAAAGCCCGCACAGGTGCACCTCTGGGATGCCTGTTCAGACGGGGGCTCGATTAGTTTCCTGCAGCAGCCTGTATGGATTTGTTTCAGTCAGATTGAAACAAACAAACAAAAAAAAAGCAGAAATCAGGAATGTCTGTCCCACCTTTGAATCGACACAAAGCCTCCGTCTCTGAGAACAAGCAGGTCAATATAAAGCGCTAATGCTTTTAAGTATAGATCAGAAGCTTATCGTTATTGGAGCTGAGAAATGGATGCTTTGTAATAAAGTCTTCTGATTGCTTCCATTTGTCAACACAAGCATTAAAGAGAAAGATGAACAAACTCCAGCCAGACCTTGGACCGGCGGCGGCCATTGTGTCTTCTGAAATCTGACAATAACAACTGGGAACGGAAGAGCGTTACATTCACGCAGACGTCCTTCGGAGTGAGACGCAGCCTCCGCGTGGCAGGAGTCTCCGTCATCCCTCCATCTCTTTGTGATTAGAGGTGAAGGCAGGTGATGTTCAATATGCATCACGTTCTGGATCGTCAGCCGGATGTTCGGGGACGGCCGTGCGCTTCCTCCCGGGCAAACATTTCATCTTTCCATCAGACGGGCGGTTGTTTTGGAAACGTCCTCAGGGGTCGGAGGTCACACTTCAAACCCTGTTTTCTTTAACCCAGAACCCTCAGATTGGATTTAAATGTCAGCTAATGCTAGCCACCGCCACCACAGTGAAGACAAATTTGTCCAAAACCTGCAGTAACCAAGGTATGAAATATTAAACAGCTGAATTATTACATTCAGTTGCCTCCAAGTTTCTCTGCTGAACTCCCTCCGCTTCACAGGGTCATTAGCAAACGCTGCTTTTATGGGCTAAAATGCTGAAGGACCTTCATTATGCGTTGCAAGGACTGATGTCAGAGGTTGTCGGAGCGGAATGCTCAGATTCAGCCCGATAATAGATGAAAACCAGGAATATCAATAAAGATGCTTTAACGGGACGCTTCCTCTCTGACAGCTGCATTGATTAGGTTTTATTTTACAGCGACAACATCATTCATCTCACCAGTGATTCATGCTGAGGGTGATAATCCTCTCATTTTTCTTCTTTTAAAGGCTTTATCATCATTCTCATGAAAGGATTAATCATCGAAACCTGATAGAAAATATCAAAAAAACAGAAATAATGAGAATAAATGACCATTTAGCAGAGAAAGAAATGACTGCCAGGCTCTCCAAACACTCGATTAGCCTGCAAATGAGACAGAAACAAAATGAATCTGGCAAACTTCAGAGTGTAAGAACTGCATTTGGCAACTGAGAGAGATGGAAAGCGATAAAAAAAAAAAAAAAAGCTCTGTGGCTTCATTAGAGTTTCCCAACTCACCCCAAACAATAATACCAGACCAAAGGAGTGTTGGGTACTGATACTGACCATGTTGACACAAAGTAAAAACGGGCCACGCGACCTTTGCCCTCGCGTGCTGCCTGCGCGTCAGCTCGCCCGGGTTGACCAGGCGCTTCGGCGGGATGACGCATAAGTGGAAGATCTTCGATCTGCATCTAAACGAAGCCGTTGGTCCTCAGCGAGTCCATCCGCTCGAGTGCTTTCAATCAAGCTAATTACGTCCTGGACTAATTCAGCTGAGAGCGAGACCCCTGGATTCATTTCCAGGGACTTATCCCGCCAACCATCAAGTTACATAAAAACATGAAATCAGGAGGATGCGGCCGCTTCGGGCCGATAATTCGCCATCTGGCCTCCGTCCGCATCCGTTTCCAGGTAATATGCGACGATGAGGAGGGAGAGGAACTTCTTGTTTTAAGGAAAATATGACTCCCCGACAACCCAAACGTAGATGACTACTGCAGTGGATCATCCTCGGTGTTTAAAGCTTGTTGCCTCAACCCAGGCCCGTTTCCATGACAACCAGTTTGCTGAAATCAGTCCAGGCTAAAAAGAAAAGAAAAGAAAATGTTATTATCATATCACTGATTATTCCAAAGTCATTTTCAGAATTTCACTCTTTGCTGTGATGATCGGCACCGCCGCTGCTCCCCCGTGACCTCCCCCCACACACACCAACGCCATCAGGATGGATTGGACCCGGGCCCGCCGGAGAGATGATTTGATTTCTAATCGCATCATCATGTTTCAGCATCAGATGTGAGGACGGTCGAGTTTGAGACCAGGAGGAGTGCGAGAGCCAAAGTTGACAATAATAACATGCTAGCCTGCTAATGAGTCAAACTCCCATTAACAGGAAGAAACCTTGAGCAGGACCAGGCAGTTAATGATCAGCAGTTATTAATAGCGATGGATGGATGGATGAGCAGAGGCTGTGATGGAGGGAGTTTTGTTACATTGGAAGGCTTTGCATATTTAATTCAAGGTCTCAGATCTCCATGCGAGGCAATTTGAGGTAAGAAGTGTTTTTCTTGTTCTGCTTTTATCCCAGAACAAAGAGGGGAAAAAAAGCTGAAACAAACAGGTTTTCTGAGGCGTCTGAGCAATCTCTCAACAGCAAACATCCTCCTTTAATGGAAAATAGCCAGATAGCCTTATGGGATGCAGGGGGGGGG
>BJFM01000422.1:167467-180025 GCA_016586285.1 Arothron firmamentum
TGTGTTGGTGTTTAAAATTAGCCGCTGATATTTCTTTCACAGCTGCATTGAAAAGAGATTTAAAGGAAAATCAGATTATGTTCTTATGAGGCCCGTCGGATAGTTCCTCTGTTTTCCAGATCAGGAATGAAAAAAGAAAGAATGTGCAACATTTCTTTGCATCCGTCACCAATTTGTTTGATTTCATTTCAGTGCAGTCACTGATGGATTACAGTTGAGTCAGCCCTCAGCCACAGTAAACACACACACACACACACACACACACACACACACACACACTCACTCACTGTCAATCACAGGGACAACAGGATGAGGCCTGGTCCTGATGAGAGAACCTGCAGCACAGATGCTCTGCAGCTGGAGGAGGAGGCCAAGAGCATCATTAGGAACCAGGGCTGTGGGCAGCAGCGCACGCTGGTGTCAGCAGCAGCATTGCAACCACACGCGTCTACTTCCTGAAACACTTAAACCGGGCGAGCACGCGTTGGCACGGCGATGCTGGAGTTGTCACTGCGAGGACGGAGTCTGGGCCTGAAGCAGTGGAGAGCAGGCGAACGCCACAGAGCCGTGCACGTCTCAGACTTAGGATGGGGGAAGTTAGCGGCCGAAACGGGGGTTCAATATCATGGCTGCACGGAAAATCACTTGAAATGAAAACACGCTCGTGTGGCCTGGATGGGTGGATGCTGACTTCTAAACAGGAAGTAGAAGTACAAACAGATGAGACATTTCAGTGGCGCCGCGTGCTGAGTTCACAAACCCAGAGGTGAAAACGGGGTTTTCCTTCAACAATATCCAATGTCCAAAAACACTGAGCATATGAAGAGAAAACAGTGGCAAATGCCAGCGATGAAAAACAGAATCATTCTGCTGTCAGTGGGGAAGATTCCCCACAGCTACGGAGGACATGCTGGAAACCAGTGAGTGTGTGAATCAGGAAAACTCAGTAAACACAAACTGTTCAGTAACATAAACACACAATTCCACTTCCTGATGTCGGACTCCAAAGTCTCACCAGTGCTGAGCAGCCGAAAGCAAAAGGGACTATCTCATTATTAAAACATGTCTTCATCTTAAACATCATGGGGTGGGATGGGGATGTGGGTGGGTGGGGAATATGGGTGGGGGGTGGGGTGGCTGTTGCCCCGACCCAGCTCCGCCACTGCATAATTATGCACGTATGTGTGTGTATGCATGCATGTATTTATTTATTCGTTTTTTTAAATAAAAATCACGACTTCGTTTCGCGCCTTTATTTAATCCTCCTGGGCTGCACTTACTCACCGTGCACATGCACGGACGTGCACCAACCTGCACTTTTAGCCCGCATTTGTCGGCGGCGCAAAAGCCGCATTCCGCCCCACCCCTCCCAAACACCACCACCACCACCATCACCGCTGCACCCGAATCAGGAAGCGCCGACACGCGTCGATGTCGTTCCTTTTCTTCCTTATTATGTTGTAGTTTTGCGGGAGCGGACACGCCGCCCGCGCACACGAACGGGGGAGCACAGGGGCGACGGGGGCGACGTCCGTCGATGCTGTTGACAACCTTCGCCGACCGAAGACGACGCTCGGGTACATCCAGTTCGACGCCCGGCTGTGGATGCGATTGACGGGGACGAGACGGAGAAGGGTACGTGCACAAGCCCCCGTAAAGAAAACACACACCATGAGGAGGGGGAGACGGGGCTTTTTACTTTCTATAATCGCTCCTTTGTTCCCCTTTTGGCCGCGATGGTAGCCGAAAGTAGGAGCGCGTCGACTTGTTTACGGTGCGAACGCGATGTTTCGCAACCCGCGCAAGCGGTGTGCTCATGGCACAAGGCTTGTACTCCCTGGAACCGGACCAAACTGCCAGAACCGTGGTTTTTATTAGGTTTAATAGGAAGTACTTCCACCTGACTGTCACCGCATTTGTCATGTGTGGTGACAGCAGCCGCCCCCCCCCTTTCCACCTCCACTACAACCAGAACCACCTCTATGACGCGTACTTGCTTAACTTTTCCAGCTTTATAAGGTTGGTTTGCGCTGTACTCGCTCCCCCAACTCTGTCCACGGAGACACAGTGTTCAGTTTTGATCACTGTACAGGCAACTTTAATTCGGCATGCTCACAGGCAGCCGTGCGCGGGTTTGTTTTTTGTGAAACTGAGCAATTAGTAATGGCCGCCACGTTGACGCGTAGCAGAGAGGGTCAGAGACAAGCAGGAACACGAGTAACGTGACGGCATTATCAACGTGATAAAGCTGCCGAACTCATAAGGAGGCATTTAAATCTCATTTCAAGCCAAAACACAAGGCGTGGGAGGCATGGAAATAGGTGACACAAGCTTGTTAACTTTAATTTGGAGGATTATTATATGGAGTCCGGCGCCCACACTCCTGCTGCTGTGAACAGCTCTGAAAATGAAAATGCAATGCGGGGTCATGGGTGAATTACATCTGCTGGTATGGTTTGTATGTTCCAAGCAGTTTGTTTAGATTGGTGTACTCATAATATCATTATTTTTATTCTTGTGATTATGTCAACGATGCTGCTGGAACAAGTGGATTTCCCCATGTCTGGAATGAATAAAGTATCCCTATTCTATTCTATTCTATTCTATTCTATTCTATTCTATTCTATTCTATTCTCTAATCCCCCACACAGGCCCCACAAATGGAGGCTCCAACCTGTTGCCATGTTCTGCTGCCAGAGTTTTGAGCTCTCTTTTCATACATACATGTTACATTCATGTGCAGAAGCGAGAGGACCTCCCAGCGCCGTGTCACTTTGAGTGGGTTTTGACTTCTGGACCTGACTGAACCCAACCCCCCGCCTTTACTTTTAGCTGCCGTGCGATGAGCTGCATCCCCTGTCTCGCCGCCACATTGTGGAATATAGTGATTGAGTGGCGGAGCTCGTCCAGCGCCATTAAGCAAACTGCTCGGCTCGGATTTACGTTCATAGCAGAGTTCATAGCTGGAATTCCAGCAGCTCAACCTTCAGGTCGCCTCTGTGGGAGATTCCATTTGGCTGCGCCTACCTGTGCAAGGACTCACACAGCGCTGCATTCGCCGCATTCCTGCGGAACTGCACCGCCTCACTCTCTGGAATCTGCATAGTAATTAAAAGTTTCGCCGCCTCGTTGCGTCTCGCTTGGTAAACTCTGCGCCGCCGCCTGCGTCTCTCAGGTGATAAAGTTGAGGTTAGTCAGCTTCCGTGCTGACGCGCGCGCACAAACTTCCTGTCTTTTCTCACTTCCTCTCTCGGCTGTAATCAGTTCTTGGCAGACAGGTTGAGGCAACAACATCACCTGCTGACAGACCGATGGCTGCGTGAGCGCCGCCTTGGGCGCGCTGACGTCAGTCGACGCGCAGCCTGCGGCCCGGGCCTCGCATTTAACAGCAGTATTTACAGAAATGACACCGCGTTTAAAGGATTTCTGCGTAAACAAATGCGATGAATCTGTTTTGCTGTGGTGGTTGTAATGGCGCTGCCTTCAGGGTGCAGAGGAGAGAGCTAAACTTCAGTCATTAGCTCCAGGTGGGCATTGCTTGTGTCTCTCCATTAAGGTGAATTGAGTTTACTGTTTATCACCTCGGGGAGCAGGGGGACGTGAGCGTGCATACTGAAGCGCAGCGCCCCTCAGAGCCATATGTGCGCTTTTATGGATGCCTTCGTTTTGTTTTGTTTTTGGTTTTTTTTTTTCATGAGGAAGCTCTGCCAAGAGTGCGACTCAGAACCGTCCCCATTTGCTGGAGCGCAGCTCCCGTCTGGGAGTGTTATCCATGTGGAGCGATGACGGTCCTGGCCGTCGTGTCACTGCGGCGTTTAATCCTTTAAAATGATAGTTTGAGACGTGTCGGGCCAGCGCGGCCTCCGTCTGGCCCACAGGGCCGCCGAGGCTGCAGACCGGCTCAACTCTACAACTAAACGCTGTTTTCAACCTCTGATGCGTGGATGTGAATCTCGGAATGATCTCCGTGATTGGTGACCTGTGTTTCAGGAAGCAGGAAAGCAGGAACTACAGGGTTAATCACTAATCGTGTGTGTGCAGTGGATTAATTATTAGAGCATCAGAAAAGTTTGTTCAGTGCTTCATAGCCGGTCAGATTGCAGAGGCGGGGCAGCTTTACGCTAGTTTGTCCATATACTGTATGTTGAGAGGGAGGCAGAAACCGGATCTCTTAGTTGCTGCCCTGACGGCACCAGGTTCGCCCTGAGACACCAAAGAGTCCAGAGGAGCTGAAAGAGATGTGCTTATATTTAGCGTGAAGAAAACAACAGTGACTCATGAACGAAAGCCCCGGCTCATCAGTGCCCAAACAGATGCCTTCGCTCTGGGACAGATGTTGACCTTCGACCTGGGATCTCATCTCAGTGGAATGCTCTCGCTGGCCTGAGTTACCCTCCTGCTGCGCATTCGCATGTTGTTGCTGGCAATGGAGGGTAAAAGGAGGTCTTGTCTTGGGACGAGCTCTGTGAGACAAAAGAACCAGGCTACGCAAACATGCGCCAGCTGTTTAGAGCTGAAGTGGTCGACTGAGCAACACGTTTGACATTAAAAAACAGAGATTGTTTGTCTTGAAAACGGCCCCAAAAGGCAGCAGGTGCAGAAGGAAGAGTAAGGGTCCTAAAATAGACCCTTGAGAAAGAGAGGACGGAAAAGAAGGAAATTCCCAAAAGTGCATTAAAAAACTTTTTTCAGACCAGAAAGATTCAAGTCAGTTTGTGGCTCTGTTTTCGATCCCACTGGAGTTAAAGATGAGGCGAAAAACACTAAACCTGGGAATTATCAACTTTCCTGAATATTCTTATTCTTCTTTTTTTTTTTTTTTTTGTGTGTGTCTCCTATTTTTTTGGTTCCTGATTGACAGCTGCCTCTGTGGAGCCACTGGCCTCTGAGCCCTTTTTAATCTCAAAAAGAAGCTAAAATCAGTTTTATAATCCCCGAAGATTGTTTTCAATCTCTGCGGGAAATATTTTCATGTATTTTTGACCGGCGGAGGGATGGACGGATGGAGGGATTTTTTTTCGCCAGAGGGAATATTTTGATGAACGTGCTGTGCAGGAGATGAAAACCTAGAGAAAACATTCCTCGGATGGTGTTGTTGGGCTCGGTGCTCGTTTGCCGACCCCCCCCCTGCGGTTTATGTGAAAGTGTCTTTAAGCAATCACACCATACCACAAACTCTGCTCAAAGCTGCATCCGGGGGTATGAACCCGCCTGAATGGTGCACTCCTGACCAGCAGGGGGCAGCCTGGGAGGCCAACTATGTGTGAGGTGGATGCGGACTTCAAAGAAAGATGGCAGATTTAATTAGCATCTATATACTTAACGAATGTGAGCTAATGACACGAGGTGGCCACGAGGTGGGCTTATGTCAAACCAGGGCTGCGAAGGTAGTCGGCTCTTCCCTGGATATGTGTGTGGAAATGTTCTGATTTGGATGCGAAACGTCTCAGGCAATGGCCGCCTGAGACGGAGTATTACCGGCCCTGCCTCAGTAATGGACGTTCAGGCCGCTACACTGCTCAGCTGCTTCATTCAGGAAGTGTTGCTTGGTTAGGTAAAACCTGCCTACCTCTCTTGAAATTGGTGTGTGTGTGTGTGTGTGTGTGTGTGTGTGTGTGTGTGTGTGTGTGTGTGTGTGTGTGTGTGTGTGTGCACGTGTACCAGGCAAATAAACATGTTTATTTTTGTATTTTTGTATGAGCTACTGGTGAGGTTTAATTGCAGTCCTGGGTCTCTCTGACATACACACACACACACACACACACACACACACACACACACACACACACACACACACACACACACACACATACATACTTCTATGTCTATCTTTCTGAGGACTTTGTACTATCCCCAACCTTTACATTAACCCTCAAACAGGTCATAGTTGTGAGGACCAACCAACCTCAGTTCCTAAAAGGTCATTATTTTTTACGCATGCTGGTCCTCACTAGCATTACAGGAACACACACATACACACACACGCTGTTGTGCCACGGTCTTTTCCTGCGTCCTCACCGGATCTCTGCTCTGATTGTATAACATCCCATAGCGAAACAGGCTGCGAGGCGTCACATGCACGTTCACAGAATGCTCTCAACATTTCCATATTTGCACTCAAACCCTCCCTTAGCCCCTGGAAAAAAATCCTTTTTTCGGACATTTTTGCAGAAACTCGTGTTTCATACCTATTTTTCATGCATTCTGGGGCTTTTTTGGCGTCTTGCAGAGCTCTAATGTGCTTTGTTTTGTTCTCTTGAGTGCATTAAATCTCCATGGAGCTTTAAAATGCATTTGGCCAAAGTGAGTTGACTTGTAAAAGTCTCAGACGTGTCCAGTAATGTGACGCTGTGGCTGTGGGGTGGTCCTGATTGTGAGAGCGCCGGCTGCTGCCATGGCGATAAGGCACCAAACCCGGATCGGAAAGCTTTTGTTTTTTTTTTGGTTTTAGGATGCTGTTTCCCAGCAAGCTCTCCCCAGGGCGGCTTTGGGAAATCATTTTTAATTACGAGCGTTTCTACGGGTTTTGCACCTTTGCCTCTACTAATTATGACCATCGCAGGCTTCATGGAGCGACGCATGAGCTGAAGCTCTGGCCGCCTCCTGAAGATAAATGAGACCGTTTGTTCCGCGTCGTTCCCCGGCCCCTCGTATGTCTCTGAGGGAGCTGTCGTCAAGTGCAGCCGTTGCATCCTCGGTAAACTTTCTGGCCTGTAAGCAACCTCGTGGAGGCCTCGTACGGTGTTCATTTAAAGGAAGAAAGGGTGGAGAAAGGAACGGAGGCGGAGGCCAAGATGATGAAAGCCTCTGTTTGATGGCTTGAAAACTCGCCTAAAAGCCCCAAAATGCACGCTGTTATTATGTGAAGAGCAGAGAGGAGAACAGCTCTTAACCTTTCTTACTTCGAGGCTTTTTGAGTTTGATTTCTGTAATTTTACGACTTCTGGTCTTATGAAAGCTGCAGCACGCGAGGAAACGTCGGATGGGGTTTTGTTTGTTTTGCATCTGAAGCGGTCCTCCAGGAGGCGCACCCGTTGGGTTCTAAGCAGCTCATTCAAGGCAGAGTGTTTTTTTATTGCCGCCGCCTCCACCCTGGCGCGCGCTTAGCGTCGCTGCAGCGAGGCTCAGACTCGGTCGTCGGTGACCCTGCAGCGGGCCACCAGCCGTTTTTCTTTCTTTTTTAAAAAAAGCTGCATCATCAGCTGCTGTGGGTACCAGACGCTAACGCCACGCTGATGTCTGGAGGAGGGTTGGTGCTGCAGGGCCAAACGGATCTTGTTTTAATTGGCAGGACTTAAATAACAGCGCTGGTGTTTGGCTGGGATGGAGGAAGAATAAAGATTACCGAGCAAACAGTAAAAAAATACATGGATGATGATAAATATCTGATATATTTGCCTAATGCTAACAAAAGTGGCAATTAAATTGGTGTGAAATCTTTAAAAATTCTATGTTATGTATTGCTGCATGTATAAATATCATTCTGCTCTCTTCAATTATTTATTGACATGTTTATGCTTCTGGGCTTTATTTAGAGTTTCACACGCCGACTCAAATAGGAGCCGTTGTTGCTTCGATGAGATCAGCCTGGGATCTTTACGTAATCTGCTTTAACAGCCCTTCCTGTGTTCTTCTTCTTCTTCTTCCAGTCTCTGTCGGCAGCATGGGCCAGAATCAAGCAAAGACGGACAGCAAGGTGAGGCTGCCTTCCCGCCTGTCGGCTCTTTTCCCTTCTTTCAGCCTGAGAACGAAGCACGTGCTGAAGAATTTCCACCCAGCCTCACCGTTGCGGCGGCGGCGGCGGCTTTATCAGGCAGACTTTGGACCCAGCGCCGCGGCCGTCAGCCTCCTTCAAACGCAGATTTATGGCAGTCATGCGCAGTCGTGCCGTCAGTGGAGTTAGCCTAAGTCTCAGGCTAAAGGTTAGCGCGTTTATGCAGCTTTGTGCGCTGGCTGTGTGTGTGTGTGTGTGTGTGTGTGTGTGTGTGTGTGTGTGTGTGTGTGTGTGTGTGTCCGAGTGTAGTTGTGCTAGGAAGACAAATCCAGTGGCGCGGTCCCCTCGCTGTGATGGCCTCAGGTGCCGTGTCGGGCCTCATGAAGCTACATGTGCATCGTTGTCATACCAACAAGGGGCCTGGTGCAGCGGGGTGGGGGTGGGTGGGTGGGTGGGGGGGCTGATGGCTCAGCCTGGAAAGCGGGTTTTACAGGCAGAGGTGTCAGGTCGTCTGTGCTCTGCAATCATCGTTTATACTCTGCCTACCTGACCCCCCCCAATTGATTAGTGCAGCATTAAAGTCAATTTAAAGGCCCGGCAGAAGCCAGCAGTCGTCATGGTGACAGTCAGAGAGCATGACAGCGGCAGGTAGACGGTGTTTAGAGGCTGCTGCCTCCTGGACGGTTGCTACGTGCAGAGCGATGGAGCCGCTGTGCAGTCGTCCTTCTCTGAGGGACACGTGATGGCCAGCGAGGTGCACAGAGATGTTTCCTCCGCAGGTGCTGCTAATTAAAGCCCGCCTCTGACGCGTGTGACGGGCACTGTCATGTGACCAGCTCCGCCCTGGGATTATTCCACGCTGATTTAAAATTCCGGACGCGCGCCTCATCGGGATGTCATAACTGATTTGGAACCAGAAGCCTCCAGCCGAGGGAGCTGGAGGCTCTGCAGCAGACCTCCAGCTGTCCTCTCTCTCTCTCTCTCTCTCTCTCTCCCTCTCTCCGCAGCCACGTAGAGGGTCTCTGCTCCGTCTTTTCCCAGCATTCCTCGCTCTGAATAATTCAGCGACTGTATGTTTGAACCGTTGCCGAGTCCAGAATTATCCTTCTGAGCCGGGATTTCAGTCGTCCATCAGCCCCGCCTTGATCCTCCTCTTGACATTTGGTCAACAATATTGCTGCGAGATGCTGATATTCTGGAATGTGGCGCCTCCCCGGCTGATTTTATTATTCTCTATTGTTCTCCAGTCTCCATAAAACCAGACGCGACGCTGCTGTCAGGGGTAACGAGTCCTCAGAAGCGCTTAAACGCATCATCTGGGGCTCGCGGCTGATACGTGAAGGTGAAAGGGTCCTCCTGTCGAGGTGGAGGTGGACCAAAGATGGGCTCTTCTTTCCAAAAGAAGTGAATAATATTCAGTCTGGGAGGAAAATAAGTGGATTTCAGCTTTGATTTGATTAAAATAATTGCAGGAAAATGCTTTTTAGATGTGCCCTTTGTTGCTGGAACGCTGAAAGGCTCAGCCATTACAGGCTTCTTCCTGTAAAGCCTCCATATCGGCCGTTTTTGCCTCATTATTTCAATTTTTTTCTGTCCATTTTCCTTTTGTTGTCGCTGCGTCTCCAGAAACACGCTTATTTGCGGCTCGGCCTGGCAGCCTGTCGGCGAGCTGCTCTCGTCTCCTTTACACGGCGCAGAGGCTGGTGCCGCGTCACGTGTCTCCAAGAACAGTCAGACAGGAGCGTAATCAGCCTGGACGGGCAGCGGGTGTGAAGTCAGCAGGGACACGACCGAGCCGCGGCTCCCCACACGCGTCTCCTCCTCATCTCCGTCTCAGCTCCGCAGAAACGTTAATTTAATCAGCAAACTCTTCGGAACGCAAAGAGCTTCTGTTATGCAATCCTGATGGAGCTCTACGAAAGCTTTTGTACTCCAAGGTGAATGTCTTTTAAGAACCAGAACTTCTGCTCTTCAGAATGATAATTTACAAGACATTTAGCTCGTTAATGCTTGACCGGCCTCCCACGCTTCATTTTCTAGATCTTCATCAAACCTCCGGGTGATTACAAAGGTCTTCAAAGATTAAAAACATATGTTTCCTCCATCAACTCTTCTTAAATTTGTAAATCAGGCATGGACGTTAAGTTCCTGTAATTGGATTTTCAGGCTGGGTTTAGGCTTGTTGGTCAAATTGAGTGTTTCTCTCCCTGAGAATGAGAATTAACGGGGATGACGGAGACGAAGTCGCCTGCAATGCTGGGGTCAGCCGACAGGGGGCGGTGGAGCCACAACGCATAATTTAGCCCTCCTCTAAAAAAGGGGTGAAAGCTGCGACTCCGTTGGCACGGCAGCGAGTCGGACAGATGGTATCGTCGGAATCTTTGATTAATAATATGCATCAGGATGCAAATCAGATAAGCCCATCGGAGGGCAGATCCGAAGCTCTTCTCCCGGCTGACTCCACGGCCTTGTTGGTCACGCTGCAGGCCGTCGCCGGCAAATGCAAGGTGGGCTGAAGAACCGCACACGCGCTGCAGAGATGGAAGGTCAAATCAGAGGGCGGAGCTTGTCAAGCCGTCTGGCGCACAGGTGATCTCCACCGGAGGCCATCTAACGGTGGAGTCTTGACACCACCTGACAGCCGCACGGGTGCAGACGCAGACGACGCAGCACCGCAGACTTCCGTCTCCCTCCATCAGCTTCGAGCGATGAACGCGCAGGTCCTGCAATTAGGACGCCGCCGATCACGACCCCGCTCCGAGTCTCTCTGTTGCTGTCTGTTTTTGCTCTGTTGCCATGGCGTCACGGCTCCTCACATCCATTCTACCCATCTGTTCTTGTGTTCTCTTTCAAGGCTCCTTCACCTCAGCCGAGGGCGCCGCAGACGACAGTAGCAGAGCAGGAATCGCACGACGAGGTCTTTGGTAAGGAACGCTACACGTGCGCTATATGTTAGCGTAGGTGCTCCCGGCGTCCGTGGTTCTTTAGAAGAGCAAATGAGAGAAAGTTCCTTTTTTTTTTTAACTGCCACCGAGGTGCCATTAAGTCACACTTGCTGCTCAGCAGGTATTAGCTTCATGCAGCGTCGCGTTCATGGACATTTATGTGTTCAAAACCCACGAGTGACGAGTGGGGAAGGTCAAATCTTACGGAAAAACTTCCCTTTCTTTTGCTACAACGTCGTTTTACTGCCATAAGTCTGTCCCGTTCCAACTGTGACGTGTTGAAGAGTCCACTGCAGATGAGCAGATGATAGCGTCAGCACTCGCTACATGGCTCTTGATGCAAGATAAGGCCGAATAAAACGTCTGAGAAACGCGCTTAAACTGCTCGGGCGAGCCTGTGTTTCGCTGCTGTCACATACAGTCAGGAACCTCCTCCCCTGAGCAGGAAATGCAGCGTTCACCCAGCTCAACGTGCCGGTTCTTTAAGCTGCGCAGAATATTAGAGAGGACGAGTTTGAGGAGCGGAGTCAAGCTGTCGTCCACAGGAGGAGTCTGGAGCCGGCCTGGCCTCTTGTCCTCCCTGCGTGTCACTCTCCATTGTTTTCCAGAGAGCCCCCGGGGTGGCAGGAGGGGTAGTAGTTTGCTGTGATCGGCAGCCTCGGACGCCTGCTGCATCTCTCATCGGCGTTTTTTAATGATGACGTTTTCTGTTTTCCGGCGTCTGTCTTCAAAAAGCAGAATGTCCCTCAAATCCGCATTAAACAGAAGTGCGACGCGCAGTCGTTTTAGTTTCACTCACCTGATTTCAACCTTTAAATCTGGGCGAGCTCCGTGGCGGAGGCGCGGTTGCTACGGCAACCACTGCATCCTCGCAGCATTGTTCTTGTCTTTCTCTCAGTCCAGCGCTGCTAAATGGTTTCAGCTTTCCTCTTTCAGCCGTGTCTCCACTGCAACGCGTCCGTCTACGGAGCGGTGACGGGTAAAGACACGTGCGCTGGTTCCGTGCGGCCGTTGGCACGTGTGTGTGTGTGTGTGTGTTTGTCAGCGGGGAGCTCACACCTCCCGGAGGTTCTGCGGGATTGATCTGTTTGCGTGCCGATCCGCTTCGTATCTGGAGCTAATTAACGCTCTGCCTGTTTAACCGCCTCGCGCGGGTTTCAGCCCCCGCGGGTACCACGCCGGGGCGTCGCAGCCCGCCGCCACGGCCCGGCGCTTATTTTCCCCCAGCTGCCCCCGGGGGCTGATGGTCCTCGCAGCGACGCCTCATCTGCAGCGTCTTTGAGCGGTTTCAACGCTAATGTTGAGCTAAAGTGGACTTGGATCGATGGAAGGCTCCTCAGAAGGGTTGCTAGCAGAGCCTGAAGAGCACTTGCTCTTCAGGAGGAAGGAAGCGTGAAAGCTCTATCAGAGCTCGTCCAGAACACCGTGGCGTAGATTGCTTTGGTGCTTAATGTTTAACCCCTCGCTCGGCGGGCCGCTGTGTTAAAAATCCCATTTTCTTATCAGTTTGTGTCTGTAACTGAGGGCAGATGGCTGTTAGGACACATTTAGAGCCATCCCCTGAGCGGTGCACACAGCTTGAACTAATTTTGCCCCATTAGCGTGATTCCAGGCGTAGATCAAAGGAAATAAGGGCAACTTCCTCCAAAGCGAGGGCTTTACGACGGCGAGGGCTTTCTGGGCTTTATTGGAGATTGTTTTGGCCCGGCTGTCATCAGCAGGCGTAAAGACTCATCCCGGCCCATCCGACGTCTGGAGACATCTCCGTGCCGCACTTCCTGTTTGCGCTGACTTTCCACCTAAAGGGCAAACACAACCGTCAGCTACGCGGCCATTAAAAGCCCATTAGGGCTCCATTACCTGCCCCGGCCAGCAGCAGCAGAGGCAGCAGCCGCCCTC
>BJFM01000422.1:182069-199039 GCA_016586285.1 Arothron firmamentum
CCACTCTTCATAACTCCCCACACCCATCTCCCACTCTTCATCACTCCCCCACACCCATCCCCCACTCTTCTCTCCCATCATTAGCACCATTGGGGGGGCTCCTCCGCTCTCGACCAGCTAATTGGAGTCGAGTTTGGATTAGAGTTGAGTGCTTCTGTTTCGGGACCTTGGGCTCTTCAGGTGATAATTCTGGCGTGCCAGCGGTCACGCAGGAGGAATCAGAGGTTATTGTCGCGGCGGAAGGCACCCGAGGCCGCGCCGGCCCCCGCCGGGCTTATCTGGGCCGTAGCGATCTCTGGGCGATCTCCGAATGCCAGAAAACAGAAAGGGCCCTCTTCCCCCTCAGGGCTTGTGGGGGCTTTGGATGAATGCAGCAGCTGAATAGCTTTCCTCCCGGGTGGGACGCCTGGTCCAGGAATACTTGCCGTGCCTCTGTCCCACCATCCCACCGTCCCGGGATGCTCCAGGAGCTCGGCGGTGCACGTCCGCTTCACGGCGAGGCAGAGGAGGAAAAATGAGGAGCTTGAGACCCACTGGCTGCATACTTCTGCCCTCCAGATGCAGATCTGTGACCTGCTGGGTGATTAAACCGATTACACAGGCTGCTGGCGGCTGCCCCCAACATGGGACCTCGAGAAAAGCGCTGCCGAATCAAGCGCCCCTTTCTGGCCTCCGCATTTCTGGGCCCGTCTCGGGGGTTGGTGAATGAACCCCGCCGAGGTTAGCAGGTTGTTATTTAACCAGTGTCAGGCCTCGCCGCTGTGTCCTCCGGGATCTTGAGGAATCGGTTGGATCGAGATAAGCCTGAGAATCGACCGCCTCGGGATTTGGGCACATGAACACCCTCTTTTACGGAAGAGTTCCGCAAAGTCGAGGCAGTGCAGCTCTCGCCGCGGGCCTATCCATCAGACTGCAATCTAATTGGCCCTTAGGCTTGTTTACAAGCTGTGTTTGCTTTGTCGTGTAATTTACCGCAGCACACTGTCTGTTTGACTCCCGTTGCTTCCGCGGCGCTTTGATTCGCTCTCGGTGTTTGTTGTATGCTCACAAACACCATTTCTGATTGTTAAGAGCAGGCTGAGCCCAGGGCAGCTTTCTATTTCAATATGCTTTGATCAGCAGATATCAAAGCAATAACACTGCACGGTTATGCCTGACCTGGACGTGTAATACCAAAGAAATAACGCTAACGCTGCTACGTCGGAAATGCTAAAACCTTCCTCTGATTTTAAGTTGAAGGGGAAAACAATAGCACAAGGATTTTATTTCAGCATTCTTTGATCTTTTTTTTTTTGTCGCTAAGGCTCATTGAGGGATTTCTCACTTGAAATGTCCTCCACTTCTCTGGCTAACAGGAACTCAGCAGGAGGTCACATGACAACAGCCCTTCCTGAATCCCCGGCACGGGTGGACACCTGCTGCTGGGCTACGTGGCGCTCTGCAACGGAGGGGGGGGGGGGGGTCACAGGCACGCCCTGCTGAAGGCAAACAATCGTGCACTGTTACACACGCCATGCTAGCAACTGGACCGTACCCAGCCCGGTGCCAGACGACAGTGTTCTAAACCCCAGAACCCGTTTAAAAAAAAAAAAAAAAAAGAGGCGGCATTTTCGATGAGACCTTTGATGTCAGAGGTTCAAAGTAATTCTCAGATTTGAACGTTTTGGAGCAGATTGACCCTCACGCTAATTGCGGTTCTGTGGGTGGATTCTGTCCCGTGAAAAGGGGCCGTTAATGGGCCTGTAGTGACCACGCAGCAGCAACAGCTGGGATCTTCTCAGCAAGTTTGGCTCTCTGTCGAAACTTCTGCTGACTTTTTCCCCTCAGCTCACTGGTTTTTTTGTACTTTCTGCTGCTTTGTTTTGTTCCGGAGGTGCTGATCGATGGCGACCGTTAATAATTGATTCATCTTTTTTTTACACGAATGGGAAAAAATCTTTCCGATCTGAGCTGAGATCCGATGAAAGGGCTGTAATAAAAGTGCAACTCCTGCAAAATTAACTTTGCTGGCGCTTGTGTTTAGATGTGGAGTTTGAACATCCGTCACACTTGGCCAGCGGGGCTGTAAAGCGGTGCGGAGGGCGATTATCGATCTCCTGTGGAGCGCTGTGCCCTGTGGAGGGGGCGGAGATTAGCCAGGAAGGTTGACACCTGCTCAGGTGTGTGACCTCAGCAGGGTCAGGTGACTTTTAATAGACTTGTGTTGCTGATAAACTAGAGCTAAACGGCAGTGAGTGTGTGTGTGTGTGTGTGTGTGTGTGTGTGTGTGTGTGTGTGTGTGTGTGTGCGTGCGCCATGGATTTCATCCGCGTGAGACTAAAATGTCCTCAGCTGCTGATGAGATGAACAGAAACTACGTTTTAATTAGCATGCGGGCGTGCAAAGCTTTTCATTTCCTCTGGTGGAAATCTGCAGGTGTGCATCTGGTACCTGTCAGGTGCATTTCATCGCTCCCAGGATGAACACCTGGGATGGTAAACGCTGGTTCACACATTATGTTCGGAGCGGCAAAGGTTCTCCTCCCAGCTTGAAAAAAAAAAAAAGACAAACAGCTGTGTTTTCTTTAGCCTCATTTTCGGATGTAGAATCAATCTGGTCCCCATAAATCATTGAGTTAGCTTCTGCTTCCCAGCCGGAGATGGTGGAGCGCCTCTGCCCCGAATCAGATAAGTGTCCCGCTGCTCCGGCTTGAAAATCCATACTTATAGGAGTTATTTCAGTCACACGAGAGTCTTTGTTTGTTTGTCGTAACGACGCAGCTCTGACAAAAGGCCTTTGTCTGAGCCGGTGTTAGCATGCACATTCTCTGGTGGAGCTGCACCGTTTCAGCCAGTACACTGTGGATATTGTTGGGGGGGGTGGGGGGGGTTGGGAATGTGCTGGACGTCCTCTGCTGTGGGAGCAGGCTAATTTAACCAGTAACTGTCAGCGTGGATGCAGCCGTGCTTCCATCTTTATAATTGGCATCGACTGCCCACGGCTGTTTTTAACACAGCTCCTCTGTGGGTGAATTCCTGCTCGGCGTGGTGTGTGGGTGTGTTGGTGTGTGGGTGTGTTGGTGTGTGGGTGTGTTGGTGTGTTGGTGTGCACGTCGTGACCACAGGGAGCAGTTAACGGTTGCCTGTTTTGGCAGAATAAGCTAGCTTTATTGGAACCAATCTAGTAAATTCCAATACATCAACTCTTCCTTTTCAGAGCACCAAGCGTGGGATTGTTTATTTAGATGTATTAGCGTGTGTGAAAAGTCCAAACCTGTTGTAAAGGATCTGGATTCTACTCTTCTGTCGGCAGTTTTGGTCCATTCATGTGCAGCAAAATGCTGTTTCACCATATTTAGTCTGAAGTCAGGCTTGATCTCAGCCCCACCGGCTTCATTAATCACACCAGCGTCATGGAAGTGTTCTGGAACCGACCCGTTCAGTGATTTGTAGAGCAGCAACAAGACTCTGAAGTCCATTCTGCTGCTGACTCGGAGCCAGAGTAAAGATCTTTCAGCTGGAGTGGTGGAATGGCGGTGTGGCTGAGAACGCTTCAGATCTCAGATGCTAGCCCTGCGGCGCGCCGCGGGCGCGGCCGGGCCCCGGCCAGACTGGGCCCATTGTGCTGCCGGCTTGTGTAGCGACCCTTGTTGTTTCTGCGCAGGCCTGGCCGAGGCAGACGCCAACCAGAACAATGGCAGCGTCTCGCAGAAGCCGGCGGTGACTGACTCCACGGGCGCTGAGGGCCCTCGCCAGGCTTGGACTCCGGCCAACACAGCTGACCCTGACGAAGCCACGCCACGCCCCCACCTGGCCCGCCTCTTCTCCCGAGATGCCCCGGGACGAGAGGACAACACCTTCAAAGAGCGACCCTCCGAATCGGACGAGCTGCAGACCATCCAGGAGCACAGCGGCGCCGCTTCAGACTGCGGGTCGGAGAACCCCGACGAGGACCTAGACTAGCTGCTTTTTTTCCCGCTCCCTCCTTTTCTGTTCTCTCTCTCCCCTCCTCTGTTAGTTTGCCCCTCGGCTCAGAGAGCAGCTAGAAACCCCACTTTGACCCAAACACACACACACACACACGCACAACCCAACCTCCAGAACAAAGATGGCCTCTGCCAGCGGCTCCGGACAGGCTGCCTTCGGGCTGGGCCGGAGGAAGAAGAACCCCGGCCTCCTGGACCAGATTGGAAAGTTCTTTGGAGGAGACAAGAAGAGGAAGGGCAAGGTGAGGAGGCACGGGGCGCTTCGGAGACTTTCCGCTCTTTATTTCGCTTTCAAAGCAGTTTGGAATCGCTGGATCCCGGCTGCTCTCTTCCTCCCAAATGATGCTTTTCTGTTCCCTCGTCTCTCTCTTTTTTTTTCTTTTTTTTTTTTTGCGTCTCTGCCGACGCGGGTGGTAGGTGCGGCTCGCTGGCGTTTGTCCGGACGTTTGTCAGGCGAAGTTAGAACAAAGCCCATTTCAGTTCCGGTCCGTTTAGCTGAGGCTGACGCCAACCGCAACCCGTCTCAGAGCTAATCAGGTAGATTCTTTCTAGCGGATCTGTTTGACTTTATTCCTCTACTGGGTCCAGTTTAGTGATGAACCTGTTGCTGCCTCACAGATGCTGCACCTCAAAGTGATCGAAAATGTATATCAGCATATATCAAAGAGTATATTTAAACAGTCTGCTTATAATATATAGAAAGTGTGTTTGGGGAGCAGTCGTCTGCACAGAATAAGTTATCATGTAAATAGATAAAAGAGCAGAGGTGCAAAGCGACTCGTCTCTTTCTTCACAACGCTGTGCTCGGCTGCGCCCCCTGGAGTCCGGCGGTGGAAACTCGTCTGGATCCGATCCACAGAAATGTTTTGTCAAACTTCTGCTCTTTACGGCGTTTTATTCCCTCTAGACGTCGGGTGTTTCCTCGGCCGGGTTGGTTTATCTGGTTGACTCGACCGCGTCGGCCCTGTTATGACTGAGGTTGGAAATGCGCTAGCCTGCTCTGTGACCAGAGTTTCGTTTTGTGACATGTTTGAACATTCAGGGAAATCATCAGCGGAACAATTCTTCAAGCTTTCCTTCCGCCCCGCGACATATGTTCTGCTTTTTCCTTAATTGTGTGAATTATATTAGATTATTTCTACGACCTGGCGCTGACCTCGCTCTCCGTGGGTTGCCTTCAAACGCGTCATCTGAAAAACCACAAAGAACCAAACCGCTCTGATCTAGCCCGCTTTCTTATCTCCCCGTCCGCGTGTGCAGTCGGGCTTTGTTAGACCTGCTTTTATTTCCCGCTCCAGCGTTAGCGCTAACCGTGTTAGCCTGTTTACTGTTGCATCTTGAGTTAATGTGCCCATTTCACCAAATGTATTCAAGGTGTTGCAGCTGTGGAGCTTTTTTTTTTTTTCAAAAGTACTCCTTATTTGCATAATCGGCTTTTAAGGAAGCACTAAGGTATGAGATGACACCCAGATCTCCCATCTCAGGATTGAATTGACGGCAGGAAATCTGCTCCGGAATGCAAAAAACGTTTTGAACGGAGTGCAGAGACGACGGATGCGAGATTTAACAACACATTTAGGTCTAGATCTCCACCTTAAATGTTCTAATCCAAAGCTAGCTCCCGTCAGGCTAGGCTAACCCCAGTGTCTTGGATGAAGGGGGTGCTCCTGGGCCCTCCCATCAGTTCTCTCAGCTCAGGTTCACGTCTTTGAGTCTAACCAGCAGCGGTTCTCTGACCTTCAGGTCCGCAGTGGAACCTTCTGTGCCGTGACTGTCCAGCTGTTCCTAACTTGATCCTGTACTAAGCTGTTTTATTTTTTTTGATTACTGCTTGATTAAAGCTCTTTAACAACACCCTCTGCTTTCATATTTGTCTCTTTTTTGTTTTTTTGGGGCTTTTTTTTTTTTGCCTGCTAGCGCGGTTTAACCCCACGGGAAATCCAGCGCCGGAGTTTTTACCTCATCTGCAGTTTGAAATGAAGGTTTGACAACTAAATGTGAGCTCGTAAAGAAGAGCGCCGGAGAAGTTTGAATGCAAAGCAGAGCCTGTTTATCCCAGAGTTGAGTAGTAGATCGCTGGGTTGACTTGTTTGTCTGAGGCTAAAGATTAAAAGGCAGGAAACGAGATTAGAGGCCAAACGCGCGCCCTTGTGATTGGCCCCGACTAATTGTCTCGTTTCTCGGAGACGCACGCTAGCTGCAGTTCGTTCGCCTTCCGCTTTCGTTTCCTTTCTGCTGAGTCTGTGGACGAGACGCAGCCGACAAAACAACCCGACTCAGAGTTGTTTTGGAAAACGTTGACAAGTCGTTTACAGGAGGACAGAGGAATAAAGCCTCCTCCGGCCGATCAGGCGGTGTTTGAAGTTTAGCGCTTTAAAAGTGGAGCATTTGGCCCGCTGAGAGTTCCGTCAGACATTAGCTATCAGGGCTAATTAAAACCGAGGAGAGACCCAGCAATCTCAGCAAGAACCCCATGGACGTCTGTAGCACCGTACCAGCATCAAGGGCTGCTGCGGCCGGGTTCTTCGGCTCCTCAACACCTCAAACCTGTTTGTTCAGACGTTGAGGAACGAGGATCCATCAGCTGCTCCAGCCTGGCAGGAGTCTGGCTGGTCGTTCTGCTCCCGGAGAAACGGTGGAAGAATACCGAAAAGCTCTTCATCGATTGGAATGGATCTATCATCTTTGCTACTTATTCACTCTCCTGGTAGTAATCTTGTGACGGGGCTAATCATTTTAGCTGTGAATCACCTGCGTTCTTCATCTCTGACTCAGCTGTGCTGCTCTCAGAGTTACTATCTGTTCCCTTGAAGGGTTTTAATATATTCCGCCAACGACTCGGCCTCCTTGGACCTGGTGACGCACAGAAAGGTCGGCTTTTTTACGCCTGAGGCGCTTAGCGGCCTCAGGCCCCGAGGAATCAAACCAGGAATAATTACAGTTCAGAAAGCTCCACATCAGGCGGTCCGGACTCTGAGCTGCCCCCTGGCTGTGAGCGGTGGAAGCTCAGCGCCAGCCGCGGCTGGTGGATGCTCGTACGTTTCGGTGCCGCTTAATTCGAGCGGCGTTTTGGCCGGACGCGTCGGAGCAGCTGAAGCTGCAGCAGCAGGATGAAGGAGAGGCCGACGAGGACCCTCAGAATTCATCCCACATTATTTGATCTCCCCTCGATCTCTCCCTCCTTCCCGCCCAAACAAAAGGCCGGCGTGCGGTCCCTCTATTTCCTCTCCTCCCTTTTATGTCTGCCTCCCTATTCTATCACACACGTCATGGCAGAAGTGCTGCACACAAAAGATCGCGTTAATGCAACGGGACCTCGTTATGGGGCCACCGGGGTCGCAGCAGAGATGGAATACATAGAGGAGCATGGCTACCGCGCCTCTCTGTCAGTTTGCTTTTGTCTTGGCCTCCTGTCACGTGATTTCTGGTTTCTTGGGATCTTCTTTCAGCTACGTTAGCGGGTTCGGCTGGGCAAAAATGGCTGAGACTCATCATCTTCCCGTGCTGCCAAAACCAATAGCTACCAAACGCTAGAACTGGGGGAGGAGGAAGAAGATACTGAGCATTGTTTGTAACAGCAGATCATCAGATGCTTGGGGGATGATCAGATGTTTGGAGGCGGCAGCTGCAGACTGAGACTGTTCCCAGACCTTCGGCTGTTCACATTCTGGCATGAAGAATCTCTTTATGCCCAACTGCCCCGGAGCACCAGGATCCCAGGGTTAATGAAGGTCTTCGGGAGATACAAACACATCTCCACCCTCCAGTGACCCCCTCTGGGTCATGACTTTTGTCCGGTCAGGTTGGGCTCCGGCACCAAACCCAGATCCAAACCCAGGTGATAAAGCAGCACCTGTGCAACCTTCACTGGTGATCATTCCGGTCGAAACCAACAAATTCAGCCAGCGTTCGGCTCCAATTTGATCAGATAGACTGAGGTTTGGGCTTCGTTCATGTCAGCAAATTCAAGTTTCTTTGGGTTTTGTCCTTTTTGTTGCGTTCTTCAAGGTAAGGTCTCCTTGAGTCCAGCTGAACTGGAGTTCCAGCATTTGTCACCAAAGTTTAATGTAAAAACATTGTAAAACACTTTTCCTCTGCCTTTTGTCTCACTCTCTTCCTCCTCTTCCTCGTCCTCCTCCTCCTCCTCAGGGATCCTTCCGAGGCGCTCTGTCTCCAGGCCCTCAGAAAGCCTCCGCCACGTCCCCTCGGAAGCGCGGGGCGGAGAACGCCGTGGTCCACTTCTTCCGCACGATTGTGAGTAAGGTGCAAAGCGCTCGCCGCCTCCTCGCCGCCCAGCGCTGCCACCACCTCCTCTGCTCCTGTGTCACGCTTCTCACGTGTCTGTGATTAACTCCTCCTCAGGTGACCCCCGCCCCACCCAAGTCCAGGGTGAGTCCCTCATGGCTGCTCTTCAATCCGAAACCACTTACTGGAACTAATTATCGCCTCAGTACCAGTTGAATGATGACTGTTTCCAACACTTTTATCTGTTTTGTTGCTGATAATTGTCACTGACCCCCCCCCCTTCCCCCCCCCCCCCCCCCCCCCCCCGCCCCCCCACACGGCTGGATCCTCATCTCCTCCCCTCTGTACTCACCTACCTTCGTCCCCTCCCCTGTGTCCTTGTCTCTGTGTTTCTGTGCTGGTCCAGTGGAGAGAGCTAGCAGCCAAGATGAGCCTGGTAGGTGTTGTGTTTTTTTAAAAAGCCCAGTCTCATGCCTTATTAAACCCCGGGGGCCTGCGAGGTCACCTTCTAAACCGGCCTCTGGGAGTGACACTCGCGGCTCTGCTTCCATTTGGTCTCCATCAAAAACTTCAGCAGCTGTAATCTGCCGACGCATCAGCGATAACGGCCTCATTTCCGACCGCCTTAAGTCCATTTTCAGACGTGTCATTGCCATTTCTGCAGCTGGACTCACGCCCGCCGCGTCCCTGTTTGTGTATGATAAGACGGGCCTGAATCGGCTCTCGTCTGGCCTGCTGATGGCTCTCATCTTCAGCATCTTCTCGGCTGGACTTCTGCTGCACCATAAACAGGAAGAACCCTTGTTCTTCGCTTGGCTTTCCTAACTCATCCTCAGCTCGCGCGAGACGGAACCAGGACTGTCGCTAACGATTGAAACTCTCTGAATTATCTTCCAGGGTGACCAGAAGTCCCAGTCGGCCAAAGCTAAGAAGGCCGCAGCCGGTGACGGCAAAGGGACCCTGACCAGGATCTTCAAAATGGTAAACTTCCCCGGCTCTTCTTCCGCTTTCCTGGAAACTAGAGAATACAGATCATTCTTAATTCTGGTTGCTATTTTTTTTTTTTTTCCCCTCCCCTCCTCAGTGATGATATCGGCAGCAGAGTGAGTAACCGATATTTGATGGACGGATACTTGAGCTTCACTCGCTTCGCCTTTATTTGATATGCGCAGGAGACGAGCCTCTAATCTCATGACCGCTGCAGCAGAACAATCTGAGAGGCTTTCAGGGACAGGATTTATGTCAATGCTGATATAACCATGGTTACGCAGGGCTAATGCTAACACCCACACCGGTCTTACGGGGAAGGAATGGCTTATTCTGTGGATGCTAATGTGGCAGCAGGAAGCATGAAGATCCCAGACAAACTTAGATGCTTGATCCTTGGTTTTGCTTTCCTCTTCTTGACTTCAGTTCCCAGTTAGTCTCTATGAGGTTTTTTTCCCATCAATTTCCACAAACTTTTGTGGCGTTAGCAAAGCGCCTATTCCCCGGTCGAGCTGCACATTTTGATTTACGCCTCTTTTTTTTGACAAATGCTGCATAAGTGGACAGATGGTAAAAGATGTAAAAAGAATTATACATAAAAAACCCATCTGCTCCATTATGTGTTCTCTCTGCACAGAATAATGAATCTTTGGGTCTGATTGTGATTTTCCTAAGTTCAGTGTTTCTGCAAAAGTTATTAGCTGCATTTTTCAGCACCGTACTGTGAAAAACTACTTAGCATGCACTAACTGACATGAGCGTCTAGCAGGAGGCAAATATTCAATAACCGCTGACAAAGTGATGCTAATTTATCTAAAAGCTAAAGAGATATTTCTGTGACAGGAAGACAAAAACTGCACGGGAACACGCTGACGTTTACCTGGACACAACACAGATTTTAGCCTCAATCTGATAGCTTGAATCTGACAGTTAGCAAAAATTAGCCATTCCAAACGTCTATACACCAACTTCGGCCCACTCAGCTGCAGATGTTTGTTAGCGACTTTTTGACTTTGTGATTAAAAGTGAAGCTGCTAGTCTGTAGTTCTCACTTAAATTGATATTCTCTACTCCTGCGATTCTTCAGCGAAGCTCTGCGTGGTTATCTTAGAAATTACTGAGAGTTTAGGTAATGAAAATCCTCCCCTGGGCAGCAGCAGCAGCATCATCATCTGTGGCAGCAACATCATGGCCAATCGCACCACTGACTCATCACACCATCGCTTGTGTCACCCCCACAGCCAGGAGAATAAACCATCTTATCTTTTAATTAGCATCGCACGTGTTTGTGTTGAAACTGGTATTAAGGATCCTTTTATGCTTCTAAAACACATGAGAAGAAAGCTTTTGCCCACGCGGCTGCTGTGGGTTAGCTCTGAGCGATCCAGAAAGGTTTGTCTCATTCGCATAATCTGTCACAGTTGTTCTCGGACTGGAGCGACGGAGTGTGATGATGGGAAAGATGCAGTCTTGGAGGCAACTTTGGGATAAACACGTATTATGTAACACACCCCGGTGACGGAAAAAAACAAAGCAAATGTGAGATGTGTTGCCTCTGAAATGAAGAATTGCCGAAAGGAAAACAAATTTGCATTACATGAGCTGGAATCTTCCATTCCGAAGGCGCCTTCTGACAAGGCGGAACCTGTTTTCTGGCTGTTTTAACGATGAAGTAAAATGTTTCAGAGATCATACTGTATCTCTGCTGAGCTGGGCTAATGCACAAACATGATTCGATCTTTATCACTGTGAGTGTTTTTTTGAACCTTTATCCTCACTCAGAATCTTGTATTTTTCATTCCTAGCTTGACTTCTTTTGTCGTCTTCTTCGGTTATAAACAGATCTTAGCAGGAAGTAATATAGTTAAAAACTGTGACAACTTTTCTGTGGGAAAATGGTATTTCCCACAGAAAAGTTGCTTTTTAAAGTTAAGACTGGACGCAAGTGCTTATCGGCAGATTTTGTTTTTGCATTATTTGCTGACGATCCACTAAAATTCATCATGGAGCAGACTTGTTTACTGACTGTCATAAACTGCTTTGCTTTGTAAAATGGATGACGAGGGCAACCCTCCTCCTCCTCCATAAGGTGCTGGCTAATCAAACCTCACATTGTTGAAAGATTAGCATAAACAACCAAGCTTGAATGCACGACTCTGGTTTTGATCAGATTGATATAAGTTGTTCTTTTCGTCGCTTGTGGCTTGCTAACATGTGTCTTTACGTCTTTTACAGGGCAGCAGGAGTGCGTCTCCATCCAGGCGCTGAGACCCCCCATCCCCGACCAACAGCCGGGAGGAGAAGAACACTGGGGAAGAAAAGAAATGAGGAAGAAGACCTGTCATTCCCCTTTCATTCCACCTCTGAACACTCTAATCTATGCTAAATCCCTCTCTCACAGCCCCCTGACCTCACTAGCTGGTAGCTAGTGACACAATCTGTTGCTGCGCATGTAAGTCTGCCTAGCTTAGCTCGGATCCGATGGCCGTGTGGAATGTTGTCGTTGAACCTGAAGCCGCTTACGTTTGAATCCTCAATGACCCCCCCCCCCCCCCACCGTCTGCAGACTTCTAGTGCTTCTGCTAAAGTCTTTATTAGTTCCACTAACGAGAAAAAAGGCAACCTGAACGCTTGAATCCACCTGATTTGACAGTCGTCGGGGAGAAGCGTTGTCCTTTTGTGTCCTGTCAAACTGTCCATGTCGTCTACTAAAAGTCTTCCGTGACGGCCCTCAGCCCTCGTCGCTGAGCCGTCGCTGTCGTGTAGTCATTCTATGTTGACGCTAGCTCTATGTGCCCCCCACATTTAACTCTTTGAGTTTTGGGATCGTCGAGTGCTAATTGTCTCGGGCCACGTCTGGACCTAACTGATGCCATATTTGTTGTTTTTCTGAGGTGGATTAGCACCTACCTCTGCGATGGCTCCATCTCACCTCATAATTATGTAGACTGTAGATATAACAACTCCCCCACTGAGCGCCATCGCACCCCCATAATAACCTGCTGTTTTGTTCTTCTGAGTGACTCAGACACAGATTCAAAAAGGTGCTTTGAAATTAACTCCCTGGAGGTTTGTTTCTGGGGGCCAAGCAGCCAGACTGAAACGACAGTTTGGCTCTTGCGCCGCCGAAACCAGTCTGCATCACCCCTCCGCACCGCCCTCCGTGTGTGCTCGGGGCCTCCCTGGACCCCGGTCTTGTTTTACCCAAACGAACAAAGAAATAAAAATGGAAATCAAGCCTCATTTCTGCCTCCTTCGGTGTGTCTGTTTGTCCTCAGTGCTGGTGTGTCACAGGCGGGGGCCATCCCTTTGATGCTCTCAGGAAGTGAGGTCACCACCTCCCAGGTTCAGATCTTCTGACCTTCGTGGCCTCCTTTCAAAAATCTTGCTGAATATTTTTCATTCGCTTGAGAAACAAATTTCTCACTTTGGTCTCGTCGAGATCAAATTCAAACGTCAATTTCTACAAATATTTTTCAAATAAAGTGACAGCGGTGACTTTGACTGGATGAGTGAGGACAGAAACCCAAATCTGGGACTGTAAATCCCAGCTTGGATGAAGCGGTTCCCACTCAAACTGTGCACACACATTAAGTCCGAACAGAAGGAAAAGAATGAGTGTGACTTCCTTCAGAGTGGAAAACCCATGCATATTAAACATTCTACAGCTAAAGAAGCACATTTTACTAGGCACAAAAACAAAACTTGCATGTGTGAAGGCGAGCCAGAAAATGGGGAATCAAGCTTTTGAAATTAGATTTAACATTCAAGCTAACCTAAACATGACTGGAAATGAAATAAAATATGAAATAATAAAAGGTAATAAAGTACTCGAGTATATGTACATTTATACTCCCATCCCATCAAAAATCAGTCAGAATTCTTAAAACAATCACCTGACGAGAACTGAACTGAAGCGAAGTAATAATCTGGTAGAGAGAGAGAGAGAGAAAGAGAGAGAGAGAGAGAAAGAGAGAGAGAGAGAGAGAGAGAGAGAGAGAGAGAGAAATCACCTGAGAAAAACAACCAATCAGAGGCAGAGGGCGTGTCCTACAGGTATCAGTCATTTTTTGTTCTGTCGCGTTGAGCACGTACTTTGGGCTCCATATATAGGAATAGAGAAATACTCATCCTTCGTTTTCCAACATCTGGATTTAAGAGAAGCAAACAGATGCGAAGCGAAGAAGCAACAAAAGCTAAAAAGAAGGATTTGGACAGACTAAACGAGCGCGAGCGTCGGAGTTGCCTTGAGAGGATTCACAAGCGATGCGAAATGAACGACATTTCTGCTCCACAGGTAAGGTTTATCGCCTCTTTCTGACATTTAATTGATTGTACATACAGAAAATTAAAAATTCAAACCTTAAACATTTAGCGTTATAGTAAGACTCCACTACGAATAATTTACCTTAGCAAAATAGCAGCCGTGGCTAAAGTCGGCTTGTTTACGAGTGGCGTGCACAGACGGCCTCCAGGTGGTGCTATAGCAGGGGGCTCAGTAAACAATCTCGAAAGTCTCCAGAGGTAGAGAGGAATGTGTAGACGAAGAATGTAGTGGAATTTACAGAAAACAATTAGATTTGAATTTTTAATGCATTTTCTAATTTGGCGTGCTGCGCCATTGGTTGTGTATTGTATATGATGCGATTATGAGGAAAATGGTAGTCCTCATAAATAGTAGTAGAGAGGGATGTCTAGACAGAGAATGTAGTGGAATTGGCAGAAAAAAAACTTGCTTTGAATAATGAATTAATTTTTTATTTCGGCATACTTGGTCATTGGTTGTGTATTGTGGGCGATTTTGTGATGCTGTTGTGAGAAAATGTTACACTACAAAACCTTGAAAATCTCCAGAGTTAGAGGAAGGTATGTAGATGAAGAATACAGTAGAATTTACAGAAAATAATTTGATTTGATTTTTTAGATTTGACGTACTGCGCCATTGGTTGTGATATGCTGGGTGAGTTTGTGACGTGTTTGTTAGAAAATGGTACAAAACAAACAAAACCTTGCCTCAGGAGAGGTACAACAGCTTGTGTGGACTGTGGTGGAATTTACAGAAAACAATTTGATTTGAATTTTTAATTAATTTTCTAATTTAGCGTACTGCGCCATTTGTTGTGATGGTGGGTGATTTGATTGTGAGAAAATGGTAAATTAAAAAAAAAGCTTGAATGTCTTCAAAGAGGTACAACAGGTTGTGTAGAGGACGACTGTAATGAAATTTGAAATAAAAAAATTAATTTGAATTTTGTATGAATTTTTAAATTTGGTGTTCTGGGCCATTGGTTGTGTATTGTGGGTGATTTTGTGATGTGATTGTGAGAAAACGGTAAATTAAAAAATCTTGAAAGTCTCTAGAGAGATACAACAGGTTGTGTAGATGACAATTTTTGTGGAATTTACAGAAAACAATTTGATTTGAATTTGTAATGAATTTGTATGTGGGTGATTTTGTGATGTGATTATGATAAAATGGTACAGTACAAACAAAACCTTGAAAGTCTCCAGAGAGGTAAAGGATGATGTGTAGATGAAGACTACTTCTTAATTTGGCATTGTGGGCTATTGGTTGTATATTGTGGGTGATTTGTGGTGTGATTATGAGAAAATGGTACAGTCAATGAAATTGAAGCTTTGCAAATGGGTAACTGAGGATGTTTGCCACCAAGGACAATGGTACTGCTGTAGCTTGTGTTACGGAAATGAGTTTGGGTGTGGAGGAGGAGGAGAGTGTTTTCTTTCAGTGATGGGACAACAACATTATTCATGGTGTTAAGCTCGTTTGTTGTCGTCAAATTTATTAAAGATAAAACATTTGGTGGTCATTCATGGTAATATTTGATCAGTATCAATTCATTTCCTTTGATTTTTTTTATTTAAATGTAATTTTCATCCAAATGCTTTTCTACAGGCTTCCATGAATATAATTAATAACAAAATTATTATTTTATCACTCATGTAAAAAAATAGATATGTACAGTATATTTTCAAAAGTCTACACACAGGGTTTTGTGATGTAAAAAAAATGACACCAAGATAAATAATTTCCCAACTTTTTCCACCTTTAGTGTGACCTATAACCTGTACGACGCAATTGAAAAACAAACTGAAAACTCTAAAGAGGATAGTAAAAACTTGAAATAACGTGGTTGCGTAAATATACCCACCCTTACACCAATACTTTGTTGCGGCACCTTTGGCTTTTATTACAGCACTCAGTCTTTTTGTGAGACTGACGATGTGGCAATATTTGCCCACTCTTCTTTGCAAAACCGCTCCAAATCTGACAGATTGTGAGGTCATCTCCTGTGCAGAGCCCTCTTCAGATGACTCCACAGATGTTCGATCGGATTCAGGTCTGGACTCTGGCTGGGCCATTCCAAAACCTCAATCTTATTCTGCTGAAGCCATTCTTTTGTTGATTTGGATGTGTGCTTTGGGTCAATGTCATGCTGAAAGATGAAATTCCTCTTCAGCTTCAGCTTTCTGACAGAAGCTTGAAGGTTTTGTGCCAACACTGACTGGTATTTGGAACTGTTCATAATTCCCTCCACCCTGACCAAGGCCCCAGTTCCAGCTGAAGAAAAACAGCCCCAAAGCACGATGCTGCCACCACCATGCTTCACTGTAGGGGTGGTGTTCTTTTGGTGATGAGCAGTGTTGTTTTTGCACAGAATATACCTTTTGGAATTATGGCCAAAAAGTTTAAACTTGGTATCATCGGACCATAACACATTTTCCCACATGCGTTTGGGAGATTTCAAATATCTTTTTGCAAAATGAAGCGGGGCTTGGATGTTTTTTTTGGGGTTTTTTTGTAAGACAAGGCTTCCGTCTTGCCACCCTACCCCATAGTCCAGACCTATGAAGACGATGGCAGGTTGTTGTCACATGTACTACACAGCTACTACTTGCCAGTAATTGCTGCAGCTCCTTCAATGTTGCTGTTGGCCTCTTGGCAGCCTTCCTGATCAGTTTTCTTCTGGTCTTTTCATCAATTTTGCAAATCATGGTTTGTTGGCTACAAAAATGTCAGGAAAAGCCCACTAGAACAGCTGAACTATATTTGGGGTTAATCAGAGGCACTTTAAATGGTGATAGGTGTGTGCTGACTCCAATTTAACATGAGTTAGATGTAATTGAATTGAATGTAATTGGTTAAATCTGAACACAGCCACATCCCCAGTTATAAGAGGGTGTGCATGCTTGTGCAACCTCATTATCTCATTTGGTTGTTTTTCCTTCACCTCCCTGAATGATTTCAGTTTGTTTTTCAATTACGTCCGACAGGTTCCTAGGTCACATTAAAGGTGGAAAAAGCTGTGAAATTATTTATCTTGCTGCCATTTTTTTACCATCACAAAAACCTGGAATTTGAACAGCGGTGTGTAGACTTTTTATATCCACTGTGTGTGTGTGTGTGTGTATGTATGTGTGTGTGTGTGTGTGTGTTTGTATGTATGTATGTATGTATGTATGTATGTATGTATGTATGTATGTATGTATGTGCATATATATATGTATGTGTGTGTATATATATACAGTATATGCACTTATATACATATACAGTATATATATATATGTACATGCATACATACACACATACATTATACATACATATATGTATGTATATACATATATACATATACTGTATATGTATATAAGTGCATGTACTGTATATATATACACACATACATATATATGTATGTGTGTGTATATATATATATGTATATATATACAGTATATATATGTATATATGTATATGTATATA
>BJFM01000423.1:9205-25430 GCA_016586285.1 Arothron firmamentum
CCCCCCCCCCCCCCCCCCCCCCCCCCCCAGCTTACTTCAGATGTGTTGAGTTCCTTTCCCTGCACAACGTAGACGTGCTCTTTGGGAAGAGGCTCTGCCAGAGTTCCTACCTCACCGCAGACATTTGCATCTCTGGTGTCTCAAATTAGCTCATGCTGCTTCCTGTGATATATATCATCACGTCATTGTTTTTTTTTCTGCACACAGATTTATGCTTGGCAGAACGGTGCTCTACATGAATGTTCTTGGCTCCAGTAGTTTGTTCTCAGAAAGAAAGAAAGTGCCCCATAACTCGATTTCATCTGTTCATTGCAATTTAGCAGCTGTTGTCCAACTACAGTCTCTTACTAGAGCGGTGTCATCTTTATTATATATATATATATATAATTATATATATATATAATTATATATATATAATATATATGAATGGTTTCTAGCACAGCAGCAAAGTTATTGTCTGCACTCCCTACTCCTTCCCCTCTGCCGCTTTCCTCTCGTCGGTCCTTTGGCAGTGATTTAATCACTTATTTGTTTGCTTTGTCAAATTCTAAACTTCTCTAGAGCTGCAATTTGCTGAGGACTGAAGTTTTTCCTCCCTCCCGTCCGCCTGTCAGCATTCCATCGTGTTTCTCCCTCTGACTCCAACCACTTCACCTCTGACTCGCAGCCTTTACAAACACGGTTCCTTAACTTTGGTCTTTACTCAGCTTTTTCCTCTGCATATTTTCTTCTCGCACATGTTTGTGTTATATCTTTCATTTCATCCATTATTTACCAGGCCAGAATTGTTTCAGTCTTCCGTCATGGTCTCGAGGGGGGGCTAACGCACCCTCCGCCCAGTTCGATACACTACATGTCAGTCGGTGTAACATTGTGGGTGGGACTGATGGAGTAAGTGGGTCAAATCGGCTGCCAAATTGTTCCTCAGCTGGACTCACTGGGGAGTTTAGTATCATTTGTCATCAGAATGAACATAACGAGAAAAGAACCGGAATTAACAACCTGCGTTGGCAGTCGTCCACAAATAAGTCTTCATCGTCAGTGCAGAAAAGGATCCCTGCTGCGTTATAGTAAAGGTTCTGGAAGGCTTAATTTATTTGTTTGATTTTTCACAAAGGTAAATCTCGTAGCTTTTCCTCATAACACAAACATGGGGCCTCTGCAAGACGTTTACACAAGACTTTTCTCAATACCTCTGACACAGTCATGCATGTGGAAACAATTACTGTAGGCTGGAGCTGAGAAGATGGATTAAAAATGAATCTATCATTCACCAAAATACCACTGCGATCCCGTTGCTTGCAGCATTTTCATCGAGTTTCATTGGAATTGCAACTCAGTGGGGGAGGAGAAATATTCTGATTGAAATGATGGCAGAGGCATCCTCATTTTTCTTCAGTGTTACTTTGCCAACATATTGTGGCATGGAATTATGGGAGTCAGGCTGATTCTCCATTTGTAAGGATTACAGTCATTGCAGGCAACCGCAAAGTTACCTGACTGACTCCGAACAAACGACTGTGTGCTCAGACAAAGACATTTGGTGGGCTTTTTCCTTTCTCGACACCTTTTCCACTCTTTTGTTTTATTTTTCCATCTTCGCTGCCCGTTATTCCTTTTGGGCCGCCTTTCTGCGAGTCGATTGGGGTCAGCTCGCGCGTTGTGGGGACGCTAAATAACCAGAGCGAGGTGTTGGCATAAACACCATCTGTCAGCAGCAGTCTGTGTCATTCAAGTCAGCATTTCATCACTTAATGAGGAGGAGAGAGAACCTTACTGGCTTATGCAACTTTAGCGATACAGTAACACCATCCCTATCTTATAATATAGTGTTGCTTTAGTCATGAAATATGATGGTGCTGGCCCGGTTACTACGTCCAGCTCGTCTGGTGGAATCCAGAACTACTCCCAGGCCGGCTGGGAGACATATATAAAACTGACTAGTATAAGCATTTACCTAATATTTTTATCGCATATTTATCAGTTATGGTTGTGCGTTTTGTCCTCCTCTAAACCTGTACAGACCTGTCAGATGCACCGCTGGTCTGTCTTTCACTCGCAGCATTTCTTTTCTTCAAGACTTTTTTTTTTTTTTTTTTTTCGCAATTCCTACCCATGACCCTTTGCATGTCTCGGAATGAACGTTTGCCCATGTTTGGTGAGAGGAAATGAGTGTGGATCTGTTTAGTTCCACCGCAATCCCAACACAGAGTGAAGTAGACAGGCTAAAAATAGCAGCAGGGGCTCAGGTGAACGTAGGGACGCAGGTAAGAATTTGGGAGTTATTGATGGTGGAGGAAGAAGTGGTGAAGCCTGCTGAGTAGAGGGGTGGTCTTGACAGAGCGCTGACTCCCGGCATTTCTTTTCAGTTCATGCTCTTTATCATTTGGCAACAGCGTGCATGAAAGCAGATCCCTCCCATCTCTCCCATCGGCAGGGATGGAAGAAATAAATGACCGATGAGGCCGATGGCTCCGGTTCAGATTTAAAGCCAGGGAGAAAGAAATCTGCGGTGTGGGAGGCAGGGGTCAGGATAATAAATTAGCCATGATGATGGTGAGACTAATATATGAAAATGGGAAAACTGAAGTAAGGAACAAGGAATAGGATGAGTCTTTATCGGCTTCTGAGGACATCTGAGCTCGTAGATCCATCGTGGATCAATGCAGGAGTGCAATAAAATGTCTTTTAACAGAGCGTCACGACAAAACTGCAACAGAGGCAACCAAGAAATGTACAAAGGGTTGATGGGTTTCTCTCCACGCTGAACTGGCTGATTGTTTGGCGTGGCTGCTGGAATGCCTGGATACGTTTTCTCCAGGACGGCTCGCCATCTGCTTTTGTTATGTCCCTCTTGAAATGGTAAAGGGCTGCATGTTTGGAGGCTTTACAGGAGCTCTGCCACTCCAAAACAAACCACCCCGACTGTCAGTGACTCCAGCTCATGTGTTTCTGCTCTGAAGCCTTTGTCCTTGTCCACAGCGCTATAAAAGGCTGTTTATTTGTAACTGTGGGGAGCGGCGGGCTGCAGATTGCTCATTGTTTGTTACGAAAAAAAAAAAAAAAAGTTTCTGATCATGGAACCATTGTATTGTTTTTTTTTTCTGCCTCACCCTCTCCTCTTTTCTTCTTTTTTCTCCTCCCTCCCTCCCTCTTGGCTGAGGTCATAGCTGGCTGGCTTCGGAGGTGGGCTGGTAGAGAGACAGAAGAATGGCTGTTTTTCTCATCAGCGCTCAAGAAAACTGCGCATGTGAATCTGCCCCGTTAGGATAGGTTTTTACTGCTGCTACTGTAGCTGCACGAGGTAACAGAACTAGACAAAAGAGAGTGAAGTGCCTAACAAGTGTTAGCTCTTTCAAAGTGTCAGTCCAGCTACTTTTACTGAATTTATAGTCTCGCTCACTCGTAATTTTGCAACACATCTGCTGCTGGGAGTGTTTATGGTGTGTGTCTTTGTGTGTGTGTGTGTGTGTGTGTGTGGGGGGGGGGGGGGTGTCCATTCGTTGCACCACACTCCTGCATGTCCAGATGATGCATTAGTGGTTTTCCACAAGCTTTGTAGCAAGTCTCTGTTACAGTAAGATAGATCGGGTAGAAGAACCATGCTTTTGTAAAGAGTTGTACCCAGAAATGAACTTTTGCAGGCCTTCCTGTCACAGCAAACCTTGTTTTATTTCAGTAATTACCTCTGGCATGTTTACTGACTGCATAGTAATGGTATGAGTATGGTATAAGTAAAATTGTGGTGGTATTTGAGTTTTATTACTTTCTGTTCAGGAGGTCGTATTTTTGTTTGTATTATGACTCAGAGTTTGTGTGCAGATTGTCAGCCGAGACAACACATTTCAGGTGGGTTGCAGATGTATCATTACTCATTTCTTTTATTATAGTTGTGCCAGGATTTAGAGATATGACTGATACCTATTATATATGACCCACATTTCTGCTTTTCTGGGAAAAGGCTCAGTCGGTTTTTGACCGTTTCTATGTTCAGTTTTGTTCCAACTTTTGCTGATTGGGCCTGAAAGAGATTCAGGGATTCCTCATGTGAAAGCTTGCCTCTGAGCTGGAGAATTTGAGCATGCAATTAAGTGACACGGACCTTTGACCCAGCTTGTAAACGCTGACCTTAAGGAATGCCACGAGGACCCAGAGTAAATATGAATTTATGTCCACGCTCTGGATGCTTGTGGGGAGTTTTCTTTCACTAAATGCTGTTAGACTAGAGAGTTGGATTTGTCTGTGTGAGAGCCCCGATATTCCCAGAAGACCTATTTAAGGAAGACTTTTCAAAATGTTTCACAAAAAGAGGGATTTTTGTCAGAACATTGTCAAAATTTTATTACAAGATTATTAGAGAGCATGAGGTGAGCTAAGATAGATTTAAGTATAATCTATCTTATTCTCACTCTCTTCAGGCACTATTTTAACCAACCTGTGCTTTAGGCAACGAAGAGCTTTTTTTTTTTTAAAAGGTCTCGACTGTTTTAATCGTTCCATCCATTAAAGATGGTTACATCACCAGTTCAGTCACCCAGCAGCTCAGACAAGCTGTAATCTTCCCATATGAATGAAAACACACCCTAAATTTCAGTTGGCCTCAACTAAAGGGTCACATGTGTGACTTCTTCATCGGGGCAGTGGATTCGACTTGGTAAAATATTTATACGGGACGGTCTGAAATATCAGCAGAATGAGAAGTGCGAGCGTGGCCGCAGCCGGCTGCCTCCTCACATGCACAGAGCCAACATTCAGCTACTTAGTTTTGTGCACAATATCGCCATTGTTCCCTCAGCACGCTCTCACACGTGGTCTGATTGCTCTTTGTTCTTTAGAAAGAAGTGCAATTCAGACAAGGGAACCGCATTAGCTGCTGTGTCACCCTCCTCCTCCTCCTCCTCCTCCTCCTCCTCCTCCTCCTGATGCTATTTAATGGTTGAATTAAGGCCTTCAAAGTTAACGCAGTTTTATCAGGGAAAGAAGGTGCAGAATGTCTTTTAAACATCAAAAATACACACTTTTGTAGGTGTAAGCTTTGACTGCATTACAAACGGTTTTTGTTGTTTCTCCTGACACATAACTGTGACATTAACCTCACCTTAGATCATACTTTTCTTTAAACTCAAGTTTAAATAAATGTGAACCATCAGCTGTCAAGTTGATGACATGACAGATGTAGAACTCATGGACAATTCTCTCTCTCTCTCTCTCTCTCTCTCTCTCTGTCTCTCTCTTGCACACACACACACACACACACACACACACACACACACACACACACACACACACACACACACACACACACACACACACACACACACACACACACACTCACACACTCACACACATGCACGGAGGGACACGATACATTTAAAGATTCAAGCTTGCATTGACAGTTTTTTAGACTGATGGAGCCGAAATGAAAGTGTGACATTTCCGTCTGGCAGGTTAGACAATAAGCTCGCTTTCCTCTGTGACAGTTGATCTTATTGTTTTGCCACCTGTAAACTCCCCAGCGCCAGAGATTAATGTCGATGGTCTTTTGAAACGGCGAATGAGCTGCGGAGTTGCCGCGGCGTTTCGCAGCTTTCCTGACTGAAGGGTGCGGTGGGGCATGTTTTCACTTGTAACCTGTCAGAAGTGTGACGGCTGTGAGAAACACTCGCTGCTCAAGAGAAAATAACTCTGTAAATGAGGGTAATTCTCCTCTTTACGCATGCACGCTGAACACCTGACACCATGCTGAGGCCCCAGCTGGAGGTGGAAGGGGACGAGATGTCAGCGTTGACGGCGATGACGGTACCTGCTCACTGCGGAACTGAGCACATGGCAGGGCCGCTTGCGGGTGTGAACGCGCACGTATCTGTCACGTCATCTGCGTGCGGCTGACCTGTCTTCATCTATGTGTGTCCACAGGGCGATATTCACATACGATGGATTCACCAACAAGCTCAAACTGGCTGATTCTGGAGGTAAGAACGATCACCATCTCATCTCTGCGCGCCCGAGTCATGCAGTGCGCGCGTTTACGCTCGGTCCGCTTCTCTGACAGCCGGCGGCGTGGAAGAGCTGGCAGCCAAGTTTCACATCTCCAAGCCCCAGTATGGGCTTTGCAAGGTGACGACCACGGAGACAGGAGCCCCCCAGATCGCTCTGATCAGCTGGGTGAGTCGCACAGAGGACGGTGGGACCTGGTCCTGAGTAGAACCAGCAGAAAAATCCATGAGATCGGAGAAAAGAAGGTTCAGCCATCATCCAAGAGTATATAATCATTCACTTTCACTTGAGCACATGAGTGGCTTCAGCCAACACCATAGATGGCAGCTCCAACACAGCCACATCTATTCTGATAGTGAGTTTTATATTTTCAGCGAGTATCTCTGCAGTAAAAACCAGAACAGACGATTAAAAAAAGGAACGGCTTTAATGCTGCGGCCGTCTTTGTTCCTCTGCGCTCCTTCCTCTTCCACCTCTTCAGAGGGTGGTATGATCTGAATTCGAGCGTCTGCATCCTGTGTTTGTCCTCAGGTCGGCCAGAACGTGGAGGACTACCGGAGGACGGAATGTGCCAGCCACATTCCGGCCATCAAGAACTTCTTCAAGGTGCAGTAGATAAAAACGCCTTGAAGGTTTTAAAGCTGTAGAATGAAGAGATGAAACCAGTGAAAACAATCTGCCACGCTGTAGTTTGCAAACTGTCCTCAAACCTCAAACCCTGCTGGTTTTACCCGTAGACAAGCTACGCTCGCACACAATAGTTTATTTTGCATTGTTGTGACAGTTTCCTGTTCTCAGCACACTTCCTGTTGTAGTCCTGCGTTTAACTGGTCTTTATGTGGTACCAGGATTGAAGTCTGATGATGGTGGTGGTGGGAGGTCAAGATTTTGGGGGTTGAAAGCTCTATTGTTCGCGGTGCTGTGATCCAAAACGTGATTGGTGATCGCAGAGACAGGAAGTAGATGAGAGACAGGAGATGAAATGTCTGTGGGTATATGTGTAGCTCAGAGGAAACCTCCATCACCTGGTGAACTGCATCCTCTCCATCTGAGCTCCCCCAAATTCTGTTTATTTAGTTTGTTTCTAACCAGAAGAAGTTGCCCTGACCTCGAGGTTTACTGGTTTCCATATAAACGCATCGCCCGGTCAACTGCAAAAGCATCTGTGGAATGTTTGCTGTTTTTTTCCTTCTTCTTTTTTTTTTTTTTTTTTTTTTTTTTCAAAGGCAGAGATTCTGGGATTTTGCGAGACATTTTATGAAAGGGCCCCTCCCCAAAGCCCCCTGCGTCTGTGTATTCCATTGTGGGAAATCAGATTTGCAGAGGGACGATTCTGGCACGGGATCAAGAAAATCACAAATCATGGGGGATTTGTGATCTGTAGCCTTTGAAAAATCACCAATCATCTTTGCAATTAACCCATGGCCGACAGTGGGCCCGTTAACACGCTTGTTTCTGAATGTATGCATTTACTGAAAACCCCCCCTGATAGGAGCTCTGTGGCCTGTAACATGGAATCTCTACCCTGTTCCGCCTTCTCTTCGGGGGAGAAAATAACGCTCCGATAAGACCATGAGAACCAGGGCGCAAGCCAGCGTCATTGAAATAATCTGGGATTATGATGGATTCCTCAGAAGTGACCTCACACTGGTCGCTTTTTTAGTTTCCCTTTTTGATGCCAGTATAAGCCTGTGTCAGTCACAAGGCTGTGGAACATTCATATTACAGAAAACATGTTCTAACCTCACACATGTTGACCAAAGGCCTGGAAAGCACCCTAGATTTGCAGAAACTTGTTATCCACGTTTGACTGGGACAGTAGCTTTAAACAATCCTGGTTGTCAGCTAAACTCTTGACCTCACCGTGACTATACCAAAACTCAGATAACCTTCTGTTGACTTTAGTTGCCACGGTTACTGTTGGTTTAGAATTTCCTCTACACTTACCATCGTTTCTTGATCCTTTCTTCACTTTGCTGCTGCCTTCCTGTCTCTCTTTGCATGCCCCAGCTAGCAGTGAGGGTTTTTTTTGGGGGTTAGTTTTTTTTTGTGACAACTCAGCAGCAACAGATTGGACTATTACACCCTAGGTGTTACTTTCAAATGTGAACGGTAAAATATGGTTTTTCAGGTTTCTCTGCTTTGCACGGATTTGTTTCTGAGAAAACAAAATGGGAGTGTCTGATAAACACCAATTATCTCTGAATTGATGATAAAAGCCATGAAAAAAAATTCAGCCTAAAACAAGCTAAAAAAAAAGGAAACTCATTCCTTCCAAGCCATCACTTCTACTTGAGGACAACCTTGGTTGAGGACAGACTGAGACAACTGAGTCTGAAAGATTATGAAATTATAAATGACCTTTGACCTCTGTCTCGTTCGTGCCGACGAGCTACATTACATTACAAACTCAGATGCCACATAATGTCAACCCAACAATGTTATCTTGTTTTAACTGATTTATTTTTAGGGCCATAAATGTTTCCAAAGCATTTGTAGTTTACTAAGATGTAATAAAACCTAATTAATCATTACGAATAATTCTTATTATATCATGACAAATGTTTTTGTGTGACATTGAACATGTGAGACCGTCTAGACTAAGCTCTTATCAGTTGCTTTAATCAGTCAGCCTATTAATAAAGACCTAACATTCCTCTGCATCAGCAGTGTTGACAAGTTGGCTGACTTTATCATTTTAAAAACAACTCCTGACACAATTACTCTGCGTGCAGCTGTTTTCCTCAAATTTTAGTTGATCAATGGCTCTTAAAAGAACATTTACAGCAACTTATCGACCCAGATAGGAAAAAAAAAGACTTTTATATTGGTGGCTGCTTGTTTTCTATGTCTAACAAATAAAAATATTGTTTTCCCTCAGGGACGCTATTGAGTAACTGTCCGCCATGAATAACTCAGAATTGTTTGCTTTTACATTTCTGGACTGTGTAAAAATTGAAATCGATGAGCTTAAAGGTAAAGGTCAGTTATATTTTGCCTGTTTGAGGGTTAAGGCTTCGTTTTAAGGTTGGGGTTAGAATTGGGTTTAGGGTTTAGGATCAGGGTAAAGGTTAGGGTTGCAGGTTATGACTTTAAAAGTCCTCGCAAAAGATAGAAGTACAAGTGTGTGTGTGTTATCTAGCATGCTTATAAACCTGAGAAAATAAAGAGAATGGAGAGATAAAAGGTTCCATTTGAGTAAGTCTGTCATTCTTGTCACTTATTAGTTTCCTTGAAAAACATCCCTGTCTATCATCACCAGTGCTACTGCAGCACATTTTTATGCTTTGTTTACATCAAGTGTTGAGAGACAGTTCATGTTCAGCCCGTGTGCTTGTATTTCGACCTCTCTCTGCTGGAGAGAATTTGTGCTGCAAACTTGCCGAGCTTTTTCTCTAATTTGTGACTGTGTGTTTCCATGATTTTCCCTGCGGCACCACGGCTCGCTCGTGTGGCTTGGCAGTGACAGCTGGAATGATATGTTTCATACTCTGCAGTGATATGCATTATAGGGACCGTTGAAGGCTCTGCGCAGTGTCAGTGTTTTTGGTGTCGCTCAGATAAAACTGTGGTTTCCTGTTGGAGACAGGCAGACCTGGAACTTGACCAACAAATGTGGATTCACTCTATGTGCTTATTCTGTTAAAGCTGCAGTTGCATGTTAATGTCGGTATAAAGTTGTTTTGATGCATTTCTAGCACCTTAGCACTTTTTGTACCTTTCCCAGCTGCCCGCTGCATGTCTACGATTCGCATAGTGCTCACGTAGTGGTTTAGTTCTCTCAAAAAATCTTATATCTGAAGTGTTGCACAATTTTTCTTGGCTTGCGTGCGCAGCTATGAGTGCTGTCAAGAGAAGAGAATTCTATTTTTGTGTGTTAATTTCCTGACTTAATGTTTGCAAAGCAACCTTTTTTTTTTGGTTTTTAAACCTGCCCTCACCTTCATATTTCAGGAAGCACACATGTTCATGACTGCAGAGAGTGTGGAAGACGTGACGGAGGAGAAAATTAGAGCAGAGCTGTGCAAAGCCAAGGCCCAGGCTCCTTCACAGTGGGTGAGAAGGAGCTCCAGGTCTGCTGAAAAGGAGGAGCTTGTGGTGAGATCCTTGCAATATAAAATGTCACCACTAGATGGAGCCACATACTTTCATATAAGAGAAAGGTGCATTGTGACAAAGATGTTATTTATTTTCTTGACTTTATTTTGTCACCTTCATGAAAAAAACCGAAACTATTATTTGAAAAGTGAGAATGATGCAGACTTTTTACAGGGAACAAACTACAGGAAGACTAATGCAGCGATGGAGATGAGACGAATAAACAGAGAGTCCTTCTGGGCACGTGCAGAGGTATGACTATGGCCTCCATCTTCTTCAGACTAAAACGTACTTCTGTTGTGTTTGCTGTCATCAACAAAAGGTAGCGAGTGTTTTATTATTATTATTTCACCTAAACATTTCCTTGTGTTCCTACTGCCTGTGTTCAGCGTGAAGAGGAAGAGCGCAAAGAAGAGGAACGGAGACGGACAACGGAGCAGAGGCGCCGCCTTGAAAAAGAGAGAATGTTGAAGGAACGGAGAGATGCTGAGGAGAGGGACAGAAAGATGGATGAGAAGCTCAAGATGATTGAAGAGCAAAGGTCCGATTGCTCCTATCAATATCGTCCCTTTGGCTTTAGCTTTTAAATGATTTAAAGAAATAATTAACATATATGCCCAGTGGTGACAATACGGTGATGCTTTTTTTTTTTCTCGATTTTGCTTTTATCACAGGAGGAGACAGGCCGAGCAGGAAGAAGAGCTGCTCAGAAAGGAGAAAGTAAAATGGGTGAGCGGCCACTCGGATTTTTGCTGTAACCACACTGAAGCTCTTCATTTGAGGACATCACCAACGACCTGACTCTTTGGTCACTGTCGACAAGCACATCACCGAATGACTCATGTATTTCGCACCTGCAGACAATCCATTTCCCTTTGCACTGATTGCGCACAGCACCCGGCGCCTTGTTATGCATGTCATCCGCTAAAAATAGCAGAACGGGGCAGACTTATTGACTGAACATACGCACACGACGTCGGCTGCGCATCTACTGATGCGTCTGTGGCTGCAACACTTTTGGAATTTGAACTCAAATACGAAATGTCAGCGCAAACTGGAGGAAGGGAGAATGTGTGTGTGTTCTGCACGCTATACACGCCATACAACGTTACAAAAAGGAACGCGGGTTTGATCTTTTTCGCGCAGCTAATACATCTCACGTTGCACTAGAGTTTTGAAGCGCCGCATGTGTGAATGCAATTGCGTTTGTGCGCTGACAGGAGCAGCAGCAGAGGGAGCACGAGGACGACATGCGGGCCCGACTTAGAAGGAGCGAGTCTATAGAGAAAGCAGCAGTAAGTGACTGTCAGGCTTGTGATTTTTATTCTCATTGGAGTTGCGTAAAACGAAAGATTATCCCGCTTTTATCGCTCCCGTGCTGGATTTTTACCAACACATTTGTCGAACTATACTTGACATTTCTTGATCTCCAGGAAGCAGCGGCGCTGGTGTCCCAGCGCTCCATGAACCCTCGGGAGTTCTTTCGGCAGCTGTCGTCATCGTCATCGCAGAGCCCCACCAGCCCTGGATCCTCCCGCGGAGGTACGGCCTCACGAGCTCACGGAAACAATTATTATTATAATTTTTTTCTTTTTGCGTTTTAATTCGTCTGCTGCTTTTTCTGCAGGCAGACCGTTCAGGCGTTACCAGCGCAGCCTGACGGACACAGCCTTCATCTTCTCTAAAGCGGAAGAGGCCAGGCCGCCTTCTCCGCGCAGCTCACCTCTGGTCTCCCCCTTCTCCCGGACCCCGCCCTCTCCCATTTTCCGCGCCACATCTCCCCCAGCTAGCCCCAATTTCCGGCCTGTCGGCTCAACACAAAGGCCCAGAGCCCCCGTGTCGCCACCTACGTCACCTTCACGTCCGAGCCCTCCGGCGTCAGCCCTACCTGAGGTTCCGCGAAGTCGTGACCAAACTCAGACAGTCTCTGAGGCCAAATCCCCAACAGAACCCTCCGCACCTCCGGCCTCACCCACTGTCCTGGCTTCGCTGTCCTCCAGTTTAATAATGGACTATCCTGCCCCGTCGCATCCCGAGGTCTTGCTGGATTTGCCCTCCAATGCCCCTGTCCAGTCTGAAGGGTCCTCCTTCTGCTTCGAACCTGTTGTGGCTCCTCAGGCTCCAACAGTTCCTCTCCCAGAGAGACCAAACCCAGGTGAGGCCATGATTCTAATCGTCCGTTCAAAACAATCATTCTTTCTCAAATGTGCATTTTAGGTTATTTTTCTGGCAGATAGTATAATTAGATAATAAACACTACAAGTATATACCTGTAGACACCTGTGTGACTAGAAATGTTAATTTATTTTACTTCTACTTTACCTGCCTAGTTTTTTAGTCTCTTGAAACAGAAGAACTTCTAATGTTATGTTCATTAAGTTAAAAATAAAGGTTTTGACATGATGATAATGCCCTTTAAGCCCTTTTTAAACATATCAAATATCAAATTGTTTTCTTTTTTCATTGTTTTTGCACTCTTCAGCAGCTTCCCAGGTGCACGCTGAGCTGGCCTCAGACATTGGGTACAAAGTACAGGCTGTGCTGGTGGAGGAGGATGAGGAAGAGGATGAACACGGGGCAAGCATGGCTGAAACACAAACACAGCCCAGAGCTCCAACCACAGGAACTGTGGCGACTGAAGTGAAGGAGCAGGAACCGGAGGGGGGAAAGATAGAGGAGCAAGAGGAAGAGGAGGAGGCCAAGGAAGAGCAGAGCGAGGAAAAGGAGGAGGAAGAGGGAGAGCACGAGGAGCAGGAGGAAGAGGCAGAGGAAAAGAAAGAAGAGCAGCTGGAGAAAGAAAAGGAGGACGGGAAGGAAGTTTTTAAACAGGATGCTGAGGCTGCATTAGCGGAGGAGTTTCAGGAGGAAGGGCGGATGAAAGAAGACAAAGAGAAGAATAGCCAAACAGTCAGCCAGGTGCCTGCCGAGCCTGCTGAGTCAGCAGTAACAGGTGGGCCTTCTGTTGTTGAATGCTGTTATAGAAGATGGATTTTTTATCCCCCGTAGTTCGATTGCATACACAACCTGCAGCGTCACTGTTGACATTTATCAGCATGAACTGACAACAGTCAGAATCACAGCCGTCTCTGCTGGGAGTTCCATTCCGCACTAACAACCGATCATTCTTTTTTCAGACGTGCGAACAGTTTGTCAAGAATTCCAACGTGAGATTGTTGTCATGCCAACCAACGGGATGACAAATGGAGAGGGACACAATGGGATAGGTTTGACAGCAAATCATTTAAAACACCGTTTTGTCGCTTCTCTGAGCCGGTTTGTCGCTGATGGACCGTTCTCCATTCCTCAGAGCGATCTCTGAGTCCCTCTGATGCAGAGCTCAGCTCGCCTGAGCCGACGGCCTGTTACGATCGTCACGTCACGGCGGAGGAGGAGGAGGAGGAGGAGGACGAAGGCCTCGAGCAGGAGGAGATCTCCGAAAATGGACAAGAGGTATGTGAAGCTGAGCATCTTTGTCCCTGCACCACTGGCCACCGCTGAACAGCAAACCAGCTTTTTCATGTGTGACACGACAACACTTTTTCATGTGGAAAACCAAAACCAAACAACACTTTATTTCTGTCATTTGTTTGTGCAGGAACAGAATATAATATTTTCATAAAATAACAATCCTAAGGAGGAGATCACATTTAGGCTAACTAAAAAGGTGTATCTAGTGGTCCCTTTATTTTTAGCGTTCTTTTAAGCACTGTTGACTCAAAATAATTAGGGGAACACCTTAATCTTTGATGAATCATCTTGATAAACTGTTTATTTCTATTTTTATTATAATAAATCCACAAAAGTGTGATGGAAAAGAACTAATTGTCAACTTAATGAGTCCTATGTTCCCCTTGAACATGACACACGTGATTGTCGCACAGCGAAAGATTTCGGATAAAGACTCGGCTCAAATGTTGATATTTGAATTGACGCGACTATTCTACGCTCTGATCATGATCCGGTGCAGTCCATATCTTGACAGTTTAAATGAATAAGTCCTGTTTTTCGTAATTGCAACCCTCCTCTGCTTCAGGTTTTAGCCGAGCCAGAAATGTGCGTCCGAGCTCTCTATGACTACCAAGCAGGTAAGCCACCACTTAGAGCGTAATCGCTGAGCACGTGCACACAAAGTGCCTCCACTTATGTTAATTGCAGTGTGATTAGTGGGTCTTCACCATGTCATCATGCGGTTCCCACAGAGGACGAATCTGAGATCTCGTTTGAACCTGGAGACATCATCCGGGACGTGGAAACAGTGGACAAGGCCTGGTGGAGGGGGCGGGGCAAAGATGGCCGACAAGGCTTGTTCCCTGCCAATTATGTAGAGACTATATAGGCTGGCAGATGTAGACACACACACACACACACACACACACACACACACACACACACACACACACACACACACACACACACACACACACACACGCACACGCTCAGGGACACCATCGCCCCTTACATATAGTGTCTTCTTTTCAGCTTTATCCTTCTTTGAATATCTTTGCTCATCTTTGGCGGCAGTCTCAAAAGAAAAGTGTGCAGCCTTTTTGATTTTTTTTTTTTTTAAATTTTTAAAAATAATTTCACAAGTATGCAGAAATTGCCCAGCCTCATTTCCTAGGGCAATTAGAGACCTTTTCCTGGACTAAAATAACTTCTTCAGAGCTACAACAGGAATGTTGAAGGGAGTGATGCGGGGACACGAGATCACATGCTCTTTGGAAACACAGGCATCACGTGCGGTCATCTTTCTTGTCTTTCTGTTGCATTGCTGTTTAGTTTAGTTTACCAAAGGAAATCCCCTTTTGTTTGTAATCGACATGCATCTTCATCATCATCACTATCATCATCATCATCACCATCATTGTCATCAACTTCCTGTGTTTCTTGGGTTATTTTGAAGCTTCACAGAAAACTTGAGTCAAAACAGAATTAAACTGACTCACATGCTTTTCTGCAAGATTAACATGGTTATTCCTTACCCCAGCTTCAAACTAAAATATATAAAGATTAGAAAATCATTTTAATCCCCCTTAATACTCTACAATGTACATAAGGTGTTTATAAAAGATCTTTAAACTGTACTTTGCTTGAATGTTTGTACGCTTGCTTGAGAGTATGTATGCTTTGTATTTACTCAAAACTTGCAGATATATACCATATATAAACTGTTTTAAAATAGCTGTCTCCTGTGTTTTTCTTTTTTTTTTAAATTTATTTATGTTATTCATCAGTTATTTCCAGCAGGACTGTTTTCATTCTTCTGGTCAAACACTTCAAAAAACAGTATAAGAATGACCTTTATGTGTATGAATTGGAGGGAATTACAAATCATATAGATTCATTTGGAAGGGAAAGCACTTTTAAGGTCATTTCATATATAAAACATGATAGTATTCTTTTGTCATTGATACTTAAACTCATTAACAGGGAGAAAGTCAAGAGGTGTATTTCTTCATTTTCACCTATAGGGGGAGACATTGCATTTTTCGATTTGCAAGTCCCAGCCTTCTCCCAGAACTGAACAAACTCCTGAAGACAAAAGGAGAAACACTTTGACAAGCAGAGAGGAAGCTCATTGTTACACACATTTGAAGGGGTGGGATATACAGACATTTTTCCAGCTAAAAATTGCTAATTCTGCTACACCTCAAACAGGATTTTCCCCATGGGTAATAATGATTGATTGAATATGACATTAATATTTCTTGAGCACACACCTTTAATATTTGAGGGGAGGGCAGGTTACGCTCTTGTGGTGCCAGCAGAGTAACGGTGTTTGGCAGATGTGCTTCTGTTCTGAAATAGAGAGGTAATGTTCGACATGGGTCTCAACTGGCTTGAACTGATGCCTGTTGACAGACTGACTAAATCTACCCCGGAAAGGATTCAGCAGAGGTTATCCCAGAAGGCTAATCAAGGGTGATGTGTGTGAAAAGGTGATGAGCCTCTCTAATTGGGTTGTGAGAAGACGACCGTGAAAGCTCAAAAGAGCAAGATTGTGCGATGTAGGAAAAAAAATGGAAACCATAATAATCTTGTAATAAAGTTTCACATTGGCGAACCTCAGAGAGAGAGAGAGAGGGAGAGAGAGAGAGAGAGAGAGAGAGAGAGAACAGAAATTGAGCGA
>BJFM01000423.1:25438-46006 GCA_016586285.1 Arothron firmamentum
CACACACACACACACACACACACACACACACACACACACACACACACACACACACACACCCTCCCCCAGCTCTCCCTTTATCTCTTATTTAACTGACAGACTCTGACCAGTAGAAGACTGACAACTGTGGGATGGCCGAGGTGAAGTGGCGGTGGGGAAGTGTCACTCATTGTTGTGTTATCAGTGTGGAGACCCAACGACAGACACCTAATCTGACCTGCCTCTCGTGGTCGTGGCTTGTTGGCCCGGTTTCTGCTCAGAAATGTTGTCTGGCCAGACTCAAGATATGCAAAATAGGGAGGCGCACGAATACATCTCTGCACATTAAAAGAGTGTGACTTTTCATAGTGTCATAAAAAGTGCCAGTACAAAGTGCCAGTCTTTCATCTGCCTGTTCATACTTTGCATTAAGCCCTTCCAAAATGTTCCTAAATCTCCCTTCATTCCTGGTTCCTGCAGTGGGGAGGTGCATTTCTGGTGGGGGTATAACGAGTCCTCTGGTGTAAAAGCCTCACGCGATATGAATTATATGTTTTGGAAAGGTTTTGAAGGAGATAAAGCAACACCTCAATTCAGCCTCTTTAGCTGCAAGGTCCGCTAAAGTGTGTGCTTGTTTTATTTTGGGATCCTAGCTGCCTCTGAAGGAAACAGGAGGCCAGGGCCCTCTTATCTGCCTTCAAGGCTTTGGGTCATCTTTTTTTTTTTTTTTCTTTTTTTTTTTTCTTTTTGCTTTTGCTATTGGCTCTGATCTTGCCAACTGCAAACGACAATGAGACACACTGTTCCTAGAGTCCCCTCTGTGACAATTTGGCAGTGTTTGGCTGTGTCAGTATCAGTCTGTCAGGGGCAACAGTTACCAAAAACCGCCGTTTCAAACATCACCCAGAGGCCCTCAGAACAGCATTGGCACCCTTGGTGATGTGGAATAGTTTGAATCTACCACTGATCTCACTTGCTGTTGCAACAATCTATACCACAACTGTTATCTGCAAAGAATTTCCACATTCCAGAGACCCAAGTTAAATCAGCTTTAGCTCGCTGGTAATTCCATCTGGTGGAAGTCTCGATTAAACCTTCGCTTTAAGACACCTCCCTTCTTCTTGACATTGTCATTTCCTGTTTTCTCTTCAAAGATAATCTTCCAAAACGCTGAGGAAGATAACGCCGTGGAAGCTCCTGATGGCTCCAGCCAAGCTTTCCCAGAAACCGGCCCATTAACTTCTGAGGCCCTCGTTGGCAAAGCTCTCTTTTCACTCCATTGCCATCAAAAGGCTATTTCCCCCAGCCAATCTCACACAACCCGAACAATGAACAGAGGATTAAGAGGACGTAAAAAAGCGAAAATATAAAATATCGTTTTTATCAGTCATTGCTGAAGAGCAGTTGGCAATGTTTTCTCTCCGGGATTATTTCCCAAACGGCCAGTTTTGCTTTTATGAGACAGTTCCTACACGAGCCATCAGCCAACATGTGGCATTGTGATCTAATCACAGAGACATTTTCCCTCCTTCAGCCTGTGAATGGTTAAGTCTCACTGTCTATCGTGGAAGGATCTTCAAAAGATTTGGAAACCACAAGGAAACGTGGGTAGTTTTTAATTAATGCAACAAGCTCTCTACAAAAGCTTTATTTTCCTCGATTCTTAAAACCTGAAAAAAGAAAAGGCTTTGGATCTAGGCTCCTCAAAATCTGTTACCTTGTCTTCAAAGTAGTATCCTTGACAATAAAATGGATCTGGATCTTTGTCGACTCTGGTGAGTTTCCAGAGGAAAAATCTCAGCCTCTCAGGTTTTTGAAAATTCAGATTTATGTTTGCCTTCAAAAAAAAGAAATAAACATAATATGCATTTTTCTAAAATGATGTCTTTTGGTCCTGGTGACTGACATTGAGGTTGAAAGAAATGGGAGACGGGACAAATGCTGTGGTAACTGCTGAGAGGCGGCCGACGCCAAATTGGCTGAGAGAAATGACGGATAATGGTGGTTTAATCTAGTAGATTTTTTATTGTCTTCATTGCAGTCATTTACTTTAAATGCTCTAGATTTTATATTTCCATGTGTCCAAATGAAGTGGATTACCTAAAATGATCAAGAGGAATTGAGAAATGCTTTCAGAGTAAATAATGACCTTAAACTGAAGCCAAAAGTGTTTTCGCTCGATGACGCTTAAACATATTGCACGTCCCTAATGGTCAAAAATGGGGTCAGCTGTCCCTTGCACAGAGAATTAGCAGGGGTTAAAGCTTGTGTCCTCTGCAAGATTCACTCACACAACCACACACACACACATACACACACACACACTGCCTGCAGTCTACACATTCCCTGCCAGATGCTGTGACTTTCTTCTCGACAATTCATTTCACAAGTACCTCTGAAGGAGCGCTTGCCTATGGTGGCATTTCAGAGAGACAAATGTGCATAAATGTGTGCGTGCTAATGAGCGATGGGGATACGCCCGTGGCCAAAGAGGACACATATGAGATCAGATAGACTTGAGACTAATTCACAGCCTGGCCCGAGGACATGAAACACGGATAAAGTGAGACATCTTTTTCTCACACCATTCAGGCAAAGCCCACGGGAAAGCGCTGTTTATTTCCCGGCTAAGAGACGTGATTTTAGGCCATGACTGCGACTTTGAAGGGCAGAAAAAAAATGGTACTATTGTGGGGAAAAAAATTTCACCAACACAATTGAAACACATAGAAAAGTGAGACCTATAAAATTTCCTTTTTTTTTCTCTCAGTACAGCACAACTTGAGTTGAATACTGAGGTTCCAATGGTGGTAATGGAAATTGTGTAGATTTATAGTGGATGAGACATCCACAAACAGCCCTTGGCAGTCCAGACACGGTGCCTGCCCTAGGGGAGAGGGAATGATGGAAAACAAACTGCTAATAATTAATACCGTGAGTGTGTGTGCAACAACACAGGGAGACAAACCCCAACACATCCAGGCAGGAACCCGACCAAGACTGTTAGGTCGGTATTTTATTTTGTTTTTGTGTTTCCTGTTTTATTTTGGTAGTTCGGTTTCCTGGTTGCTCGAGTGTTTAGTTTTACCTTCGTATAAGTAGTTGATGATTTTCACCTGTGTGTCCTTACCTTCCTGCCCTTCTGCCTATTTAAGCCACAACATTTCCCCTTTCAGCCAGGTAGGTGCTATTACGCTTGTGTGCAAGTGCGCTTGTGTTTTGGTTTTATTGTTTGATGCTCGATGCTCGATGCTCGCATGTGACCTTGTTTGGAAGTTTTGATGTCTCAGTTTGCTGCCTGCCTGCTTGTGTCTGCCTGTATCTGCCTGCCCTCTTATGTATGAGCTGTTGCTTCCACCTGGTTTAAAGAGCTTGTTTGCTAGAATTTTGATATCTTTGATTAGTCTTCCTACCTACTACTTATTAATCTCATTCTTGAAATGCTTGCTGCGTGTCACATGAAGCCACATTAAATGACAGTTCAGAAAAAGACATTTGAAAAGCACTGATGTTGCCTTTTCTGGTTCCCTTAACTGTATAAATGTCTCTCCTGAGAGTTGTGCTTATGGGCACTCACTACAAGTTATTTGTCCTGTCCAACTATTTAATAAAAACATGCCTAATTTATGTTACTTTTATAAATTTTTTGCTTCATATTTAGATGGAAACCAGGCCACATCCCTGTCTCAATCTGTTTGACTAGTTTGAGAGATTCAGTGTAAATAAATCTAGCTTCCTGCTCAACCGCTAAGCCCTACCTGCCATGTGTGGAGCTGATACTATGGTTCAAAAGCTAAAAAGACCAGAAAGGGTGTTTAGGCTGTAACAATACCACACCAGACCCCCTGTGCATGTGTGGATGAGGCCGCCGCTCCTAGGCGACCACAAACTAAGCCACACAGATGGAAAAAAAAGAAGAAAAAAAATGTCACGGTAACCTCATTAGCAGCTGGGCTGGAGTTAATTTGTATGTGTATGCAAGAAATCTGTGATGGCTTCCATATGGGGATCCCTTCGTTTTTAAATATGAACGGCATCACGTTACTCTGAGATGAGGTGATCTCGATGGCTGCAAAACCTCAAATATTTCACTAAATGTGATCTACATGTCGAGGATTTCCTACAATTTGAAGGGATGCTGGGGCATTGTGGGTTTTCAGGACGGCGGAGCTCGCTGAGCTCCCCCCGGATCGCGCGGTAAATCCAGGTTGTGTGTGTTAACGTCCATGTGCAAATCTGTGTGTGTAAGTAAAGAGATGCCAAGCATGGCGAAGCCTTGCAGGGCCCACAGCTCTTGGCCACCATTTCCTCCCCCTCGGTGCCACATTGACTCTTTCCATGACCACAGTGGAAGGAACAATAAAGAGCTGATGTGTGGATGTGTGGTCTACGTGCACAGCGGAGGCCAGGATGGTCCAGGGCAGATTGACTTAACCGGCGAGGCTCGGGCAGCTTTGCCATGTGTGTGACAGCTTGTCAGACACAGGAGAGGAGGCGTTCGCTGTGCTACTTTTCTGAGGTTTTGCATTTTCTTTGATTTGACCTGGCTTTTGGACAACACGGCGGCCTCATATTTTTGTTGGAACATTCACAAAAACACACCGTTTATCATTTCGACTTACAAATATTTATTAAAAGTGACAGAACTTTGGAGCGCTGACATTTAATTTCTTTAGCAAAATCGCCAACAGCAGCGTGAGTCTCCCTTGAATTCCAAAAACCAGGAACAACAAAAAAGAAAAGAAAAAAGGACACTGTTGGACACTAAAGAATTAGAGCAAAGCGATTATTGACGGCAACATTCTGATTAACAAAAGTCTGTCATTTCCTTGCTTCTTTGTTCGAGGAAGCGATGACACATTTGATCCTGTCTCGCGGTGTCACATGTCAGCCTCTCCATACCCTGTCAGTCTGACAGCTCAGAGCCCGCGAGGCAAGGGATCATGGGTGCTGTGTCAGACGCAGCGGGGAGGTTGGAGGAAGAGTGTGTGCACATGTGTCTTTGTGTGACTGTATGTGTGATCGTGTGTGCCTGTGTGTGTCAGTCATAAAGGATGGATGTGTGCCAAAGGCGAGAGCAACACCATGTCAGAGCGCTAGCAGACGATGCCCATTTCAGACACACTAATTCAAAGAGTCAGCTCAGCCATGAAACCATTTCCTCCCACGGTTCCACCCTTCCTGTCCACACAGGCTTCAGTGGGGTGTCACCAGGTGAAGAAACAGTCTTACCCATGTCCACGTTCTGATGACCAACTCATGGCTCCTTTCAGGAGAGAAGGGCAGCATCACGTTAAAGATTTCTTAAACACAGGTGCTCTTTTTTTTTTTTTTGATTCGATGGAAGAAGTGAGACAACCATATTGTTAGGAATCGGAAATGAAACGTGTGCGCGCGTTGCATTTCTGCATAAATGTCTGGTGACCCATTTAAAATGTGCCGCATAACCAAATAACAATATCTGTTCAGTCTACGGCAACACAACGTTCTCATGAATATGAAGCGAATATCAATAATTTTTGAAGTATTGGCTGTAAATGAATTTTGCTGGCACAGAGTTTTCGGGCCGCGCCGTATCGCTGTCTCTGAAGCTCCGTGGGCTTATCAGTAATGTGTGGGACCCGTCAGTGGATAACCTATCAGAGCTACTGGTCACGATACTCTGATGTTGACGGGGTGAGTGCGGGGTCGCCAATGACAAACGATGAATCTCTTCACTGATTACGGACGTACTCTGCCTTTCCCTCACTTCAAAGACCCCCGCAGATAGTTTGGCACATGATAATTGGCGGATGGACAAACATCAGCCCGGGCGCACGGCGGCAACTCGTCTAGCGGCTCGACTTCACGCAGCAGAAGATTGAAGAGTACTTCTGCTTCCACGCTTGCTTCCAGACGTCTTTCCTTTTTCTTCAGCGAAACACCAAACGTGTGAACTCTGCACCCTGGGGGGCCTAGAGTATGATTCATGTTAGCAGATATTTCTTTGTCAACCCATTAATCTAATAAAGGACAACTGAATGATATGAAATATGAAATGTCACAGGTTTCACCTTTTTTTTTTATTTTTTATTTTTTGCTTCTGTTTTACCTTCCAAACCCTCACTCTCCCCCCTCACACAAAAACACTTCTAAAAACTTTTCCAGTGCGGTTTCAGCGCTTAATATATGGAAAGTGTCTTCCTTTGTTGACATTATGTGTTCTTACTCACTGCAGTGGTGACCGTGTGTTGTCTGCGGATGGCGAGATTCGGGAAATTAAGCGAAATGCCAAACGACAGCAAACGCCATTGCCATGGCGACAGCATTTTAAATAAATAAATGACCTGGCCCGCAGTCTAATTGCCTGTCAGGGCCTGGAACATTGCTCGATTATGAAATCTGTCCAACAAAGACCATTCTGTGCTTTAAACAAGAGGGCAATCATATTCCATACAGGGCTGGTGTGGAAATTATGATGGCCTCGTACAAAGATATGAATAGAAGACCCATAATAGTCGCGGCTTTTCCCTGAATGATCGCCTCTGAACCAACAGTTGGTTACAGCATTGCCTTCAAATCACTTTAACTGTCAGGCAAAAAGAGAACCGTGTACTTACGGTGTTTTGGTCAAGTTAAAATCCATTTTGCAGGTGCACATGTGTTGGGGTAATTGGCAATGGGCAGCGGCAAGTGAGGCCCCCGTGTGCCACCTGGAGAATCCCGCTACCGCAGCCAACCAGCATCGACTAACTGCCCAAACACCCACGCACGCGCAGTCGTCGCACACGGTTGTTCCTTGAAAGCAGAGAGGGAGTGAAACCCGTTTCAAATATAGATATAAATAGTCCTCGCGCTCTGTGCTGCTGATTCTGTTTTGATGTCACTTTGTTGCAGGAAAAGCCTGATTTGAGTTTGGGCAGCCAATATGGGGTCCCAGTCAAGACGACTGTTCCACAGATTGGCTGCATCTGACTGTTGCATGGACAAAACACCACACCCTGCGGCCTGTAATACAATCTACATGTAAATGGTTGGCCCGTCAATGAACGACGAGATGCACTCCATTGGTAGCTAATTCCCTTTTGCATTTCTTGTTTTTCAAAATGAGTTAAGGAAGAAGGACAGAAACTGAAGTGTGTATCAGGTATCCATAGTGACAGGTGCTATTGTACTGAGCTACAGTTGCAGTCTTATGGAGACTGAGGCTTTTATGAAAGCAGTTGCAGAGAGCGTCCAAAGCAGGCTTGTGTGCACTGAACACAAGGGGGAGCACTTATCCTTTCCCTTTCCCGGGCCTCACATCCTGTCATCAGAGAGAACCAATGTCTTCCACTCCATTGTTCCCTCTTAAAAGTCCTGAGGTCCTGCATGTGGGTGCCTGAGTGTATTTGAAAATACACAGTACACAACCTATCATCCCTAATCAGCGCGCCTGCCACACACACACACCGTCACAGACTACTTAAACAAATATTACAAACCAAAATGGTTCCACAATCTGAATATTGAGAAGCCGTCTAGACTGAACAGTAATGTAGAAAGGCTCTAACCGCTCAATTACATGTAAGGGAACAGTGGTAATTCCAAAACACAATAGCGCTCAGCAAGCTCCCTCTGAACACTTGTTCAGGCCTGTGGCATTGAATGATTTGAATTCTTGCTCTGGCGAGTTCCCCCCCTCACTGAATTAATTAGTCTATGCCAAAGCGGGCCACATTTGTCATTCGAATTTATGCTAATGCCTGCCGAGGACTCTTGGAAGAGCTGATAGGCCGGAGCAGCTGCTCTGTCCTCGCGGGGCCTAACTGTCTCCCTCTTTTTCACTGCTTCATCTCTCTGTCTACTCCTCTGTCTGGCCCTCCATCACATTTCTCTCTTTCAGGGTTTGTTCTCGCCCCTGCTCCCTCCCCAGCTCCTTCTCCCTCTACCCTCCCTGTCTCTCCCAATGTGGCCTTATCATTTCCTGCTTTCCTTCAGCCTCCTGCTGGTCCTGGGTTCCATGACCTGTCAGTGGAGAGGAGATTACCCATGTCGCAGGCAGATAAGGCAGCTAATTATCCAACACTTCAGACACCAGGGGAAGAGTACGAGCAAACAGCCACACACTCATGGAGCAATATGGACAGTTTGACACATCATAAAAACAATACAGATCAGCTCGCTATGAATAACCTAAAGTTGTGTCTTCACACAAATTTGGAAGAAAAATAAACGCGAATTTGGCACAAAAATAAATTTAACAGCAAGTTTAAATCCAAAGCAGCAAATCGGTGGCAGATATCTTGGCAGCAGTTTCAAAACGACGAGCGCTCCAAGTCATCGAGGATCATCGTTTGATGGAGAAGAATAAGCACGTTGCTCGTTCTGTGCTGTTGGCGGAGGGAAAGGTCCGTCTTCTTTCATGCCCGGCAACAACAATTTATTTCAAGTCCTGCCCAAATGCTTGAGACAGCTTGTCAGAGGACAATCCAGTGTGATGCGTTCATGCAGTTTCCCTCCACTTCTGTAGATCCATCTTCCATAGAAGATGCTGCTTTTTTATACATATAACCATTTATAACGCTGGTGCACTTTAAAGCCTTCTTAAGGAATTGCAGTGACCAACAGCCAGATGTTGAAAGTTTGAATGTTTTCTGTTTGGCACCTTTCCCTCCTGAGAAACTCAAGTCAAACTATCACATCTCCCAAAAATTCATTTACTGTCGAGCTTCTAATTGGCTTTGCATGGACTGCTGAGCAGACACTATATTTATACTTTTTAGTCTTAATCAAATTACATTGGGAACTTTATGTGTTTATCACATTCCTCCCAACACCCCAGAGTGTCTTCAGTAATTTGGCTCACATGCATTCCACCTACTCAAAGAGGAGAGCAAGGACTAATGTCATTTCGAGGGGATTATTGCGATCTTTCAACACATCTTTGGGGGGTTAAGCGTGCCGTTAAAGAGAGGAAGGGGAAGAGCGGGAAAAGTGATAAACCCCACCATAGAGCTTGTGTTTTAACTTTCACATTTTCCTCTCTCCTCCAATCTCTCATTTTCTCCCTCACAGCACCAAAAGCCATATTATGTGCTTGTCAGGATGGATAAACCCCTCAGCCAAACGTTCAGATGAAAACAAATAAGTAGGAGACGTTCATGTAATCGCTTCTGCCAGAGAAAGGTTTTAAGAAGAACATAAACACTTTCTGGAAATGTGCCTCGCATGTACTAATTCCCTCACGCTTTTGTTTGAGTCTCATTCAACTTCAGCACCATTTCATACTGTGCCATGATGAGATGTCACCATTGGAGACACGCTTAAAATCACTTTGGTTAACAGCACTGAACAAAAATGGGATCATGTTACCGCGCCGCTCAAGAAACTGAATTAGAAGAAGTCTTCTTTAATTAACCTGGCTACGACGAGAAACAGGGAGGCAGCAGGAATGAAATAAATACGTGCATCAATCTGGGAGGGGGGCTCGCCACCACCTTTAAAAAAGATGAAACTAAGACTGAGTCATTATCAGGTCATGGATGCTCTTTGTTTGGTGTGTTTTTCTAAAGGGTGGCTGCGTTCTTTCACATGAGAAAAGTCCCCTGACTGTCGTTGCGACTCCCACAATCTTTCCAGCCAACCTCTCGTCTTAAGTTCCCATGGTGGTCCTCGGACAGCTCACAGGCGAGCGCTCCAGCTGCCTCTGTCGGCAATCTGTTTACATAAAATTATGAAAAAAAAAAAAAAAAGTGTCTGTAAGTGGCCTAGTGGTGGTTTCACACCTTTCTCTTTTGTCCTTTCCACACTGTGTCTGAAGGCCAACATGTCTGGTGCACAAAAAATATTAAACAAAAATGGATAAAAGGACAGACAGAGAGACAAGTGAGGGAGAAGATGGCTTTTGGGGGGGGGGGTAAGAAACAAAAAACACAGCAACCAAAAAGGTCGCTGAAAAGTTTAAGAGAAAAAGCTCTCCTCTTCTTAAATATTAAAGCGATAGCACGCGCAACTTTGCTAAGAACATTGCGAGTCTCTGTAACTCGCTGAGCAGCAGAGCCAGTGTCTGTCTTGAATCACAGCTGGATGCTAAAAGGTTTGTACCTCTGTGTTGCCTCGCATTGAAAGCATCAACGTCACCAAATCAAGTCACCCTTAGGTAATTTTTTAAGGCTAAATGCACTTTATGTTGAAACTGTGAAATAAAACAGCATGGAAATCAATTTTTCCAACTTTTAGAGAGGTAAGAAAAAAAAAAAAAACCCAAATAGAAATAGACGTCTGTGTGATGTGGCTGAAAATGGAGAGAAAAACCTCACAATGGTAAATCCTCCCAAAAAACTAACACTTGGCTTGTTAAAGGGGATCATTGAGAAGTCAATTCTCTGCTCCTGGTCTAAATTCTAAGTGATGTAATACACACAAGATACACACAAGACACACAAATAGCCATTGGTTGAAGGGCTGTGGCCATGACCTCCGTGTCTAGGGACCTCATTTTCATAGAAACCAAACACCACTGAAATGCTTTCCCTGGAATGAGCCAAGCCAGAGTGCAGAGTGTCCAATAAAAGGGTGAGGGCTACGTAAATATGCAGAACAGGAAATGATATTGGGAAAGTAAAATGAAACGGCACAAACCTGTACTGATGACCTCTTTAATTTCCTCTGCAGGACATTTCATCTGTCATTTGTGAATGCATGGAGCGAATTCTGGAGGACACATTTGTCGGAATATACATGCTCTGCGTCTCTGGTTTATGAGTCAGAGCCATTTCATAAAGCTGGACAGAAGCTTCTCTTTCAGTCCTAATATGTTCCTGCAGGAAAATGTATTTAACCTACTGAAGCTAACATAGCCTGTGTGCAAGGCAAAATGTGTGCGTTTGCAAAAAAAAAAGAGAAAAAAAATTAGAGAGCTTTATTATGAGCTATAAGGAAGGCACGTTGTTAGAATTTACACTGATTATGACTCAATTACTCCTCAGCCAAAGGAAACCAGCTGTGGACAGTCATGTAAAAACCCAGGTTTAGGCCTGTGGCACATTAGCTCAGACAGAGCATATCAAGCTTGTCGGCCAGCTGGCAGGATTATAGTGTTTGTGTTGTGCTAGTCGGGATGTCATGGCTAGAGCTGACTGGCTGGGCAGTAGGAGGACCAGACCTCCCCCGGACTTGGCCGCGCTGACTAAATGGACCAGATCAATCACACTGGACGGCACAGTGACAGTGAGTTAAGGTTCGGTGGCACGGCGCAGAGTTTCCGGGCACAACAGTCCGCAGCACGGCTAGCTGGCAGACGGAAGCAGCCGTTCCCCTCGCTTTCCTTGGGCTCACTAAGCAGATGGCGGTGGCAAGGACGGAGGCGGCGAGCCTGCCGTCACTCCCAAGCCCCCATCTATCCAGAGACAAGTGATGATAGAGATTAGCGTGTGGGAGTTGCGGAGAGGAATGGAGCGGATGGTGTGGATGGAGGTTTAGCTTGTGTCAGCCAGGTCTGGGCTGTATCACACACAACCAGGCAGGCCAGGCCCTGCCCGGCCTGGCCTGAGGCTCGATCCGTGGGGCGTGGTGATGGAGCGCGGTTTGGGGATGTAGAGGCAGCGCAGGCCCCAGACAGCGGTGCAGCATGGTAACATGTCTGAGGTCTGCCTGGCACCGTCTCAGTCAGAATTTGTGTGGGTGTGTGTCCCTGGAGGAAGTGCCAACTCTGTGTTTGGTGGCATTCAGAGATGGGGCAGCTGAGGCTGGCCATGCTGAGACACTCAAAAGGGAGAGCTGGAGGGAAATGTGACCTATATTCTACATTCTACAGCACGTATAAGGCATCTGAAAGCATTGTGTGTATGTTAGCAGAACAAGATGTCTCCTAAAAGTGACTCTTTTTTTTTTTTTTAATCTGCAGTTTTGGTTTTTTTTTAATCTGAGTTTTCACTCTATTGTGATCCAGGACCACATTTTAAACCTTTTCATCAGTTGCACAACTGACAGCCACTGGTAAAAGATGTGATGGGTACAAATTTCAGAGGAATAGATCTGCTAAGCTTCGAGCTTTACACTGAGCAAATTATATAATAGCAGCACACGCAGAGCTTCTCTCGGTGCACATTGATGCAAAGCTGGAAATCTTTACAACTGCAAGTCGCCATAGGCACTTTATCCTTAATCCAGATTTGATCTGATTTACTTATTGTCTTTCAGAAACTATGCGTACAGTGTGTGTTGGTGGTGACGGGGGGAGTATTGGCTTGTCACGCAGCTTTTGTTTAGTTGCTGACAATAAATCCTCCCACTTCCTTCAATGAAGCAAATGTTCTTTTTCCTTGACAAGCCAAAATCTGCAAGCGTTCACGATGCAACCGGGCTTTTGTATTTTTGTATTTATTGTTAATAATGTTGGGTCAAATCTTTTGCTTATGAGTTCAGTCCATGTATATCAAGAGCATCTAATCCAGCTCCTCATCATTCATTTCGATGTGCAGAACATCTGTTTGAAATCAGTGAATGGACAGAAATGAATGCTGCAGAAATGATTTTTTTAACCCTGCGCTGCGGTTATTAAACTGAATCCTGGTAGTGGTTCTAGCCTTCGAACACAAAATGAGAAGCTGACATTCATGGTATGGTTTTCGATTAAACCAGAAAAGAAAATAAGACATTTTTAAATGTTAACATTTAACATTATCGCAAATTGCAAAAAAATGGAAGCATTTATTATTAACTCATCCNNNNCCCCCCCCCCCCCCCCCAAGTAACTTTGGATGATAAGTGGTAGGTTCTAAGACATTCCAAATATTTACCCGGACCATTTACGGCCGCCACCGTCCCGCCGTACTCTTTGACACTGTAACTAATTGGAGATCCGTTTTTTGTTATCGCTCCTCTCACGCCTCCTGAAATGTAAACAGGGTGTTTGAAAGTGCCCTTATGGCATGGAAGGGAAGTGAGCGAGGCCACTCTGGCACTTACACGGCATGCCTTATAAATAAGTAATGGTACTGGACGTGTAGTGGTTAGTCATAGAGGGGGAAGGTCTGCGCATCAACCCCACCTCTGTTTGCCTTGTACATATTTCATAAGATACTGGGGTGGAGGTAAGTGGGAGGTTGTGGGGTATAAGGGAAGGCGGTTGAAATAAAAGGCTGCTCACACAAGCTCCTCTGTTCACTGTCATGGCTCTGTTACTATTAATAAAACCAAGTGTCCTCTCTCTCTCTCTCTCTCTCTGCTGATACACATTCATGGTGTTTTTCCCTTCGCCGCCTTCCTGGATTTGACAACAAAATAGATCCGGCTGCCGCGGCGAGCTACGACTCCCGGAGAACACAGCACAGATTGCAGAGCGTTAGTTTTGCACAATTAAGAAAGTCTCCTTTACAGACTCCAGATGACTCCGTTTTCCTCAGGAGCTCCGATCAAAGTTGGCGTGGAAAAGTCCGCGCCATGCTTTCAATTTATTCAGAAATAAAACAGTTAAGTCGCAGAGGCAGTAATGTGTGTTATGCCCTCTTTCTTGTCACTTAATGCTCAGTCTTTTCTTCTATTACTCCCACTACATTTTTCTTTTTAGGACTTGAGAACCACTTCGTCTGGAGGACTTCAGTTTCAGCGCATTGATTAGAAACTGGAGTTGATCTCCTTACCCCGCCATTCACGGGCCTGTTGCATATTAAATGGAGCTGCAGATGAATCAGCTCCAAAGTTGCTAATGATTGCCCACCAATCAATGACCTTCATGTCTTCATGATAACATAATGGAGGTCATGTTATCTGAATATGCCAGGATCCTGTTTACTGTTTACCCACTGCTGAAAACACCTTGCATTATTGATCCGAGCGCGCAAAGTGCGCTCTTTGGCAACAATGCTGCAAGTGGAAATGAAAGGGCTGGACACATCTTCATGTTTACTGTCTCCAGGGAATGACGTATTTGTCATTCATTCATACAGCTTTGAAATCTTTAGGGTTTTTTTTTTGCATACTTGTTGAAGAGATCAGAGAGATTATTATTTCACTTATCTCATGATTTACAGTCTGGACCGCCTGCTACTGACATACCTGTGGTATGCTAAGTGTTTTTTCTTATTTCTCAATCCAGAATGTTTGTATTCTCTAGGTTGATAAATGCTAATGCAACAGGTTTACTAGTCCAGTCCATCAAACATTTATCAAATATGAATCAAACATTCATATTGGCAGTTCAAAATATGAACAGTAGTTAAAGGTGAACACAATGTTGTCAAAATGTCATTTCAGAATGTATGTGGTATTATACTGCAGTGTTTGTTATGTGGGTCAGACATTGTGTTCCTGGGGGCCAGTCCCAGCGTGAGGTTGAGGGATTTGCTTGAGTCAGCATCCCCAGTCCGCTCTCTGGGACCGGGATGCGGGCCTTTGTTCCACTGTGACTAGGCAACCAACCTCAGTGTTACGTGCACGCATACAACTGCTGTGCCTCTCTCTCTAATTTAAGTCTGGCTGTGTCCCATTTTTACTTCAAGGGGGACAGTGCAGCTCCATGACATCACTCTGGAGAAGGCGGACTTCCAGATTCAGTTCTCAATGATTCCTTGAGTCTTTTTAGTTACGTACGATAATTACGGAGATGCGAACGAATGTCTTTCCTCTCTTGTTGATTCCAGAATGACCTTAACAAGGTGCTTATTGGATTACAATTATTGTAATACTTAATTCCCATGGAGACTAAAGCTGTCACCTTTGAGGTACATTTTTGGTACAGTATTTCTGATCCTTTTATTTTACACCTTAATTTACAAAGGGGCTTAATGTTCTAATCCACAGAAAAGAAAAGTATACATTCTGCAGAACTTTTTTCTGTAAAAAAAAGTTTGAAATCAAATAAAAATGATCTCTGCGGACACAGATTTGAAAGGGGCTGAGCCGGACCGATAAATAAAACTCAGCTGTTAATGCCGGGCATGACAGCCGACTGAGCTGTTAGGTGACGATGCAAATGGATAAATTGTGTTCAGCAGTCCGGCCTGGCTACCCCGTGATGAATAATAAAGTTCTTTTTTTCCCTCCATCTCTGGTTCCATGAAATGAAACCTCACGCTGACGTTTTTTCTTTTCATCCTTTTGATAGGGCACAGGTGGGCTTCTGAGTCCAGAGAGAGAGAGCGAGAGAGCGAGAGAGCGAGAGAGCGAGAGAGAGAGAGAGAGAGAGAGAGAGAGAGAGAGAGAGAGAGAGAGAGAGAGAGAGAGAGAGAGAGAGAAAGGAGGCTACAGCACAGTGGCTGGAGCTATTTTAGAAGCAAGAAGAAAGTTTCACTTAAATCATTACATATATTAATGTGGAATTACTTCATCATTATTTCAAAGGTCAACAGTCACATAAGGTTTGAGTGCAACTCGTAGACAAGACTCATTTCTATTAACCATATAGATCATGATAAATAAATGCCAAAAAATCCCAACACCAGTTAATCCAAACTGGGTACACAGGGGAAAGGTCAGAGGTCATGTAGACCACATGCTATTCAATTCCAATTCATCTGTATTTCTATGGCATCTGTTACATCCAGAAAAACTTCTGTCCTGCGTGTGTTTTATATTAATGTGCTCCAAACACACTACAATGCAACATGTGACCTCACACTCTTACCTTTCTCGTAGTACTCACTCGTTCACACAGATGTTTCAAATCGTCTCCATCTTTCTGATCAAATGGGGCCATATTATACAGATATTTCCTTCCTTCAGAAAGGTTACCGTGGATACAAGGCCATTACTTAATTGCCCAGCTTGTGGCATTTTCAGTCACCAGTGAGTGACCCTGTAATTACTCTATTTCAGTAATTCAGTCCATTTCTCTTGTTCGGATGTCATTTCAATAATTGTACAGTCGAATTTTTTCTGGGCCTGATAGAGTGCCTTCGATACTGTTATGGGTCATTGTGATTAAAATTTAGTGTGTAATTATGGGAACTTCAGCAGTCAGTTAAAGTCAATAGCATAACTGGCAGGAATCAACACACTGGTTATGAAAGAATCAGGAGCTCATACAGTTCTATCCTGCGATTAAGTTGCGGTCATTAAGATCGAAAATTTTAGTGAACTACAATTCTGTTCACTCTCACAGTAGTGAGAGCTGTTATTAACTGTTAATTCATTCATTTTCGCAAATTGCTGGATTGTGAATAATGGATTTTCACTTGTACACGGAACAGTCAGAAAGCATTAAACTGAACATGTATTTCAATATTTCATCTCAAAACTCTCTCATTTTTGCCCACAACCCAGATGTACAGATGTGTCTTTGAGTCACGACTGCCTAACAGATGAAACTGAAACAAAGTTTGTGCTGATTTAGACAGGTGTGTGCATGCTGTTGCTATGGTTGCTCGTCTTCACCCGTAAACAAGTCAAAATGAGCCTGATCGAGGGTTTTTTTTGACGTTCTCTCAGCACCTCAACATCTGTCAGGCAGTTAGATATTTTCTTGTACTTGTGATCGCACATAATTTCTTAGTGTTATATTAATGTTGTCAACATTAATCCCCCCCAAAAAATGATTGCTGTAACATCACTTGCAACAAACATCAATCTCTGCAGGTAGAGAGCTCATTACCTTTTAATTAACCTATTGCATAGTTCTGGGTTGTTCAATAATGTCCATTTGGTAGCGTCGCGGCGCACGCTGGGCCACTGTTTGCTGTGGTGCACGGAGCTAATATATTTGGAAACAGAAAGCCCACTTCAGGCAGTACTTTTTTATTCCAAAAAAAAAAAAATTCTAACAAACAGTGTAGCACACGCATTGTGCAAATCCACAGGGAAAAGAAACATGAAGACAGTTTCAAAGGAGGCTGAGTAGGGCTTTACTAGATTTATTGCATTTACAACTTTTTCCATCAATTTTCTCCCTTGGCACGTACATTCGATTGAGTCTCACTTTCAAATGTATTATGACTCAACTGGACATTACTATTATGTCGTCGTCACGTTATGTAGGAATAATGGCGATAATATACCTGTAGTTCTTTTGATATTAGAGGCATGCACAACCGATGTGACTGCTTAAGAAAAAGTGGCTGAAGGGTGCCTGGATAGGTTGCCCTGGATGTTAAATGCTCTCCTGGAAAATTTCATTTGTGAAACCCTCTGGGTCCTTAATCTTCCTCTCAGCTCTATCTGGCCCTCAGAATACAAGCGTGAGAGGCCGCTTGCTGTTAATGCTCTTCAGCAGAGAAATTTATTTTAGCAATGATACAGCGCCTGGTGCCAAAGGGAAGACTTCCTGACCCGCAATCTGCTTAAGCCTCTACCAAGGGCACAGTGAGTTACGGCTCCCCGCAGCATGGTGTCATGGAGGGAAGTGTGCAGGAGCCGAGGCCTGGGGAGCAGCAAGTCGCGTGGCAATCGATTTCTCCTTGAGGGAATTCAGCGCAGACGCTGTTGTCGTTGTGAGTTTCCCTCGCTTGTACCTCTCTGCCCTCTCTCTCTCTCTCTCTTTCTCTCCTCCGATTACAGCCATGTTTTCTGATGCCTTTCTCTCACCAGGCCCACCTGCTGGCCTTGAATCTGGAGGGGGTTAAATCCCAGCAGCCGCTTCCTCCAAACCACCAGCCTGAGCTCCGTGACTCTTCTCTGACCCAACCCTAATTAAACACAATTAAATAAATCCCATGGACTCCGGCATAATCCTCCGGACTGCAGCAGGAGCGAGAGAGCGAGCCCCAGCAAGAAGGGGCGTTACAGAGGGAAGAAGGAAGACTTGGCAGGAGTCAGGACAGCACATCCCAGCAGAACAAAGCCGGGGAGGACGTCTAATGTATCACACACATGGATTAGTGGCTAGAGTTGGGGCTGAGGGAGAGCCTGCGGTTTCCCAGCTTTCTTCGAGTCTTACTTGGCCCGAAGAGAATAAAGAGGCCCCCAATTTGTCTTGCGGGAGGCCAAAAAAACCCATTTCTGCACGTGTAAATTGACAACTGCGTAATGTTAATAAATGCACTGCCATGCTGTCAGGCAGGCTTTATTTTTGTTCGCAGCGACAGGTGCTGCAGTCTCCCACTTTTGCGACATTCATGCAACTGCAATCCAGTGATGAAACATGGAAATAAGAACCAAGATAGCGCTGCAGATTTACTTTCTTTCCACAGACACAGTCTGACTTCCCTGCACACTTGAATTTAATCACCTCTTTTTTTTCTAGACTTGAGTTAAATGGATAGAATTTTATCACGTGACTGTGAATGATGAAGGCTGGAGCTGGGGTGCTTTTGGACAAGCCCCTCCCAAACGGTACAGACATCTAGAAACGGCGTGCCAGCAAACTGTTAACGCGGCGACTGCGAGCCTGTTCCTTACCAACGCCTTCTCACCTCTCCTATTGTGTTACGAGGGCTGCAATATTTTCATAAACTGTGGAAAGATAATCTCGTACTTGACTCCCAGTATTGAGTCATTTCACGAGACCCACTTTTGGCCATGTATTATTCACGGGTATTCAAGCCCCACTCTGGCCCAGGGAGGAAGTGCTCTCTCCCAGCCTCCGTCACAGGATATCAGCCTCTAATTTATTATTCAACATGCTGGAGCAAGGCCACTCAATCTAACTCACTGTGATGCTGCCTGGACAGGAGAGAAGAGCGTGGGACTACAGAGGCTGCTCAAAGGCCTCTGGTGTTTTCCCTTTTTCCTAAAGGACGTACAGAGGGAGGCACAGCCTGTCTCTGTCGGACAATGGGTTTGGAAATCACCTGGGGAAGGCAATTACGGTTGTTGGATTCATGCAAATCACAATCAAGCTGTTAAAATGTCAATAAGTTGGTCTTTGCACGACAAAAACTCTCGGTGAAATTCTTTGGTAATTGGTGATTGATTACATGCAGAAATCTGAGAATTTGTAGCGACGTACAAGAGTCTGTGCATCCTACAGCACAGATCTTTTTTCGATATACTGTATGTGTAAATATGTTCTCACTGCCATGCAGAAGGATTTACATATGCAAATGGGTTCAGAGTAGCTAAAAACTTCAATCAAAATCATCAAAACACAGCTTTAAAGTGAAGTTTCAAATTCAAATGTGTTGAATGGTTGAGAAAAGTTGCAGAGGTCAAATTTAAAGGCTTGGATGGAGATCAATCAATATAAATGAGGTCAGAGCCATGGAGGTCTCAGGAGGTGGACAACAGTTGGGAGAGTTCCTGGTTTTGGGTCAGGCGTGCCCCATGACAGCACAAACTGTACACCAAAAGTCTGTCATCTGGTTTTTCTGTCTTTATTTCTTGTTTCAGTATATTCCCATCCACTTTCAGTAGCTCTCACTTCTGTTTCTCGATCACATTTTAATCACTCTCTACCAAAACCATTAAACTCCCTTTGTCATTTGCTGGAACAGCAAATTTAGCACAACAAGGAAAGGGCCCATCTATTTTTAGCTTTTGGCTCTGACTCACGGTGGCGGGGCCAGAATGTTTTCTCAGCATCGTCTTCAGACTTTAAAATCCCTGAGGTTAGAACTTTTCCACTTGTTAAGGAGGCGCGTCTTCGAAAATTGTGTAAGTTCACGGCAAACATCTCAGTTAGCTAATGTGTGAAGTAACTTAGTTTTATATTTAATCAAACTGTCACATTTTATTTTAGCAAAAACAAAAAGATCATTAGATAATGTGAACATTTTTTGTTTGAGCTGCATTTTTGCATTTAAACACATTACTTAATGCTATTATCAGCATTAATCCAGTCTTGTTTGTATGCTTTTATTTTATCTCTTTCCATGACAAACCAGTGGCATCATGATTTTTTCTTCATCTCCCCAAATTTCCTGCATTAAGTCAACTTGGATGTGTAAACCAAGATGCGTAAAAATAGAATTAAGTAGAGTTATCATTCATCCTTGTCCTGGCTCAAGGTGTTTACATGCGAAAATATAAAATAAATCACTTGTTTGCCAATATTGTGAGGGTCTGACTGGTAAATTTTACCCAGGCTTTACATGAAGCAAAACTGAATTACTTTCGCCAGGAAACAGTGGTTTCCATCAAAAAAACCAATAAGTGTTCTTGGTTCTATTAATACTGTATTTTCTAATACGTCTAATACAGAAAAAGACGTCTGCCCTATGGCTCCTCTTTGGGAAAAAATAATTACAGTCAATTACAATTAACAGGAAGGTCAAAATTCTCAAAGAAAAACACAATGAAAATAAAAATCACTAGAGAAATATTTTTTTTTAATAAAGAAAAGATATTTATGAGTTACTTCCATTGATTAAATGCACAAAATGCACCATGTGATACAGGAAATTGAGCGGTACAGACACTGATGTTCAAGCTGAAGAAAGCAGTAAACGATGAGCTTATGATATGAGCTATGTTTTTAAATAAAGTGCAAATAGACTGTGAAATCATACAGATTGGGTCTGATAATTAGATACATACATTAATAAACTGTTTACTTGTCTTAGCAGGTTCCTTATTGAGCTAATAGGGCATGACAGATTTTGCTTGTTTATAATTCTGCCTGTTGCTGCTAGAGATGATGGATGTGGTGCAAACAGCTGTGGTATCAACATGCATTCCATGTAAAACAGAGATGCGGAGACACGTGGTGTGTGTGTGTGTGTGTGTGTGTGTGTGTGTGTGTGTGTGTGTGTGTGT
>BJFM01000423.1:46078-60305 GCA_016586285.1 Arothron firmamentum
TGTGTGTGTGTGTGTGTGTGTGTGTGTGTGTGCGTGCGTGCGTTGTTTGGCACATTTTCACGGAGGGGTGTGTGTTATCCTTGTCTTTTGGAGTCAGACCTGAGGCTATGTCTAATTGGAGTCTTCACACTTTCAGGCTTGACTCACACTGACACGCTCGACCTTGGCTCTCCTCCCTTTGCCATGAAAAGAGAAAACAGTGACACAGAAACATGCCTCCTTCTTGGCTGTAAGGAAAAAACTTTACTTCTGCTTCTCTCTGTCTTTTTTCTTTCCCTTCTCTCCGGTCTCGTTTGCTTCAAGAGTCTTTCATTGCGTTTTCTCCATCTGAAGAGATGAACTTTTCAACCACGGCAGTGTTATCTTAGAGACATGCATTAAGGTCATAATTGTCTATCTTCACTGCGTTGCAGCTGGAGTTATTCTTTATCCTACCTACACATGTACATGTGCATCACTTTTGTGCATATATTTGAGAGCAAAAAAACCAAACAAACAAAAAAAAACAAACAATGCCACACACTCACAGGCATACACATGCAAATTATGAGAGGGAAGTCGCTATAGGGTCAAACACTTGTGTTTCTCGGAACTCAGCCATCAATATTCCTCTCACCATATATTTCATTGTCCGGTCCCTCAGGTCTTGCTCCCCTTTTAGCATCCAAGGGCCCTTTATGGGCTTGATTTTCCCTTCCCATCAGGCAACATTGATCAAAAAGCACACTTAGGGTTTTTCAAGGTGGACATTATGTCTGATGGCAAACAGTGCTGTCAGCCAGAGTGTAAAAACTAAAGCCATTATTCACCTGATTGGACACTCCTCCACCTCTCAGGGTTAGACATTTTATGATTCGGCAGGTATTTATAACCCCGCAGGACCAAATACCCCCCCTCACACTCTAAGAAGTGGAGAGTGTGTGTGTGTGTGTGTGTGTGTGTGTGTGTGTGTGTGTGTGTGTGTGTGTGTGTGTGTGCGCGCTTTGCACTTGTATCAATTTAGTTGTTTCGCACTGCCGGAGTTGCTGTGCAACCAAAACAGAAGAGATAAATAGTTAAAGATGAATTGTCTGTTGCGTGTGTTCGATTATTCGGAGGTTGTCTAGAAGAAGTGAGAACTCACACTATTGTTAGAAAAAAAAAGAAAAAAAGAAACCTGCTAACAATTTGATACTTTCAAGTAGTCGGTTAATGTCCCATAACTACAGGTGGTTTTGTGATGTTTGGAAAGATTCCAACCTGCACCTCTGCTTTCGAGCAGAAGAAAATAGTGAATTGCCTAATTATGTTTGCATTGTGGTTGCAATTGTGCTGATTATTTCGCTCATTAAAGCGTCTGAAAATGCTTAAGTGTCTGGCTTTGAAGACAACGTGCTGTTGCCAAGGAGGCTGACTTCTGAATCCTAATTGTAACTGCGGCAATACCTCCCTGTTTGGAAGACAGCTTTACCTTGCACCGCATGGCTGCTTTTGCTGTTACCTCAGAGGTGTTGTAACCTTCCCATCTCCAAAACCTGCATTGTCAATCAATCAGACACACAGCTGGTGATAAGCAACGCTATGAATGCCGAAGCCTCTGATGATGTGTCACGACACCCTTTGTGCAACTGCAAGAGAAAGCAGCGCTAAACAGAGCAGATATGAGTGCATATGAAAGATGCGTTTACTGACAATGGAAAAAAAAGCAACACAACTAAAAGAAAATGTGGTTTGACTCCAATCGCACAATGCTGTGCGCTGAAAAGTGTCTCTATAAACCTCGGATGGCATAATGAACCTGCTACCACTTGTTTTCCATCCTGACACTGACAGGGTGCACCGTGACCTCGGCCTTAGCGACTCCTGCTGTTACCGTGAGCTGTCTTTTGTGACTGCGTATTTTGGAAAGGCTTTGTGACACATTCGAACTCTTAAATATAAAATGTGCGTTTCTGAGTTATTATCTAAGTTATTGCCCCTATTTGTCCATGCTAGTAAAAGAAAAAACAAAATTCATAATCATGAACTTCCAATTCCATTCTACATCTTATATTCAAACTTAAATCATACACAATTGCCTCTGAAGGGGAAAAAAATGTTTTATTCCCAGTGGAAATGTGGAAATTGAGTGAACAAATTACGTCTTACATTTCATGACTACAGCAAAGGACCTTTATGATCTGATCCTTGCATGAAGACGAGTGCTCTTGTTATGTCGCGTCTCACGAAGATACGCAGAGAAAAGGTCCTCAAGAATATCTTCCTCACACTTGGACAGGAGGCGCAATTATGCCTGCCACAGTTTCAGCAGAGACGCACAGACACCCGTCACGTTGAGGGGGTGGGCGGCGTGCCAGGGGAAGGTCAGAGTGCCCATCTTGTATCCAGATTTGTCGGCTCGGCTCCTACGTGTGTTTCATTTGCGTGTCTCAGCCCAGAGAATCTGTGAAACAACCGCTGAATTCTGTGAGGCGCGCTCGTCCACAATCGTTTACATCTGGCCGGTGATCGACTATCTGGCCTTTAAGGCCTTTCCAATCAAGCAGCGACTGAACAGCCTCTTGTTGTGACTGTGGACTCGATGTGGTGAAAATTCCCGTCTGAGTCAAATAACAATATAAGTAAAGCTAAAATACATCGTGCAACACCTATTTGACTTTATCGTGCATACACACAAAAGCAATGCTAAGTATTTAATCTTTGTAACCATATAGAATATAACACCCTATAAATTCAGAGCTTTACATAATCAATCTCAGTTCATTATTCATGTGGCGTAGGGACCTGAACACACCATGAAAGTGGGTGCAGGAATGAGTAAGGCATTCCCAAGGGGAATCCCATTGCATATTTCTCCCTTATCCATAGCTTTTCCCAGCTCCCATCTGTTTGGCTGCTGCAATCCCCCTGGCCTGCGCTAAACACCGTGCTGTGTGCAACTGCACTACTTGGGAGCGAGAAATGAATGGCCAATATTTGGTATTTAAATACAGTCTCTTTGATGCATGGCATTGCTCTTATGCAGCTATATCCCCAGAGTAACATTTAGGCACCGGTGTGCAGGTTAGAGAGGCTGTGGAGAGTTAGCGGTAGCAACACAATATAAGTTGAACAGTCTGGAAAATGAATAGTAGAGGTGTTTGAAAGGGAGGAGGTAATACTTTACCTGCGTACTGAAGTTGGTTTGCATATGTTACAGATTTTTTTTCCCCCAAGGACGTTCATTTCATCCCGGTTTAGTTCAGCTTCTTCGGCAATTATGTGTCCAAAACTCCAAATACCCACTTTCTTCATGCCTCAGCACAACACAACATACTGACAAAAACACAGCGCTTCTGTTGACTTGATAGACTGATTATTTATCTCAAAAGGAAGCCATGATGATTACTGTACATGCCTGCCTCAGGAGTAAGGGCATTCTCTTGTGTTGTAGGAGCATGACACTGTCAAACCAGCTCCCTTGGGTGTCTGACAGGTGCAAGGGTTTGTGGGGGGAGGGTTTGTAAATTTCATCAGGGACACTGGACAGGATATCACACCCTATGATCCCACACGCTGTCCCCTGCTGACCGGGATGACACTTGCTTTTTTGTCTCTAAGCCACTGTTGACAAGTACCTCTTACTGCCACGTGGTCTCCTGGGGCAGCTGTCAAGGTGAACAGAGCCCCTCATCCCTGACTACAACTGGATTAATAACCGGGACCATTTGTACACCCCGCAGTATCACAGGGAAGCTATTCCCACAGGAGATGTTCATTGCTATGGTTGCCGTGATCAACTTAAACATGACAAATACATTCAAAAGGGGGGCTCATCATATAGCCAATTAGCCAAGCAGGTTTCCTCTTTCTCTTCCTTGTCTTCATTGTTTTAAAATCGTGGACATCAGGTTGGCCTTTCTTTGCCTATGTGTGTAAAAATATTAACTTGGCCATTCTCCACGTCACTATAATGCAAATAGAAGTAAAATCAATATGTGCTGCTAACAAACAAGCAGAGTTCTATGCACAAAATTTGAATAACATATTTCCCAGAGGCGACACTGATACTGACAGCCCATCAATGGAATTATTTCAATAGCATCTTCCTCCGTTCCCTCATGTTGTATTTGCTGTTGGCTGTTAGAAATTGTTGGAGGCTAATGATGGGAAAAATGGTGGTTTCTGCTTATATCTTCTATCTGTCTGCAGGGTTGTCACGGTGCTCAGGGCTCCCGATGTGGCGTATTATTCGAGACAATCGTTATTAAGCACATTTCAGGCTCGATTACCACTCAAATGCACAGCCATCTAGGCTCCACCATGGGCTCCCAACAGATGGTTGCGGGTGTCAGATAGACACGGTTGGTGATGTCTTTGTCAGACTAGGTGCCGTAATGTAAGAAGAGGACCATATTGACAAAAACATACCACTGCTATGCTGCTATCGCTTTATTTCCTAATTTATTCATGTCATCTTTCATGAGTGGAATGGAATAAGACAGGTCTTATTCGAGTCAGTCATCCGTGCTGCCCAGCTTGTGATTGACCTGATGAATATTTACCTCCATCAGACGTGATGCATGCCAGGCATTTTTTTCTTCATCTCCATGGACCCTGCTAGCTTTTCCAAGTGACGTTCTTCTGCTCACACATTCATGAAAATGCATCTTGGAGTCGAGAGTAAATCTAGTCATTACGACCTGTTAGACTGAGCGGTAGAAGATGGATGGCTGCATTTATAAATATTCATGACAGCAAAGTGACAAACAAAACACCCATCTCTGCATTTAATAATGCTCACTGATTTAACCTTACTTCAGTTACTGTTGTCAAATGGAGAAACGACATCTGTCTCAGTCATCGTTGACTGTTCCTCATGATTGGTTTATAACCACATTAACAATAGCACATTAGCTTTTCATCCATTCATAACCTGCTGTCACCGAGTCATTGATAAACTCAACCGTCACTGATATCGCCCTTCTAAAAGACTGCGGGGAAAAAATTCCCACAGTCCATCGAGGTTTGAAATTAATCATGGAGGACACTGTCAGTCCACGGCATAGTGTGGCCGCAGCTTTGTGCGCTGTGTTCAGAAAAGTGGAGTTCCATAGCCCTCGGTGAGTGACTCATTCGCTGCTTTACAGACAGCCAAATTAAATAAAGATAATCACGTTCAAAGATAAGCCAGTTGCAGTTTCCCCCAGTGCATGCAGTGTTACTTAGTCACTTTAGCCTGTCAGGGAGAATTACCCATGGTGGAAGTGAAAATCTAAATCCTTAACTTAGGGCAAAATTTAAACCTTTTCCACTGAGAGGAAGGAGCTGTATTTTTTTCTGTCAGCGTTGCACTTGCGGGCCTACAGCAAAAGGTTATCACTTTGCCGCGTTTAAATTCAACATACCTTATCGTGTTTCATCTTTGGAAGAAATCTACACGTCATCATAGGCAGAGGTACATCAGATCTTGTCTCTGCCTTTTGAATTTTAACAATCTCAGCATGTTCTGCCGCTCGGAAAAGCGCTGCAGCCCACTGCAGACTGTTTAATAAATTCAAATATTTAATTCGTTCTTGTGATGCGGCAAATATGGAAATAACTCAAAGAGCTGCACGGTTGGGATGATTATGATAATGCCGATCTGCTAATGTCATTTTGAGTCTGAGACTGAGCGAGCTATCTTAACTAGCAGTCGCACCAGCAAATCAAATCAAGAGCTTTGGTTTGTTTCCAAAACAACCCAGAGACATAACGGCAACGATCTTTGAACTGTAAATCACATTTCAAAGCCGTTCGCATCTCCAATTTGCCGCGTTGCCGCTACTTATCAGAATATCTCCCGTGTGAAAGTGAAACGCGGTGGAGAAGCTGCAGTTAGCCTATTTAACCACCCACCTGGGCCCAAACCACCCACCTCAGCATCTGAGTCACACTCTGCCTTCTCTTTAAGATGGGCTGAGCAGGAGAATTAACGGCGCAGCACAGGACAGCTCAGCTCGGTGCACGTGTGTGGGCGGAAGAGCCTTATGGCTTCAGTCATTCAACCATCTACGAGGGCATCAAAGAGACACCAGCCGCGAGAGAGAGAGAGAGAGAGAGAGAGATGGGGAGAAAGGGAAGGAGAGAAACAACTCAAAACGAGATGTCAAACAAAGAATATGAGAATATGAGGGGGAGGCGAGCCTCCGCAGACGGAAAGTGAAATAAAAAAGCCAAGAAAGAGCAGGACAGACAGGCCAGACACCAGAGGAGCGAGCTTATAGAGAGGAGAAAGCACAGCAAACAAAAGAAACATGACAAACACCGTCTTCTCCATGTCCGCCGCCTGACACACAGGCGCAGTGATTATATTACCTTCACCACAAGGCAGCTCCTCTATATGTGCCCGGGAACTTCAGGATCGCTGAGGCTTTTGTTCTGCCAGACAACATTAGCGGGCGGGCAGGAGGAGGAGATGGGACGGGCCTCCGAGACAGCGCCGATTCCGGCAAAGAATGCGCGAGACCAGTTAAGCAGGCAGCAGACGTGACAGGCTCGGCTTCCTGCGGTGGACGTCGATGCTGCTGCCGCCGCTCCAGCGTCTCGCGTGTTTGGGGATGACTCGCAATTACGATGGCTGATTATCTGCTCATTGCGGCCATAATGAGCAGCTAAGCAGTGATTTAAATCAATGCGCTGGTGCGGTTCATTTGTGCGTTACATTTCACCAGCTTACGCCAGGCCGCCGAACACCAACACATTCTCTCTCTAACCCGCTTGTTCCCCCACATTTACCTAAAAAAAAAAAGAAAAAAAAAAAGCGTCAACTTTGAATGCATCAACCGCCTTTCCTTTAGCTATAACAGCTCTGAAGAGGCATAAGCTCCTGCCCACATCCAGCTTCTCAATTCGCGATCCTCTCCCATACTTCACGTTGGGCCTTGACAGCCAGCTCGTGCTCGCGCTCGTGCCTTCGCTCTCTTTCAGACTAAACATCCTTGTATTGTCTCCTCATTCCCACTGTCCTCCAGCACTAAACAGATCTTTTCAGCTAGATGTAAGACCACTTCTTCCTGATGGCTCCCCTTGATCCCATCAAGGCATCTTTGTTTTTAAGTGCTGACTCTATAATGCTTCTGTCTGAGCAAAAAGCGGATGATTCCTAAGCCATATATGAGAATGCATGTTGTTCCATCCCCATGACTGGGTGAGCGTTGTGTGTTAATGTGATTAGTGAGACATTAACGCCTCCATGCTCAACCAGCCAGATGCAATAACAGGCTTGCCTAGAAACAACTCTCCTCTCTCTTTCTCTTCCTCCCTTTCTCTCTCTTGTTCTCTTTGGAGGCTGATACCAACCCTGTGGTTATTTAAACTAAACCTCGCGTGTTTACCCTTTTCAGGCTTTGCAAAATGAAAAGTAAACTAACAGAGAAAGAGTTACCAAGAGGTTTCTATGAGTAAAAAGCAGGGATGTATTAAGTGCCCGGAAAAATTAGGTGTCCATTAAATCATCTTATCAATTACTATTTTTACTAGTTTCAATTAAAACTACAAACACAGATTTATTTGCTTTTATCTTGGTGGTTAGTACTAATTCCAAATGGCCAGGATTGATGCATATGTAATATAATGTGCTGTTATCAGCACTGCCTGATAATGACACCTTTTCTGTCAGTGTTTTTGTGAGAAACCCTTCTCTAGATTGCAAAAGCTCCTCCACTGTGCATTAAAGTCCTCTGAGCATCCTGCACACGCACCGCATACAGTCATGCCACCTAGAGAAAAAGGTGTAATTTCAACATTGTGAAATCACAAGGCTCTTGCCATGGCAACATAATGCACCCAGCCATCCAGTTCATTCTCTTGGAAGCACAGTGTGGCCTTTGCAGTTTATTACATTTTTGTTATTTTATTAGAGGTCTTATGAGGTCATGTTAAACTTGATGAACTTATAAAGCAGATGTTAGTTTTCTTCTTCTGTAAAGTATCCAAATGATGTGTCCTTTTTCTCTGAAAATGAATATTTAAGAAAAGCATCAATTATATCGTCAAAATGAATGGTTCTCATTAAGTGAGACGTCTTTACATTGCACGGTACATGTCCGTGCACAAATAAGTATTATACATATACAAGAACAGATGTAGAAGAAGGTGGGCCAGCACACTTATGGAGGTGCGGTTTGAGAGGAAATGGGAAGGGGGGGAGGGCGTGTATCATGATGGGACTGGGGTGGAGTGAGAGTGAATGAGAATGAAGTCGGGACAGTGGCAGAGTGAGTCTCCATACGGAGGCTCAGAGGGTCACTGTGCATGGCAGTGGCGAGTTGTTTGTTTTATCGGTGCCCCCACTGGTGCTGTGGGATGTGGTTTGAGTGAAGGCCAGCAGCCACGGCTTAGCACGGAGGGTCCGGTGATGAATGTTCAGAGGCAATCTAGGACACTACAACTGAAATAACATCAATCCAGTAGCCTATGGCTCCACGACGAGTGCAGGGACTCTGCTGTGGAATGTATCATTTTATACATGCATGAATGTGTGCACCTAGAAATTCCACTGTGATTGTGTGTGTGTGTATGTGTGTCTGTTTGTGTGTGTGTTGTAAATCATATGAGGGATGGGGTTAAAGGATTACAGCTGTCTCATGGCTGTGGGAAGTAGCTGAGCAATGCTTCCCATTGGTCATTCCCATGAACCCTTGCTCTTTAAGGGCACAGTGGGAGGCAACAGCAGACGATCACCACCGGCTGGACTGTACTCGGCCCAACTGCCAGACAATAAACCTCTCTGCGCATTTTTTTTTTTTTTTTTTGGAGATAAAATATAGATGCTATGGAAATTCGGTGTAAGAGAGTCCACACGTCTCTGAAGCACTGCAGAAGCGCCCGGATAAATCTTGAATGTGCCCAAACCCTCTCATACCAGTTCATGTTGTCCTTGGTTTTAGCCCAAGAAACCATTCCGTGTTTCTTGCATTCTTCTTATCAAGAGGGTATGTGTTTTTTTTGGATTTGAGCTCTGCCATGCTCTGCAGAGGCTACGATTAGGATGCGAATGGTGGGCATTCCGCCCCAAAATGCCAGCCATAAAGAAATACCCACACAGTGATAAGGAGAAAGAATCCAGAACACATCATGGATTTTACAAGCTTGTCATGGTTACTCCGATTCCCCGCAGCGGAGCGCATTTACTGTAAAGGAAAAAGCACAAATAATCGCGTTGCCTGAGCTCTAACTGTATCAAAAATGTTGTTCAAGGAGCTTCAATTACACTTGTCGGCCCCTCGCTGTCACAAAGATAGAGCGGATGTCTTCTTAGAGATTTTCCTAGAGGAGAAATCGCGCGGTCGCACACTTCCCTCACTGACAAACGTTCGCTGGGTGTCTCAGTCAAAGCATATAGTGCATGGAAAAAAAGCTTTCTGTAATTTATTTAAACACATTAAAACGGGGAGCAGATTTGTTTGCTGTGACAATGTTTGTTGAGCCAGGGGCAGCCAGACTGACTCCCACAGTGGCCTGTTGGATGTGTGTGAAGCTACAGACAAGATGTCTGCTAGCCTGTATAAACAGCGTACTTTACCTCAGCCGGGTACAGCCAAAGAATCAGCGCAGGCTTAGGAAAACACCGTGCGTTCGGAATTTTCCTACCTCGCTCTTAACTACCGGCATTCTCGGTTTCAGCCTAGAAACCAATTATGATTATTAGTGCGTTTCTGATGGATCGCGCAATCACCGCCGCAAAATGTGCCATTTCTCCCACAGCCTCAAAAAACATTCCACTGTTTCCAATATTTGGTTAATGGGATGATCAAAGGGGCCTTTCACCGGAGATGCAAAAATATCCCCGTCGCCACACAAGAGCTTGAAGCCGCGGATCAAATGCGTTTTCAGGTTCTGGACAGCTGATTGTCAAAGGAGAAGAAAAACCTAATTATTAGTATTTCATACATTTAATTTCTCACACAGTATGCAAATCATGATGGATTGTCTGCAGAGAACAAGACTCGTCGTTCTATTTAAAAAGGAAATGAGGGATGTTGTTTCATAACTAATTACGCGAGCAATGAAATTGATTAATTTAGTTGCTGTCACATTGTTCGCACTTCTAGTCTCTTTTACTTGAAGCGTTCCTGCTTTACTTGCACAGCTATGTTGTGCTAACCGCTAGCTGCTTCTGCTAAGAGCAGCTCTTCAGCGTGCCAGGGTGCAACAGCAATCTGAGACACCCAGTAAATGTATTATATTATAATGTATGTCTAATAATGTATAGTCACCCACAGGCAGCAACAGAGGGTGGAGGATGACTTTTGATTATTGGTGTGCGGCCGTTTGTACTGCACCAGGAGTCAAACATACGTTGGAGACGTCCACAGTCAATGAGATTTCAGCAGCCAACGTTATGCAGCCTTGAAATGAGCTGCAGCGGTGGATGTCTGTGTTCTTCGAGTGCTTTTCTAGTTAATAACGTCTATGACTAATGTCATAGGTAAGCAGAAAGTAAAATGATGTGAAAGTGAAATGGTTTGCAGGCAAAAGCTTGAAAAAACATACTTATTGAATACTGAAGGCAGAGAGCACACAGTGGAGCCCTAGCGCCACTGCCAGCCTCATGCAGACGCCGAAGAATATTATGAATCCAGCGGAAATTAACCGTGGGCGCGGAGGGTTTGTCTCACACTGCAACACAACTTTAGTGTCAGAGGAGGAATAAGATCTGGTCGGCGCCCTGTGCCAAGTCAACCTTCGACACACACCAAAGACTACTTTGTAAGTATGGAGTGCTCAACTTGAATTTCTTTCATTCTCATTTATAAAGTAAAAAGAAAGACTTTTTGATATGAATCACAGCTGCAGAGACAAGTATTAGATGTGACAAGAAAAAACACAGAGTGAAGAGAACATGGAGGGGCTTCGGAAAGAGACCTCTTTACCTTCCGTAGTTTGCATTATGGAACGGAAAAAAAGGAACACAGAGTGAAATCTTCAACGACTTGCTCACGAAGAAAGCCGGTGGGGGAGACATTACTGTTCTACAATTACACCTAAAGGTCATTTTCGTTAAAATGTCGACCTGCTGCGAAGATAGTCATTCGGATTTCTAAAGCTTTTAGCGTTGCGGGCTAACGGGATAACAGGGTCTCTTTTCGAGGATAAAGGGAGATCTCTGGGTGGTAGAGTGGCCTAAGGGCCAGTGTAGAGCTGCTACTTCACCCTGACCACTGCAGAAAGGACCCACCATTGCACAGAACATGGTCATTATGTCATTAGTGATACAAGTTGAATTCACCGAGAAAAGACTAGATCAGAACATTTTGTCTATATAATCAGAAGCCCTATGCAGCCGGTACATAATCTATGGCATGTAGCGCAAATTGCAGATCCCTGCTAACTCTGGAAACTGTGGAAATGTGTGAAAATATGGTGTTTTTTTAATGCTATGTTCTGAACATTGTCGGGTTGAAATCTATTTTTAATGATCAAAAACAACACCGCTCACATTTGCCATATGCGTACGTGATTATGCGTGACACACGATCACCGAGAGTGTCACCTTTGTTTCTCACCTTCAGTCAGGCCACCGGGAAAGAAAGCGGAGAGGTGGCATCTATCACCTTTTTTCCCTCCAGCTGGGGCTTGTTCTTCTGCCATTGTCTTCACAGATACGAGAAAACTGTAGTTCCCCTGGATTTGATGATTTTACTTGTTATGGGATGTGTGTAAAATGAGCTGGATTTATTACCAGTATTTGGGATTGACGGACCGGCTGAAAACAAAAGTGAGAAGCTTAAAACAACAGCTTTTTGACGAGTAAAGAGAGGAGCAGAAGTTGAAGTTAGAAATATTTGATTCAGACAATGCTTTGGTAATTCAAACTTGGAGAGGTTGTGTTTTGCTGCTCATATACCCCCCACAATGAGTGTGATTTCACACGTCTTAAGCATTACTGCTCCTCTGAGCTACACCTTCACTGCTAACAGAGCACTGGTGCTGATAACAAAAAAAAAAAAAAGAAAAGAAAAAAGAAAACCCGTCATCAGCAGTGAAGAAATGAACAAACGCCCCGTGTCACACTTCCGACCCTTGGGTGAAAGAGTGCAAATGAAAGAATGATTGCTTACCTCGCTACCCAATCATTTGCACAGTTTCGCTTCCCATGTCTGCACTCACCTGTGTCAGAAATTCTAGCAGTAATTGTTCTTTCCACCTACTCGCTCACCTGTGCTGCCTCATCTGAATTAACCCTCCATTGTCCATTTTCCGATTTGTTATTCTGCGGTAAAAAAAAAAAAACCTCCTGGTGCTCTCGACATAATTGAACATAACTGACCGAACGCAATTTAAGTCAGCAGGGCCATTTAAAGTCAAAGGACTTTTTAAAAGTTTTCTTGTACAAGTTCTTTATTCGGGGACAATAAAAATGTCCTTTCCTTTCTTCCATGCAGTTTGCATGACTAAAAAAAAAAAGACATTTTTAAATAAACGTTTTTCATGGAAATCTACTCACTTCATTTTGGCTATCATTATAGAACCTCTGTTACAGCCCTCCTTTCTGATGGCCGACCAGATAAAGGAGGAGGACAAAGAGGAAAGGAACAGACATATAAATCATACATCCATACAGTAATTATCATGGTGTGTTATAGGGTCAGGGGTCAGTGTACAGCTAGTAGATAAATACAGAGAGAGAGAGAGGGAAGCAAAACTATGAACAAAAGGTGGACTGGACTAGTTCCACGGCGGAGGGGCTCTGAGCTAAAAGCGCGGCCACCCGAGCTACTTGCAGACGTTCTGGAATCCACAGCTCAACCAGCACACTGTGACTGGAGCCGTCTGCTGAGATGCTATGGCACCATCAGTGTCTCCAGATATGATGGCACGTGGCCTCTGACGACCCTGCAGGTCAGAGGAAGTATTTTAAAGTCAGCATTCCACATGGACTATGACTTTGGGGTTATTCTGAGTCACTAATGATGGGCCTAATTAACATAAGAACACAACAGTTTCATTCTAGTCTTACACCCTTGTATTTTGCAGTGCAATAAGCCACTTTTGTGAAATGAAAACTCATTTGTGCAAGATCCCAAAAATAGGAGCAAAGGTTTACCTTCAAAGTCTGAAAAGCCCTTAAGGAGTCTGCTGTAACACAAGAGATCGGTGGTATAGAACCACAAAATATCCAGTATATACTGTGTCAGGGAGGGGGAGAGGGTTTATGGGTGGGATGAAAAAACACTGAAATTGAACGTGAGTGGCTGCTGTTCATTTCCCATTTCCAACCACAAGTCAGTGCTTTATTTTATTTTTGAAAGCATGACCAGAATCCTTCCCCAAACCGAAGGAAGTGTTTATTAGGATAACCATAGCGACAAAAACTCTGACCTTGATAAAGTCGTTGCTTTAGCCTAAATATTATGTCTGTCTAAACTTGAGAAAACAGTTGTACATTTTCTGGATCAGGTGACAGTAATAGCCCCTCAGCCTGCAGCATCAAAGATGTGTTGGTTTGACAAGTTTTTCCATGGTTCTCGCAAAGTTTTCAGTGCCAGATCCTGATTCATGACGTGTTTTATAAGTCGTCACAGTGTCACAACGTGTTGGCGTTAACGTAACGATCGTTTAGTTAAACGTTCCTCAAATATGAATGAAAAATCTATTTTCCGTGACAATGCTGCTGACTCAGGTTTGCTCCCACTTTCTTCTTGCGTTTGCATCCCTCTCAAGTGAGCAACAGTGACCCAAGTGATTCTGACTTGGCTTGACCTCGGAGCAATATTCTCTCACAACGTCCGGTTCCACCTCACTGGATGCGTATCGCCACTTATGCACTTAACTGTGGCACGCGCTCTTTTTTTTTTCCTCCAATACAGTACATCCTCTCTCTCTCTCTCTCTCTCTCTCCTGATCTTGCTGTTGTCTTTTTGTGCACTCCTCCCATCACTCGCCCTTCCTGCTCTCTCTTCTGGCCGCCTGTTACCCCAACTCTGTCGATTTGCGCTCATAAATTCTTTACTCGGCTTCCCGGCCATAATTTAATAATCAGAAGTAAGAAGCAGAAGAACATTCTCCATTCTTGAGGATTTCACGATAATCTGCAGTCGCACTGAGGAGGCTTATGGAATGTTATTAAAATTGAAATTTGCAGTTTTTCCACATCGGAGTCCTCTGAATTTCGCATGATGTCAGGAACAGGATGGGTGCAAATACAGCCTGAGACAGCTGAGGCCTGTGCTGATGTAACACACACACACACACACACACACACACACACACACACACACACACA
>BJFM01000423.1:68809-90573 GCA_016586285.1 Arothron firmamentum
GGGTGGCTATTGGTGCATTTGAACTTGTGGTGAGTTGAAGGGGGGCCCAGAAGCAGGCAGGGCAGGTCAGGAACTGATAGCCCACAGCGCTGGTGGAGCCTCGGCCCATAGAGCACGCAGCCAACTTTCCAGTCAACACATGAGTCAGTCAGCAGAGATGAGCCCAAAATAAATGGCTTCCCTGTTCCAGACGGAACCACACCCTCCCGTGGTTTCTTAGAGGGCGGCGTGGGCTGGTGGGGCGACCGCCCCTCTGGGGTTTCTGGGGCTGGGGATGGATCTGGACGGAGGGAGGCGGCAGAAGTTGAGAGGGGAAGAGAGGGAGTGGGTGGTAGTGGTGAGTGGGGGCCACGTGGGTGTGTTTGACTTCCCAAAATGGAAACATTATGGCAACATCAGGGTAAGGAGTTGGCAACCTCTCAGACTTTTCATTGTTTATTGTTTACCCGCACTGTGGATGGTAAACAATGGCACGCCCTCTCTTTGGGTGATGCGGCCAGAAGTGGAGGTGAAGACCAAGGTGGGCAGGGCCTCCACCATCTACCAACACCCGCTGAACTGATGTGACGCCTCCAAAGATTCTTAGATGTTGTAACTGATTCGTTTTGTTTCTCCTTGTGCTTTTTTTTTTCTCTGTTTACTCTCAGGTTTCATGCCCTGTAGTCACCTGTTGACGTTCCAAAATGAAAACTGAATACACACCCTGAGCTGTGGATGCTAAGCTCCTGCCAGGACAAGGGCAAAACTTGTTTGGTCGACCGTCTGTTAGACGCCCTTACCCTCCTTCCCTCTAATATATTGTTTTCTCTTCATGTTACTCCTCTTGTCATTTTCTTTTCTTCATGCTTCTCTGCATACGCGTGCACATCCGGGCTCATGATGGGTCTCGTTAGCTGTCAAGTGTCATCTTTATTAGCGCTCTCGGTGACTCAGAGGAGTGACAAGAAGGAGCCGGAGAGTCGGTCTTTCATTAAACCCTGGCAAAGGAAGTGTCATTCTCTCCATCTATTATTCATATTCTCTTTAATTTAACCAGGTATAAGTGGCCGCGCGCTGTGCCGTGCCGCGCGGCCACCGTAAGTCACCTCTGCGAGACAAACATGGACTTTTAAAAAAAAATATATATTTTTAGTCAATCTGCATTCTGATTGTCAACAGACGTTGTAATTATACTGCAAATTTAACTGAAAAATTCAAGACAAAATGAGATGGTTTTGAAGAACATACTAGTGTTATCAACTGAGTCAAGTTGCAATTCACAAAAAGGCTTTTCATTGTTGTTTATATTCATACAAACAATTTTCATGCTTGAAAAGAGAAAATGCTAATTATTGTGCAATTAATGACATGAATATGATTAAAAACATTCTTTTGTTTTTGTGTTTTCTTTGCATATATATTTTCTTAAACTTGCTTAGGGAAAAAAATAAATCTTAAGGGAGAACCACCTTGTCTGCATTAGATGAAAAAGATCACACTGTAAGTATAGAGCATGCACATATGTGCATGTACAAACACATCCTTTGTCTTCTATTTTTGCGAGGACTTTCATAAGCATAATGTATTACCTAGCCCCACCCCTTTACCCTAACCCTACCCTAAACCCAATTCAAACCCCAACCTTAAAACCAAGCCTGAACCCTTAAACAGTCCTTTGAAATTGTGAAGACCAGCCAAAATGGCCTCACATCCCAAAAATGTCCTCACTTCGCTAGTAGAATGAGAATTTTGGTGCTCAGTATGTAGCAAGTACACACACACACACACATACACACGTAAACAACACACTCAAAATCAACCCAACAATGCACACTTATTTAAAGCCTTTAGGAGCTGCAACTTCTCAAAGTTGAAATGATAAGTACAAGAAGAGCAGGAAAAGAGTGAGACAAAGGATGAGGAGAGAGAGAGAGAGAGAGAGAGAGAGAGAGAGAGAGAGAGAGAGAGAGAGAGAGAGAGAGAGAGAGAGAGAGAGAGAGAGAGAGAAGTACTACATCTGCTAGCCCAGAATTAGAGCTTGAATGTATTGTCACACAACTGAATGTTGCAAACTCCAGGTTCCCTCAAAAACAGGGACGTCTCCCTCACCGCCTACCCCCCCCCGAGGACTGGGAGCGTTTGGGGAGATAATTGACGAGTCCCCTGGCATGCAGGGAGGGAATGAGCACCACACTCAGCCACACAAACGCTCGCTCACGTCAGTGTGTATGTCAAAACAACAGACTGGAGGAGAGCGTGCATGTGTTTATTTGCGTGCACGGCCGTGTGTGCTTATGCACGTGTTTATCAGAGGAGGAGGGGGATTATTCTTTTCTTTTTGAGGCATAATCCATTTCTGCTAAGCTTGAGAGCACCGAGGAGTAATGAGGGATGAACCTGAAAGGGGCTGACGACAGTTCTGAGGACGGCCTGTGCTCTTTGTTTTTTTCTTTTCATTCCTCTTTCTTGATGCCACTCTCTCCTTCCACTCCTCCATCTCCTCCTGTGAAACTCCTCCTGTGTTGTTTTAACAACTCTCGTGTGTGAGCATCCACTTCTTCTGAGCTTCCTCAGACTATGAGATGGCTGTGCCAGATCCAACATGACGGATTCAATGGCATGTTTTCTTTCTTTCCTTTCCTTTCTCTCGAACTTTTTTGTGTGTGACTGCCTGCTAGAGCAGAGGAAATGTGGGTATCACAGACACACAAAAGGAAAGTTTACAAGGAAAGTTGTGTTGAGATGCAAAAGTTGGAAACTGGGGGTTCTGCTAAAAAAAAAAAAAAAAAAAGGAGCAATTTTTCACTAATCAACAAAGTGTGAATTTGAAATTGTAACATGCTTATTTATTGTTAGGTTTACAAATAAACTGAATGACTTAAAATTAAATATTAGAGCAAACTGATTTAAATATGATAACATGTCTTTTTGAGAGATGATGAACTAATAATCCAATATCCATCTTACTACAAATCAGTTTTAATGTTATTTTAACGTATTTAAAGGGACTGTTCCATCAGGATCTGCTTTTTAATTATAGTTTCTTTGCTGACCTTAGGAAAAAATCAGTTATCACAGTTTACCTTTTTCTTCACCACAGGCTGCCTCTCTGATTAAAATAGCACTTTTTTCCTTTTTTTTTTTTTACATAGTTCATCAGATAGCCTGCATGTATACGAAAAAGGGGAATCCAGTCAGACATGACAAAAAAAAAAAGAAAAAAAAATTGACAGCGTAAGTTCCCTAATATTCTGACTGGAATCATGAATACTTCCCTTCTCAACAGATTGAGGAAGCTGAGCCGTCAGCATTTGCACACAGGCAGATGCATTCATGTGTCATAGAGGTGCTTTTTGTACTCTTTAACTCTAACATTAATGATTTAAACACTGTGAATGTGTGCGTGTGTGTGTGTGTGTGTGTGTGTGTGTGTGTGTGTGTGTGTGTGTGTGTGTGTGTGTGTGTGTGTGTGTGTGTGCGCGCGTGCGTGCGTGTGTGTGTGTGTGTGTCTCCTTGCTGTATACTGAGTAACAAAATTGGCATTCTACTAGCAAAATGAGGACATTTTTAGGAAGTAAGGACAATGTAGTTGGTCCCCACGACTTCCAAGGACTGTTTGACCGTTAAGACTTGGTTTTAAGGTTTGGGTTAGAATGGGGTTTAGATTGAGATTAAGGTTAGAGGGTTAGCTGGGATGGTTAGGGTTAGGTTAAGGAGTTAGGCAATGCATTATGTCTATTAAAGGCCTTACAGAGATAGAAGTACTAGGCTGTGTGAGTGTATGCATGTTTATTTGTGTGTGTGTGTGTGTGTGTGTGTGTGTGTGTGTGTGTGTGTGTGTGTGTGTGTGTGTGTGTGTGTGTACGCATGCCAGCAGTAGACTCGGCTACAAGTGCTGCACGCTACTGCTCAGTGAATTCGGCCCCGCTGCGAGCGCTCACACCTCACACCTCCAATCGCGACCCCCTGCAGAGACCTCTGATTGCCGTGGAAACCACACTTAAGAAGAAAATTAGGACTGCCTCCTCTCTAATTTAAAAGTGCGGCTTAATTGGTTTCATTTATTACCGATGGAAATGCAAACTGCATGTTTTGCCGGCTGATTTCACAGGTGTGCTTATTTGCTTGGAGAGACAAGATTAAACTAAATGAGTCAAAAATTGTGAGCAAATTACATGAAGGAACACTGCTGCTAAAGCAGTAGCTGAAAGGTTGCTGAAGGAAAAAAGAGACGATAACATGGAACAAAAAAACCACACACACTCAGACGTGTGGTGTTTAGGAACCTATAGTACTTACAGTGCACATACAGTACATTAACACATGTGGAACAAGAACATATGAAATATATTATTTACAAAGAAACACGGGCTGATTGTAGATGTGGAAAATTACTGCTGTAATCTGACTACCCCATGCAGGCTTGGTTCAGGTATATTTATCTCTTGTGGCAACAGACCTATTTGCATAAAGACTCGCTGACAAAATTGAATACTGCAAGAAATATTTTCATATACCAACATGTTTGGCAGGCGCGCATAAGCAATTATGTTCGGCCTGTTTTGAACGAGTGCGCCAGTGCTTATGTGCCACCTCAGCTTGAAAACAAGTCAAATTCAACAGTCGATCTGCTTCTATGGTTTTTGCAGGCATTCGTGTGCGCGGATGTGCCGCCAAAACATGAAAACAAGTGACACATAAACACCGAGTCCAACACTAGACAAAAACACCACTTTTCTTGTCTGGTTGTCTACTCCCTCCCCACCTGGGGTGCATGGTCTTACCACGGGGTGACAGCGGTCAGTGGTCGCCCGTCTTACTGACTGGTTCTGTGTCGAAGCGTAACCACATGGTCGCCGCACGATGTCCTGGGACCAGGTGAACGTGCCACGACGCAGACCAAAACACAAACATCATGCTGGTCTCTTTTCTGTGCATATGTGCACAGGGGGCAAGCAGCGGGGCACGAGTGGTTAAAGTTTATTTCTGGATGTATTCATTACGCAGTGAAAGGCTTGCAGTTGGGGCTAGGCAATTGTGGCGCCAGCATGTGATTGTGGCAAGACGGCCTGACCGCCCAAAAATGGCTGAGCTAACAGGGACAAGCTTTTACACTTACACTTGCTAGCTCTCGCAGAGTCTCTCCACTATCAATTTGTAGTGATTAATCAACAAATACGGTAACAGTTCCTTGAACAATTCTAGCCAGCACACTGGACTAGGGAGAGAAGAGGAGAGACTTAGGGATCAATAAAGAAGGATTTGAGTTTGTCTGTCTTTCCTTTCAAACTGCAACTTCACAAAAGTTTTGCCACCAGGCAGTCCTGGCAATCGCTCGCGCTTCCGCAAGGAAATAATAGGCAGCAACACTAGGCAGAAAGAAAGAAAGCAATTGCAACCGGAAGAAAGCTGGGTTGGGTAAAAAAAAAAAAAGGGGGGGGGAGAAAGAGTGAGCTCAGAGAAAAACTACTTCTTTAGAGAAGTAACTGAAAGAAGTGCTTTATTTGAAGGCTCTGCGTGTTTGAAATGGTGAAAAACTCGCTCTCATCACCTCTGCCTTTCAATGGCCTGTGTTGCTACGGGTGTTTCACTGAGATGTTGCGTAGCTGTGTTGTGATGAGAACGCCCTGAGGGATACACAGCGGGACAGAAGGTGTTAAGGTTCAGCTGTGTTTGCTTGCTTACAACCCGAGGAGGGGGGGAGGGGGGGGGGGGGGAAACAGAGACATAAAATCAATGATGAGACTGTTAGTGGAGGTTTAAAAGGGAGCGTTTAGAAAGGATCCCAGGTTGCAAGGTGATAGAGCTGCAGTTTGTAAAAAGCATGCCTTCTAACTCCACGCTGCCAGAGAGGCAGGGGCAAGATGGCTTCTGTGCGAGATGATGGTTTTTGTTCGGGAGAGTGACTGACCCAAAAGATGAGTGAGCTTAAGAACACATATTAATATGTTTGGTAGCAGGGTGTGTGTATGTGTTTGTGTATGTGTATGGTCAGTGTGTTGTGATATGTGCGATCACGCGTTTGCACGGCACTTTTACGTTGACAACAACAACAAAAAAAGCCTGCGCTCTGGTTATTGGGCCTGTGTGTGTGTGTGTGTGTGTGTGTGTGTGGTTCGGGATGATAAATCACATCCCATTCTTAAGCGGAGGCAGCTCTTCGTGGCAGCAAATCTGATTCTGGCCTCTTCAATCAAGACATGTGGTTGAACGGAGGCTGCACGATCTGAGCTTTTCGATGCCTTTCAAAGAGAATGTTTGAATGGGCCTTTTGATAAGAAAACAGCTTGACGCCATCCCACACAGGCATGAAATCAGCATGCACCTCCTGTGTAAGAGCCAAACAGATTGGAGGAGATACGAGGCTGGATCTGTTCCTATTACCCAATGAGCCAAGTGTTCAGAGTGATTGACAATGATTAAGTGTAAGAGGCTATGCTAGTGTCATTCGCTGAAACATATTTCCTACTTGGTAGTGCGTGGGAGGGTTGGGCAGAGCCTGTCCATCAAAAAGACAGGATGAATCTACGGTCTCTGTCAATTGCCCAACTTATCTCAACTTATCTTCCTGAATCAGATTACTGTCTAAAAGGATAACTGAGCGTCCTCTGATGTTTTTTCTCTCGGATTGGTAAGGCGTCAGGTTTTTTTCAAGTGCAGGTCATCACAACAATATACACCCCGCCCGCCCCCCCTTTGCAATGCGATCACCCAGGTTTAATCTCGGAGGCAGTGGAGGAGTCCCTGCCAAGAATCAGAAAAACGCTGCTTGTTGACAACTTGAATCGTGATCAAGGCACCGGATACATCGACATCCTGAAACAAGCACCATTTGGCGGTTCACGAGGTCACTCATTTTGCGTTGAGGAGAGGAGTGTGCCAGATTCTCCTTTCAATCACATATTCTGTGTTGAGAACAGTCGTTCTCAGTTTTTTTTTTTTTTTTTATGCTAACACTTTTGGATCAGAAGTTAAAAAAAAAAAAAGTTGGAGATCCTTATTATGGATTAGTGGCATCCTGCATCAGTTTTACTATATTTATTCACCAAACATGAGTCCTTATAGGCTCATCACCTTTGAGCCTGAGCGGAGTTATTTAAATAAATAAATAAATGAAAAGCAATACTAGTACTAATGACAATAAGAGTAGTAAAAAAAAGGTCTTTATTTTACTATTTGAATTAAAACTATATTTCCCACCAGTTAGTGAATCTACGCAGAAGGTCGTATTCCTTCACCATTGCCGCATTTTCTGTTAATCACCCCCACCTGTTAAAGACACAAAGAAAAAAAAACAAGGTGAGAAAGGGATGTGTCACACCGCCATTAATAACAGTCATCATAATGAAGTCTATAGCATAAGAAAACTTTTTCGCTCCGGTGACGTTCAAAGTGATGACACATTTTTGTACTTCACAGAGGCAGCGGTTGTCAATAATGACAAATGGCCGCAGCACATTGTCAGAACATGGTTTTGGAAACGACATCAAGAATTTTTTCCTCTACAGAACAACGACTTTTATGTGCGCACTATTTAATTAGTAAAACAGAAACTATGCCATCCAGGCGGCGCCTGTGACAGAGAACAAGACGCATCCACGAGGTGGATACTGAAGGAGGTAAAAACAGTTGCAGACAGCGCTGCATGAGTTTTTTCTGTCTTTTTCTTTCTTTTTTTTTTTTTTACAGGAGCTTTCTCTCAGGTGTGTTGGGAAGCGGCTCGCAGGCAGAAGCAGCAACAACAGCAACAGACGCGGCGGCGGCGGCAGCAGCGTGTCTTTGGCTGACCTATTTAGGTAATTGCACTCTTCATTAAAAAAACTCCATCTGCAAGAGAAATTACACTTCCCCAGTGGAATCTAGGTAACATAATCTCCCTCTGGCAGACTAATTGCGTGGCATGATAACCTCATAGGCTCGGCCTGTTTAATTTTTCATCTCTTTTCAAATAATTATGGATCAGTAGAGAGAGGTATTGATTTGATTCATTAACTTTTCTCATGGAGCCAAGGTTAACGATCACACCAATCCCCAATTACCTGATGGAGAGCTACCGGCCTATTAGTTTTGACTGGCTTTCACTTTATTATTGGCAGCGGTTGTGGTAAAACAACACACAGATTTGGGGACCACTGTTCGCAGCTAATTTGAGTACAAATGAAATTGTGCGGCTAAATAATCGTCCGTAAAAGAAGCAGTACAGGTGTTTTCTTCACAGAGCTGGCATCATTTAACTAGTCTGAAAGCCATGCACATTTTGAAATACTTCAATAAATTAGCCTGCTGGTGCCAATGAGAGCAGCTTTGCCACCTCACACTTTGTTCAAAACCCTGCTGTGTTTAACTGGTGGAGAAAAAAAAGCAGATCTTTAGAAGACAAAGCCTCTGGCATGGTTAGCAGGCAGGAGAAGCAGCTCAGGCTTTGACTCTGAGGCATCTTATTCAACACACACAAGAGAAGGTTCAAAGGCACGTGCAAGCGATGCCGTAATCCCCTATCATATATTTCCTTTATGCCATCTTAATGTGTTGTCTGTTTGTCATGTTGAAATATGGCAGCAGTGGTTCTTAATCTTATTGGAGGTATCGAACCCCACCAGTTTCATATGTGCATTCACCAAACCCTTCGTTATTGAAAGATAAAATGTGATTTTTTTTCAAATTCAAGACATAGGTATACAGTATGTTTTACTGGTGCACAAAATGAACAGTGCGTTAACATCACTGTGTTCAAAGAACAAAACAAGCAAAACATGATTTTCACACAAAAACATAAAAATGAATCCCCATCTCCATGTAGCTTAAGGAAATGTTCCTTTTAGTTTTGCCGGTGCTAGACTAGAATTGCTCAACTTGGCATTGCAAATCACGCAGTTAGGACACTGACTCCCATCATGTTCCGTTATGCATGCGAATCCATATTGCACATATTCGTCCGACCACTTTCTTTTTTCCTTGACATAGTATGAAGGGATTAAAATATTAAGAAAGAAATCACCCTACATCACAACAGTCACAAGCCGACTACTGAGCGCACCAAATTCCCCGCAGCAGAGACAGGCCAAGCAAAATTAGCATGATCACCTGCAGCCAATGATGGCCAAGCAGGGCGTGTCATCACGAATCATATGAGTCGGGTGTGTGTCTTGACCTCTGCCGAACCCCTGAGACTGACTCACCGAACCCCTGAGGTCCGATTGAACCCAGGTTAAGAACCACTGTATTGCAGCATCCCTTTTTTTTTGTTTTTTCCTCAGTGGATTAATAGATTTTACTAGATCAGATTTTTAATCAGAACTGACTTTGTTCAAGTCCAATACCTGCCATTAGCTGAACAATTCAGCTATAAAGTATGTGTTTGGCTCCACCAGGATGATTTGGAACAGAAATGAGACATTAAAGTGACTGCAACCTCAAAATGAGTTCCTCCCATTAACTTTCCTCTCCTCTTCCTTTCCATAATCATTTCTCTTATTTCCGCCACCTTAGGCTGGCAAAGGAGAGGAAACTGTCTCCACTCATCCATAGATGAATTACATTTCAAATTCATCACATCCAGGGTGAAAAATATTAACAAGGAGAGGGTTGCAGAAGGTGCTAGACTTTCGAAGGTTTTCAGTAAGTGGTGGACGTTGTGTTCCGCTGGCCGTGGGGTTAGATTTGACTCCGCCCAATTTTGTCCAAAATAAACCCCTTTTTTGTTGATCACACAATGAAGTATGTTAATCTACCCCCTGCCATTGCTTCCTTCTATTACATTTCTCTCCCCTCTCTCTCTCTCTCTCTCTCAAACACACACACACACACACACACACACACACATACACACATACACACACACACACACACACACCCTTGTGCTTCTACCTATGTGAAGTCTTTCATAGGCACAATGAACCATCTATCCCTTTAAGCGTAACCATCCCAAGTGACCCCTGACCCTACCCCTAACCTAAATCCAACTCTAACCCCAAATTTAAAACCAAGTCTTTAGCCCTTAAACAGGCCTTTGAAGTTGTGATGACCAACCAAAATGGTCTCACTTTGCTCGTAGGATGAGTATTTTGTTGCTTAATATATAGTATAAGAACACACACACACACACACACACACACACACACACACACACACGCACGCACGCACGCACGCACACACACCCTGCCATGGCCAGACACTCTGAGACAAGTCAAATTCAACCGGTACATGAAACAAGATGCTGGAACACTATAAGGACCCAGGAGGAAAACCTGCCAATGGCTCCTCCGGTGCTGGAAGCTCATGTTGCCTTTCAGCATCCATCTGTGGGTCTGGAGAGAGTGTAGACAGGCCAGTCTAGTTTTATTTGCCCAGCATTTCCATTCAGACCATGGTGGCCTGCCAAGGGTTTGCAGGTATTGGTAATGTAAGCCATACTGCTGGGGTCTCAGTAGTCTAATTTCCAAGGTTTAGACAGGAGCTCAGGGGCATAGCAGCGGTTTGGTCGAATGGCTCGGAGTCGGGTTGGTCTGTCTCTCAATCAGACCCTTCATGAGCAAGACAGGGAGGAGGAGAGCAGGGGCGCGACTTCCTCTGTTATTCTGCCCTCCGTTGCTTTTCTTTCTGTCGCTCGGTCTATTACCCCTATTTCTTTGCTGCGCTGAGGTGCCGCGGTGCATAACGTGCAGTAGCATTCCCAAAAGAGTCGTTCTCTGGCTGTTGACATTGCAAAAAAAAAAAAAAGTGTAAGTTTTAACGAGTGTTTAAAGAGCAGGGCTGGGGACACGGGTCTGTGACTCTGAATGTTTGGAGTGTTAACAGGGTACCCGGCTACAGCTTGTCATAGATCACCAGAGTCAGAATGACATGTTTTGAAAAGTCTGGTTATAGCGGCTTTCCTAGTTTTCCGCATGTCCAACCCCATACCGACACAATTTCGGACAAGTTTGAGAACATCAGAGTTATTCCTCCAATTGCTCTCCAATTGAAGGTCCTAAAATTATAAATACGACTGGAAATGCAAGAGTGCTGCCTGGGTTTTTCACCTATTGGGAGAACTTGGGTAATTTTGCACCTTGCTGGTGCTTTAGCCAATTTCACCAGTATGGTGGGGAATCATAAAAACAAAAGCAACAGAAAAATAATTCCTGTTTTAAGTAACAACCCAATTACAAGACAGTCATTCAGTATATGCAGAGAGACACTTGGGTTAATTTGAATAATGAGTGTAAATACTCTCTGTGGACTACTTAGGCACAACGCTCTTAACTGCCCACTTCATAGGGTTTTTTTTTTTTAAAGCAATTACATAAGTTCCTGAGCAACATGAGTGTACATTTATGGTTTTATTGGCATATAATTTTATTGCCCTCATTATTTTTGAATTAAGACGCTAATGCGTAATTAGTTGTACTACATTTCCTGACTCGACAGGTCGATTGCCATTCACTGAGGTCATATCAAGTACAAGTCGAACAAATGCTAACTATTTTTTTATTATTTCTAATTGCAAGCAATATAATACAAACATCACCAAAAAACAGCAACACATTCAGAACACGGATGATACCAACCATCTATTTTTGTGTTTAGTCTACTGTGGGCCTTAAGTTCCTCATTGATTTGATTTTGAGCTCTCTTGGATTAGAACTGCTGCGGTTATGTTCCTCCCAAGGTCTGTAAGAATCCTTCTAGGTTACTCACTGCACCCCTAAAACCACCTCTAAATCATATATCTATGACACCTCTCCATCATTGGTTTGTTGCCAATATACCTCATGGCAAAATCCCATCAGAGTTATACCCCACCTATCCTCTTCATAGTTCCCAATTCAAACATTTGACAGCCTCTGGAAAGATGCAGTTCAAGTTGTTTTTCACAGACATCTCTCAAATGCGGCGTTAACAGACAGTATGAAAAATACCCTAAAGACATGTATCACTTTGGTTAAAAATCTGAGCGTTAAGAGGGAAAGTTTCAGAACCCCCTGTGAACCAATATGTTTGAAATTCTCCAAAGACGTGGCGCAGCTTCTTTTTGTTCTTGAAAAAAAAAAAGAAGAAAAAAAAAAAAAACACCCCAAAGTTTTCTGTCAACCAAGCAGTTTCGTTTACACGTAAACAAAGGCTGGGCTAGTCTTTCAGAGTGTTTTTTCCTTGCGTTCATTTGCGAGAACTGGTGGTTTCTCATTGTCTTTCCAGCCACTGGTTTTACAGCTTACTGTCAGGTCCAGTGGACTGGATCATGCACTGAGCCGCAGCTTCAGTTTTTCACCTCAATAAAAAAAAAAAACCCTGACTTGGACACGGTACATACCTATCTCTCAACAGAACTTAAACCTCAAACTGAGACTGCAGTGGTCCAGTGTACGTGGTGAACATTAAGTTTCATTTTACATTCGGTTCCACAAAGAGTCGTGTGTTCTGTGTGGGAAAGACCTCGGTGGCCCACAAGATCTGCATATGTCTGCTTGAAAACCTTCCTATAATTAAAAAAAAAGAAGATTTCAGCATGTCTGTGGTAATGTTGATATATATTTTCTCTACAGTTTAATTGCAATGGAGATTTTTCAGAAAACAAAGACAAACCTACAGAGTAGATTTTTTTCAAAGACAAGGCAACAAAATGTCCAATTTCAAAATCTTAAAACCGTACAGTATTAAAAAACTAAAAAACACAAAACAAAACAATACAAAAAAAAAAAAAAACGTGCACCTGCCCCCTGCACCGAAACAAACATTTAGTTACAAACTAATCCACAATAATAAGGGAGGCCTCTTTTAAATCGGAACCGACAATCCAATCAGGCATGCAATCATGCTAAAACCGAGTAAACATGGCCAATTACAGAGCATTTTGCTGGATGCTGATTATTGAGTGTTACCCCCAGGCTACGGCGAGGTAAACAGAGGCAGTGACCGATGGCATGTTGATGTTCTTCCCTTCACTTCACTTTCCCAACTGGATGAGGGATGACAAGTCCGTGTGCGTAATCTGTTAAAGGTAGAATAACAAAATACCAAAGTGCCACTTCAGTTCCTTCGTCCCCTGGCAGCCGTTTCCACCCCTGGAGGGCAATCTGGACCAGGATTTATTAGATATAATTAAGTGACTGTGCTGCTCCTGCCATAGCCCCGATATTTAATTTACACACTTAAACAAAAGACGGTCGGGGTGTATGTATTCTTTGCTATTCCTTTTTTGAAGTTTGTTACTTTTATTACAGGATTAGACAAAGTTTAGTTTTGTTTTTTTTTTAACATCATTAATGGCTTTGGAAGACCTTGCGTCCTGCAACATTTAAGAGCATGATAAAGCTTTAAGTATAATACCATTTTAGATTTTGCTGTTTTATAAGAAATAAATTTGAAATAATATTTTTTCATTTGGTTTTACACAAGGCTAATACAAAAGTATACAAAACTGACCTCCATCCGGCCTTGTGCTTGCCATCCGGCCATTGTATGAAAACAAACACACGCTGTTCCAGGGTTAATATTACATATAATATCGGCAAACCTAGAAACCCCACAGACAAGTGTATGTATTTAGAATTACTGAGTCTTCTAAACAGTCTTAATTTACTAGCTAAATGCATTTAAGACTGAGATGAAAATACTCCCCGAACAGTACCGTTAACCTGAGCCTATTCATCCATCATCCCCCAAAAACAGCTTCATCTGAGCTGCACTAATAAGAAAATGGCAAAATAATATTTAATTGTCATCTGTAATCATGCATCAGCCAAATGTGCAGGCTGACCCTTTAGCGAAACTGTCTACTTTAGTAAGCTTAAGAGTTAAATTTGAATATTTTAATTCCACGAAGATTTGTTTGAACTCACTGTGTCAAGCAAGGCCAGTTATTTGTCTGTTGCTAGAAAACAGTTAAAACAGTTAAAAAGCACAGATTTAAAGTATAGATCACAACCACTGCAAAAAAAAGGAAAGAAAAGAAATGATGGCGGCTTATCAGTCGGGCTTTTGTGTTGTGCCTTTGTGGTGCCAAACCCTGCACATAAAGCAGAAGTGTGTTGTGTGCAATGCTGGAGATTGCAGATGGAAGGAAAGAGAGTGTGTCTGGTTTTCAATCTGGACCTGCAAGTGTTCGGTGAGTGTTTGTTGGAAAGCCCCTGTCAGTCTGTCCAACTGCTCCCAGACAGGAGTGTTGAAACACTTCCTGAGACGCAGCAGACATCACAGTCAGCCAGCCCGGTTCTGACGTTTGTTGTAGATATATATTATCTGTCCTTTTTATTTTTTTCCCCTGTCTGTAATGTCATACTCAACAAAAATGTGAGCCTATTGGTGATGCCAATACTAAAATAAGATCCTGTGGGCATGCAGTCATGTGTGCAGACGGTAGTTTATGAGATGGGGTTAAAAGCTAATTATTAGCTGTGTATTCTTTCATGCTTTGGCTAGATGACTGCTATCACTGCAGCTACATCCATACCAATAGTTCCAAATGCTCCATCTAGTACTTCTTTTGTAAGTAAAGCCCAAACAGAAATCCTTAACGTGACCTCACATGAAAGAATGACAATTTCACTGTCCATAAACATGACTGAATATTTAAAATAATTTTTTTTAAATCTCTTTTCCTGCATGTAGAAGCGAGTATTACTGAAAAAGCCGCATGTACAGTGATAAAACCGCATTGATGTTTTCGCGTGTGCGGTGACTGTACCACTGCACGTGTACATGAATGCATGTGCGTAATGACAAGACTGAGAGAAGGGATGCCCTGCAGCTCCTTGTTCCATCTGATGACGCACAGTCAAGCTCTGATAGATGCCGTCTACCTTGCCTTAACCTTAATTCGCAAGGATGTGACATGTCAAACAGCCTCGGGACCAATGGAATCTGCCAGCCAACTTCAAACCTGTTTTTCACTTCTGTCTCGGCCATAACGAAGGGCTTCAAATGTCCACGCGCTCGGCCACACAATTGCGTGTCTCCTCGTTACGTTGTTTCACACAAACATTTTGCACTATATTTGCTGGAGCGCTTATATTCTTCACAAACAAGAGTGAAATAGTTTCCTTGCTACTGTAGATCCATACACATCAGTAAAGTATTGATGTGAGATTTTGCCTTTGCTGTTGCAAGGCTGTCGATCTTTGTTTAATGGTTTCAGTTTCCTAATGCTGGGTTACCGTGGCGAACAGATGGAGACAGATATTCTCAGTTCCCTAATTCAGCACATGTACTGTAATTGCTTTTTCTGGCAGTGTTCCATTTCTCGTGCTCATTGTAGCCGCTCAGCGACAAATGTCTTTAAATCCGACTTGATAAACTTCTAATTCGTGTTGTCTTTCTCTTTTTTAAATTTGCAAGTTGCAACAGGACAGCTTGCGTGTGCGTACGTGCCCTGGTGTGCGTACTTGGACCGAACGCGAGGATGTTTGTCGTCTGGGTACAGCTGTTTGCCTCTGTCCACAGAGGCACTTTGTGGTTGCCGTTTTGACTCTCAAAACCGGAAGTCCCCCACCAGTCGCATGTGACATCGGTTCCTGACACCCTTTTGTTTACACTGAGAGCACGGGTGAATGCATGGCCCTGCAGAAAAGTCCGTCCTCAGTTAACGGGGAGGAGCGCGCGCTTTCAGGACTGTTGGGAAATGTCCACAACTCTGGTTAAGCGACTCCAGACCACACTGAAAACAACTTAGTCCTTAACAGATGTTTGTTTTGCATTGACTTTGACTCTGTTGCACAGAGAGCATAAGAATAGAACCGTGCAGACTGTTGTCCGAATGAAGGCTGCACTGGGTCACATTTCAGCAGCAGAAACACTTCGTACTCCTTCCTTAGTCATTATTTTGTACCGCAACACCGTTAAACATGTCATGCGCTCCATGTTTCGAACATGGAACACATTTGCTTTAGCAGTATATTTTACACTATTTGTATTTGACATAGATGAAAGATTATTTCATAAGAAAAAAAAAAGTGAAGAAAGAAAGGGATATATGACCCAGAACATTACCACCAGCCAGGTCATTAATGAGCATTGCTCATGCTGTCATGGCAACTATTATCACAGTAATGTCGCTAATGGCATCTGAGGCAGAGCAAGAGAAATATGTGAAAATTATTGTCAGATTCAATTAGGATCCTTCCGTCTGAACTCAGCTGTTCGTCCTCCGGGCCCCTCATTGATTAGCTATCAAATTGAAAGAGGAATTGGAATGTTGGAACTCAACCCTGATGTGAGAGCCATCACAGGGTTTTGACGCCAGCTGATTGAGGAAGGCTGACCCTATCCAACAACCTTAATCAGCATCATTGCTGACATATTTCTATTAGTTGTAGTGTAGGCTGCCATCTACAGCAAGGGTACAATTCTTCTGACAACACCAGTGTTTCAGTGCAATTGACTCCATTGTTTGGTGCAGAATCTGTGAAAGGGCGGGAAAAAGAACGGTCCAGTTCAGTTTGGATCGCACCACACCATCCATTCAGTTTGACGTGGTTAAATGAGAAATAATCTATTCCCACCCTTATTTTGCAGTATTGTTCAGACCTCAAATTAGAGGCTTATCCCTCTGCAGTTTCCTGAAAAACACAGAGGCGCGTTTCCTTGACAATGTCACTGTAATGGCAACCATATTGGCCCGATGGGCAGGTGGTTGGGTGAAAGGGAACAAGTGAAAAACAGTGTGGACGTTTAAGAGCCGGGTGCTGGAATAATCTGGATTGATGATTCCCTTTTGGGTCAACATGTTTGTGCACTCTGGAATGCATGAGGTTGTGGCGGGTCGCCACATTAAAGGGTCCGGCCTAGATGGCCCAATTCCTGTGGTCAGACAACGATGGAGCTTCATGTCCCTGATCCAAAAAAAAAAAAAAAAAAAGAGCAAAACCTCATTCATGTTTGCTGGCCTTATTTCGACAATAAACTCCCAACTCACAGCTAGCCTTCAAATTTCGTGACTGTTTTAGCATAGAGGTACAAAGTCCACGTACCAGCATTAGAAGGTGTGGTCTCATTATGTTTCCCAAAACAGAACGTCTGGCTGGAAATGCGAAAATGTTCAAAAGGACAAATAAGCGCATCCGTATGGTTTCAATCCTGTGAATATTTCTATTAATAACAAAGCATACTTGCTACCAGACTGGGGACCACAAAGTACAACACATCCACGCCAAAACTAACCTTTAATGTTATATCATGCCCCCACTCTTTGATTCTCAGCTGACAGCAAAAATTGCAGGTTGCAAGTACTTCTATAGGTGAAATCTAAATCTAAGGGTCGAGCACACAATGTCTGTCGCGTGTCTGTTGTTATAGAATGAAGTCGAATTGCGTTTTAAGCCTTCTGCATGAGGGGAATGAGAAAAAAGTGCTACTACAGCACCACTCCCTTCTTGAGGAAATGTAATCTATCAAGGATTTACCAGTCGCAGTGGTTACAGTGGTCGGGTTGCCTTCTCACTATTCATTAAGTGTAACTGCTTTTTCTACAATTATAGGGATCGACCGTTTCCCTCCTTCTGTGAAACATATTTGATATTTTTATAAAGGAGACTAAATTTACAAAAATATAGGCAAGGATGATAAGGAGATGTATATTACATTGTTATTAATATTATTGTGATTTGTGACATTGTTGAAGGAACACTGCAACTGCACTGATAAATTTAGTGAAAACTGACCATATGTACCTGTATCCGTCCCAATATCAAATTCACCTTACAGTACATGCCTTTGGGCTACTTGCTTTCATGACGTTTGAAACATCCGCAGAGCGTCTAACAAGCGAAGAGACCGGTTCTGGACACTACTGACATTTCTGCACGCGACCATATGGCAACCATGGCAGACATCCCATCAGTATAGTGTATATGCCTTCCAAAAATATATATGCCTGAAAAAATGTGGGGACATTTTCCACTGGCAGTCACTTTATTTTGAAATAAGAGAAACTTACTCTCGCCAAGTGTTTTTTGTTTTTTTTAAATGAAAAACATCATAGGACACGTCAGTGAATTCAGGAGAAAGTTTGTATTTGTCAAAGTTAATGTTTCAACATACGGGTTGACCAACTCAGTCTTGAGATTGAGTCAACAAATTCTTCAGCTTCCAATGGCGGCCGTGTGCACCATACTTTGGCACAGTCATCCACCAATCTCCAACGGTATTGTGTTTGTCTGGGTGGTGGTGGCGGTCAGCTCGACGTGGCTGGGGACTCGGTGGTCTACCACTTTCATTCTGTGGCAGCTATCATGATCAGGGTCAGAGGGAAAGATGCAACTATCCGGTTGCCCTTCTGCTCATGTAAACAGAGAACCTTTTGATGTTTGCTGTGTTTTAGAATGTGGCTTTGACATGATGGAGGCCTTCAGCTCCGGAGAATGCAAAAAAGTGACCATATCCGTACTTTCCTTTTCCACACCCTTTCTTTTTTCTTGGGACTGGCATGCAATGCCATTTTCTTGTACTCCCAACAGTAACCTCACCTGTGAGCACTTTACATCTCCAGATGCTTTCGGCCTTTTGCTAGCAGGGTTTTATGAGTCTGTCCTTTTGTGCATATCTCATAATAATCCGTGCCACTGAATGCTTGGCCCTCAAATGATGCAGACCAAATTGCAGCTATTACATTCCTACTACAATTCAGCAGAGCATACGTGCATAAAAAGGCTTTTTATTTTGAATAGGGGCTGGCAAATAATTAATTTAAATGCCAGAACACAATATTATATGATGGAAAACCTTTCTCTCTTTTTTTGCTATAGGAAATGCTTGTTTATTTTGGATGCCTTTGAGGGTTAAAGCTCTCAATTGAGACTGTATCAGCTTAGTGCAAATAATGATTGAGGAGTGGATGAATAGGGTGATTGAGATCTAATAACCACAACAAATGCCTCCACCTCACTGGAGTCATGACTAAATGCCCCATTCTTTCTCCGTTTGGCTGGGCATCAACACTGAATCACCACAATCTCTCAGTTCCTCCGCACCTCAGACAGAAACAAACCAAGCGCTCTCGCACTGACAAGCCGTAAAGCGTTGCAAGCTGTCACTCATCCTGACTGACATCTTTCAGCTGCGGCTAATATTATTACGGATAAATAATGAGGATGTGTGATAATCCATATATGTTATTATCCCATTATGAAATTCTAGCCTGAGGCACAGCCCTTTGGAAACTTTTAGACTGTGTTTGCTCAGGACCTATTAATACACTCGCCTTTGGAGCATGATGGAGTGTGCAGACAACACATGTCGCTAATGAGAGAGAGAGAGAGAGAGGAAGGAAAGTTGACTGGCCCATGAAGGCAGGGCAGTAGCCTTATTACTATTTACAGAGTAATTATTCCAGTCTACCCATTCAGGAAGAGGCTTTTCCTCTCTTTCTGGATGGATGATGCCACTACATCACACCATTTTACAGCACCAGGCTACAGCCGTCACCGCCGTTATTTCTCAGTCATATCAGTGTCCAGCCCCCAGCTTTATCACTGTTGCAACTCCCAGCCAACTTTCCTGACCTGGTTTACTAGCCCACACTACAGTCAACCCAGCGACGGCAGCACTATGGACAGTACTTTTTTTTCTTCTCCTTTTAATATCAAATTACTTAATAAGGAATGATGCTGTGCATTCGCAAGGCTCTAAAACTCTGTATGTCGGACAAGCTGCTCGACCTTTTACAGACGCACACATCACATGTGAAAGCATGGGTGTTGGAATTTAAGCCTTACCACCATAAACGCTCGACTCCATATATCCACATTCCCAAGAGCTTTATGACAGTGACTTCCTGAGAACCTGGTATCTATCATTACCGCCATGTGTACAAGACTGAACCTAAATCAAAGGCCGAGAAGGAAACAAGTATTTCATATTGGTTAAATATCTTTTGATCCCAGAGTGGAGATGAGTAAGAAGCCAAAACAGTGACAGACGTCGTGTCTGATGTGCATGCTGTAATCATATGCCTTTGATGAGAAGAAGACAAAAGTGGCAAAGGATGTGATTTTGGCATACAGTGCGTTTACATGCTAGTTTGTGCAAATGCTTGTGGCCGTGTATGGCTGTGAACTCCCATCAATACGATGTAAGCGCTAACAATAGCACCCACCTGTTGGTCATTACTCCCGACACTAGACACCATGCAGACACACCAAACTAAGTCCGAGAATCCTCAGAGGCATGCATGTCCGGGCTTGACACATTCGGCGCACAAGCTTGTGGAGAGAGACACTTTCCGGACAGATGTATACACACATCACTATCAGATCAGTAACACAAGAGAAGTGGAAATGACCGCTGGGTCTCTTTGGGCTGAGCGATCACTAAGGTATCCAGTCTTAAAAGAGTCTGTAGTCTGCCACATAGTAACTCGCTTTAAACCCATAAAAGGCATTAAAAATGCCTTCTCCCCTGTGTATGCGAGGTTGTTTTTGAGATTGGGGATTGATTAAATCCCACACAGGCGCTGCTAATGACTGATACAAGCCTGAGGGTAGAGAGTAGTAAGTAACATCCACAATGCATGTAGATGACTTTTTTTTATCAGTGGCTAAACCACAGAGTCATAAGGTCAACAGTACTGTTCTGGATAAATAAGGAAACACTGACAGTATGAGTTCCACTGGAGCTGGTAATTCTGATCATAGACATCTGCACTGTCCTTTGGGGAAGACTACTTGATATTTAACTCATGTCATTCAGAAGAATGAAACATTGATGAGAAGTAACTAGGGAAAATCCCCATGTTGGACAGGGGGCATGTCCAGACCAAAAAAGGACAAAAATGTTGATCAGAAAATTCTTTGAACTCTCAATGTACTATCCAGCTTAGTGTGACGGTCATTTGTAAACCGTAATATTAAGAAATATTTCAACACCTCTCTTTTGAGATATCAGGCACTAAATGCGAAGCATCATTTTAGATTAAGGCATAATGGATTCATGCCTGTGTAACAAACGGCGCTTTTAACTGTCCTTGCACATTTGGGGGCTATTCTTCCAAACATCTTGGATCTCACATATTGGCAAGTATAAAGACACATTTCATGAACAGACAGGGAATGTAAGTAGCTAACCCAAATCAGAAAAATAGGCAAATATGGCTTGATTGTCTATGAACATTTGTCAGCTTAGTGCTCACAATTAATTTACAGTCCATCCACTTACAAAACCCAAACCCTTCCTCTTTTGTCATCCACAGAAATCAATTTAGGAACCAGAGAATGGCCTCTCTGGCCCACTCATTATCCGAGCGTACGATGTTGCATTTGTAATTCTCATGTAATCAAAATTGTCACTGATGTGTGCTCTCGTCCCTCTGGCAAGGCAATTCATGAAACATAGAGGTAATCACAATAACTGTGTAGTGACAGAATATGCTGATTATGTGATTAAGTGTGCATGTAATTGGCATTATTGTTATTTTTAGCCAGAAGTTAATTGCTAATGGAGATCCTAGTAATTGGATCACCGAATGGCAACACTGCAAATCTATTAGCTCTTAATAATGGTTGCAAAGTGAGAGCAGAAAATGTGGGTGGAAGGTGTTTATGGGGGTTTAAGTAGCTGTCCTTGTGCTGTAGAGAAAGTATACAATCAGAGTTGGTAATAAAAGTAAATACAGTATTTTGTGTGTCTGTTGGTATTCGTCTATCAGGGACAAAAGCGTGGTTGGTTGATATGAAATATTATTTGTGCTGAACATAAATTCAACAAGGAAGAAAGAAGAGGGTGGTTAGTGCATACAGTGGTAGAATCTGAATGTTTGAGGAAGGCAGTTTTCCAGGTTGAATAGAAAAAAGAAACCGAGAAAGAAGCCGCAGCAG
>BJFM01000424.1:14704-34864 GCA_016586285.1 Arothron firmamentum
CTCTCTCTCTCTCTCTCTCTCTCTCTCTCTCTCTCTCTCTCTCTCTCACACACACACACACACACACACACACACACACACACACCCCTTAGTTTGGCGGACCTTTCCCCCAACACACCAAAGCACTTGGTTACACATGGTAAACAGGTTTTTGAAAGGTATTCTGCCCCAAAATCAGACAACACAACCCACAATTTCCATAGCAATAGACGGTGGAATTAAATCTGACATTTGGCAGAGAGATGTAGTTGTCTTTGCGTCATCATTCCACCCACGGTTGAAAAGGGATCGGGTGCAGACGGCCAGCAACTGATTTATCGTCTCAGTGGATTTAACTAATAGTTTCACAACGTGGATGGATTCGAAAGCTGATAAGGACGCATCCGCACTGGAGCTACCTATGCATAACGGTTAGTTTTTCTCTCATCACAAATCGCTGATAATGAGATGTTTAATCGTTCAGGTAATGTTGACACTGATCAATATTTCTAACTCCATATTGCCTGGCTGTCCATGAGGGCACAATTCTTCATGGAAGATGTGGGCTGTTTCCAACTACAGAGCACATGAGAATCAATGCAGGCCCAGAAAACCGCTCCGACGCTCTTCAATGGATGCAGAACCTTTCTGCAACCCCCCCCTCCCACCCCCCCACCCCCAAACACCCACACCTTTGTTTAGGTTTCACCGCGTTTAGCGATTACTCCTGAGAGGAAGTGGCTCATAAAACCTTTCATAAAACTTTGCATCCTGTGATTTGAAATAATTCTCTCACATAAAAAAAATTACCCACAAAAGTCCAATAAACAAAACAGTAAAAAAAGGAAAAGAATTACCATCATCCCATGCCTAAAACACTTTAGGATGAAAAAGAGAAAGAAAATATAACTGTTTTAACTTTAGTTTTTGTTCCATAACCCAACTCATATGACAACACAGAGTTTTTGAAAAAAAGGGCTTTATCTGAGTTTATATGTTTGCAGATTCCTACCTTCTTGTAGAGGGAGCGGAGGTCTCTGTACTGCCACATACTGCTGAGGACCTGAGAGGCTGCCTTTACCACCTTTGCCGAGTGTCTGGAGATGGAGTGAGAGAGCCCATTACACTACTGGCGGAAAAATTGCCTTTGATCACGTCGTTCTTCTTTGCCCTCTGTTTAGGAAACGGCACAGTGGGTGTGCGGGTCAGTGATAAATGCAATGTTTAGGGGTAAGAGGGCTCTTCCACCTTGACCTACCTTGTGCAGCTCATAAGGGACCACATCCATATTGGATAGCTGTGAAGGGTAAAGCGAGCTGGGAATGGCAGAACAGCTATGCCATTAAAATAGTTTAAATGAAATTGTAGTTTCATAACATCCAAAGTACCTGAATTCACTGTAATTTTTATATACTTTTGAGTGTTTCCCTGCATGTAAACCTGAAGCTGATGAGCATGGCGGCATGAACATGAATGTCAGTGACTTTTTATGCAATGCTTTGCTAAAACCGACAAGTACACACGGAGAGTTAAAAGTATATCTTCGTTCACAGCACATCAGTTTTTCACTGTTTGAAGCAAATGAGTGACGGCGTGGAAATGTGTCGCCTTGTTGTTTACCCAGATGATGCGGGTGGAGAACAACAGGACAGCACTGTTCAAATGAGATGCAAACAAAGACAGAAATCAAAATTGAAAATGAGCCCTCCTATAATGTGATTAGAGCCCACCATTTATCGTGGCTAACTGCACTGCAAATTGGCACTTGTGAAGGTTCCTTGCAGCACCCCATCTCCATCTACAATGGTGCCCTTGAGCACAGTTCCCTAAATAGACTATGCGTCTCTCCATAACCATGAATGAAGGTTTGACCTCCATCTGATAACGTCCTGTAACCTGCCTGCAGCAGCCAAGCAGGATGCCCCGCTCGGCCTCCGTGGCGAAGGGAGTAGCCCCCGCCCCCCCCGCCTGTTCTTCCTGTTCTCCAGCTGTCTTTTGTGGATGAACGGTCAAAGTCAGGAGCGGTTCTGAATGACGGATATGTGGCGGGGGTCAGCATGCTGAGGGTTTTGGTGACGCTGCACTCACGATCTATCTTTTCTCCCCTGGCTCTTCCAATTCCAGATTCGAGCGCTTGCACTTGCGGCGTACACGTGGATCAAGTAGGTGTTGTTTTTCATTTTGGCTTCATAGTTTAATATAAACCAGTGCTGCGATAGTCGTACTTTCACATCCGCACTCCCTGAGCGGTAAATTTACCATGATTAAAGCTGATGGAGGCATATGAGCGTAATTATGATTTAATAACCATTTCAACAACAGCTCAGGTAACTCTGCTCTTAACTGCTATATCATCATTAGCCTTGAAATTGTGATAGCGCTCTTGAGGGGTTATTCTGAATCAAAGCCCGCCATGTTCAGTCATCAGGAATACTGTAACACTAATCTGGTAAGCGGCGTGGCGCGTGGCGCCCTCCCGGTGCTCACTTGTCTCCTTTGCTGCGGGCGATCCCGATGAGTTTCTCGATGCCGCCAGCATCTCTGAGGGCTTTGGCGTTCTCCATGTTCTTGGTGATGACTTCATGCAGCGCGCAGCAGATGGCCGTTACCGTGTCGTCGGACATGGCCTTGCTCGGAGGGCCCGTGGTCCCGGAGGTCCCACTGCTGGTGGTGTTGTTGTTGCTGCTGCTACTACTTCCTGGTAACCGGTGGATCAAGTCTCTCATGGCGTATTTACCTGACGGGAGAGGAAAAGTAATACAAAAGACTTTAGGAGAGGCAAACTGGCTATGTCACTACTGAGGGAAGTATGATTCTGTGGTATAGTCACTGATTTTCTTTTTGTTAGACAAGCTTTATATTCATTTTCATTATCAATGACACAATCTATAGACCAATAATACTCAGAAAAGTAATATTCTCCCTTCAGTTGGTACCCTACAACAAATGGCCTTACGCAGCTGACCGCTTGGATAACTTTATAGGCAGAAAGGGCACGGCACGCAGCCTCTGCTGAGAATCCAATAAAAAAGGTGACTCCTGGTATTTCGACAAAAAGGCAGAGGTAGTAAATGGGGAAAAAATGACATTCAAAGGATTGCCGAAAAGATCGAAGGAAGGAGGAACGGGTGTAATTAAGAAGTGCTGGGGACAGTGTCAGATAAAAAGGCCGCCAGTGAGAGGGTGGGGCAGAAAGAAGCAAAAGCAGTGGAGTGAAGAGCAGTTTTGGATAAAGTGAAATGAGGATATCACAGAGGAAATGAATAAAGGTGAGGCCATAATTTGAGCTGTTAAACTGCAGACTGCAGACGATGGGAACACAGGTTCTGGATTTCTGTGTAAGACTAGAGATAAAGTTTGCCAGATTATAGGCTTTAACCTGGAGGCATCAGCTTGTGTGTTTGTTTTGTGAAACATGTGGGCATGAATGCTTTTAACTGAGCATCACGATGGATATTATTGAGGCCAACAAACTGATGGCACTGAGAAAAGGAAGAAATGAAAGGAGACCAAACAAAGTGACAAGAAGGAAAAAAATGATAACTGTGTGGACAGTGTGGAGGTTCATCACTTGGAGACGTGCGAGCTCCTGGGGTGAGAGCAGGTCATGTTCCAAGTATATATATATAAAAAAAAAAAATCAATTTGGCTGCAGAGGTGATTTTTGCACAGTGAACCGTGAGATCAACATCCAGCTGCTCAGATGTGTACTCTTTCCCTGATACTGGAATGCAACAATTTTTGCAAACTTTAAAATCTAACTGATAGGCAGAGCCTGATGCTGTAAATAAATTAGTTTTTATGTGGGTACGAGAACGATGTGAGAATTTATGCAACAATTTATGCTGCAAAAACACACTTATCTCACTTATCTCCATGTAGCATTAGCTAAAGCTAATGTAATTATGTCCATATCAAACAGCAGCAAAGCGGTCTCAACGATTCTTTAACATGATGAAAGGAAATATTCTGCAGCAGGAACATACAACAGAAAAGGAGAAAGACATCAAAATAGGTGAAAATCGAGCTGCACAGATGGCGGCTCAGCTCGAATTCAGAATAACTTAAGTAGCCGAGCCTGCCTTTCAAAAGGTTGTAAAATGAGGTTGCTAAATAAGCTACTTTCCCTGCAACAGTATAAAAATAGAAAATATTTACACTCTGAAGACTTTCTTGTTTTCCTGACAGTCACACTGTGCAACATTCAAATGTGAATCTATTTTGATCCTTTCATTCCACTTTGCTGTTGTTTTTTTTTTTTTAATTGCCCACCTCACATTGCTTTAATCTGCGATATGTAAGATGTTTTACAGGGGGTGGGGCTCGCTCAGTGATCTGTCTGTGATCAGAGTGGGCTTGAGGACAGCGGGCTAATACAAAGCAGAAAAATTGCAACGCTTCAACCTTCATAGCCTTATAAACATCTGATTGCACAGCTGCACTTATGCCCTTGTACAACATATGCTGTTTTACATACTTAACACATACGACTGCCCTCTGTCTCATCCAAGTTCATACACGTGCACGCTCTATCTGTGCGGGTGGAGTTGGGAGTTAATTGGCCAAGTGCTATCTCGAGCTGGCAGGCTGGATGGAGGTTAGGCGAGCATTGTCTTTTGGCCTTGAAGACAAAGTTAAGCTCTTTGCTAAGGGAGAGACTCATTACTCGGCTGCCTTGAATCAAACTAATTTCTTGACTGGCTGGTGACAGACTGATTAATAAACTTCTGTTTCTTCTTTCGAGGATGTTGCTGAATTCCAGAGCAGCTGAGCAAACGATTGACAGACTGCATGACTAATACACCGACTGACTGTTGGGTAATTTACTGCATGAATGACAGACAATTTATTGATTAACTGATTGACTGACTGAGCAACTTATTTATCAGCTGGCTGTCTGCCGAGAAGCCAATACTAATAAAATAAGCAGAGCGTGAACGCAACAAAAGTGTAGAGGTGGGTGTGCACGACTGTGCAGGTACAGTCTGCGCACGGAGAGAGGCTTGGTCAGCATATTGTTAAAATAGCCATGCTTGCATGTGTGTGTTTGTGTGTGAGAGAATGCAGGTGTGTGCAGGCATATCACTATCAGTCTGTGCAGTGTCATCACATTCTGCCCACAGAGGGGAGTGCACGGGAGGATAATGTCGGGAAAATAGAGAGGGAAGGAAGGAAAACAACAATCATATATGAGGAGAGGGCAGGAGCAGCGCGGAGGATACAATAAAGGGACGTTAAACAAATACAGCTGTGAAAAATGCTCTGCAGACTCTTCTGAAAGAGCTGCGAGTGATATTTACAGCTCAGTCACAGCATGCAAAGCTGAGTACCAGTTTCAGTAAATACAAACAGATATATACTTCCTGACTCATTTTGCTGGTTTTCACTCTCTAGAAACAGAGGTGAAAGTGATTTGAAAGGGCTCCTCGACAACTGGAAGATAATTGGCTGGGATTTAAAAAAAAAAACCCAAACAAACAACTTTTTCTGATTGCACATACTTAAATGTGAAATGTTTCCACAGTTAGAATGCAGAAATGTCCTTTTACTGTCAGCCAACTGATTTATGGGAGAGGAGGACAAATACCAGTTCCCAAACCATCCATGGTAACTAAAGTAGTTTACGGAAAAAGTACAGCCCTGCACGGGTGTCGCTTCCCTACGTTCAGACACGTCCGTATTCTCTGCCTGGAAATAGCACATTGATGAATTATAGATTAATCTAAATGAGAAGGAGCTGCTGCACTTTCTTGATATCACTGCAAAATTCCGACCTGCTAAACCTTTCGATGTGTTCAGTGCCCTGATGCGGACACGTTAACAAACTATGTGTCTTAATCTGGACGGCTGATAATGGAATCAAGTTTGGTTAAGTTTCATTGGCCTGTTTCAAGAGGGGAGAGCAATTCAAGTACTGGGATGCACAAACAGCACCTCTACGCGCTGAGGCACAACCTCCCCTCTGTTTCTTTGTCAGTGACATGCAAGCTGCTCCCAGGACATGTCCTCAAGGAGAGAAACGAGCCCTGTGCTGATCACTGCACACTTTAATAAACCTGTATTACACCACTGATCCAAAAGAGCCGTCTTCACCTGGGAGGCAGGGTCGGTAATGTATTCTGGTGCAGCATTCCCCCGTGTCGCCAACTCCAGCTGAGCAGAGCGTGCTTCATCAGGGCCATAATCGCTGATCTGATTTAAAGAGATCCAATTACCCTCCACAATGGAGAGATTTGATTGTTTACTAAGGGAGAAGGGAGAGTGTTATTGAAGAAAAATTGGGGGTAATTGTCTCGGGGAGATGTGGGAAAAGGTGATATTTCTTGATTGCTTGTGGCATCATATAGCTTTGGAAAAAAGGCTTGGTTCAAACGTATATCAGAGAATAAGCCGGGGTCCAAAGGTTACTGTACACTTATCTTTAAAGCCCTTCCAAGATATATGAATGGGGTTATGGATGAATGAATTTTAATGATTTGATTTGTTTTTGGCTTGCAGCTATGTGAAATTGTGATTATTCCTGTATTAAGGGGACACGCACACACACACACCCACACATACATGCACACAAACATTATTTCAAATAATCATCACTTTCATCTGAGTCATCTGAATTTTTCTAGCATTATACTGACTTGATACCACAGAAGAAAAAAACAAAACAAAAAAACAACTAGAATACATTATCCTTGTGCTTTTAATGTCATTTCTGGTTGGAACTGACAAGGTCGACAGGGGGCGCCATTTTCTAAGCAACAGTGTGTTGATTTCTGCTGTGTGGGAATATTCCTTTATTGAAAACATGGCTTGGATTTGGTTATGGTCTCTGAGACTCCATGCAGAGTGTGAAACAACTCACCGGAATCACATTTGCAAATAAAACTGCCAAATGTCATGTAGGGTTCAGAAACAGGGTGTATAGTGTTTTTTTTTTAAAAAAAAAAACATTTCCTTTGTGCTAAATTAAAAACACCTTCGAGATTTTAAGTACAGAAAGTGGCACGTGTCTCAAATGTGACACGGGAAATGAAACAAAAAAACATAAAGTGATTGTGCAGAGGAGAGATAGATAGATGAGAGATAGCAGGTTTAAAGGACTGAAAAATGTGTGTGCAGTGAACGGACGCATTGCTATCACATCTTTCTTTGTGAAGCATCTTACCTTCATGTGCGCCATGCTTTATGTGTAGCTCTCAGTGTCTATCCTTAATATCTGCTGGTTTCCAGCCTCAAGTGTGGAAGAGGGAAACAAGAGTTCCAACAGAGAGGAAAGGTAGAGATTTCTAACCTGTGGCTTCATTAAAGACTCGATAATGACAAAATGATGTCTGGTTGAAGAGATGAACACACACATCCCCCTTATCAAACAAACGGGCAATTCTCACTGACTGCAGCAGCTATTTCTTCAGGCTGGGAATGTTTAGGCGAGTTAATTTATATGGCCACGACCGATCATTATTTAGCACTTTGAAAAGCGAGAAAATCAATCAGTCTGCCACACAAAAATCACCTAAACACAAATCGAATCCTGAGGGGACGTCTAAGGGAAAAAAAAAAAAAAAATCGTAATGGCATGACAGCCCTTTCTCTCGCTCCCTCCACTCCTGATTGTTCTCTCATTCTTCTCTGTCCATCGTGCCCCAGTGTGGGGCACAGTGTATCGGCGAGAGAGAGCCGGCGAGAACAAAGTGAGCTGATAAAAGACCTGCCACCCCCTCGCTCACAGGAGATTCACTGTTATGGCGATGCAGAAATTTCACAGCACGCCCGGTGAGACTGGAGACACGGTCACTCCTAATGTATTTACACTGACTGCACTGCTGCCATTTCTGCTGGCAAAAGAGGAGGGCAAACATTGGCACAACAACTAAACTGGATCTAAAATCTCTCAAGACAATTTAGCCTCCACTAAAACTGGAACTTTTCCGCATCCACACGAAACACTGCCTGACCTCTGACTCACACAGATGCGCAAGTTAGCAATCATGCACTTAGTGGCGTCCCTGTGGCGCACCGCTTTGGTTTCCACAGTAACGGTCTTTGGCGTTGAAGTCATCGGCGCGAGACACAAAGAACGAGAGACTGCAAAGGAGGGAAGGTGGGGCATTATGAGCTCATGTCTGAAATGGCGTTAGGAAGGAGACGGGGGAAGAGGAGCGGGCGTGTGATTAACAGATACGGGGAGGAAGAGAGGGAAAGAAGAGAGAGGAAGGCAGAATTAGCACAATTACCCGCATGTTGCAGACGAGTGATAATACGAGGGAGGGTGAGAGGGGACGCCCAGCAAGAAGGAGAACAAAAAGAGGAAAAGAAAGCAAAAGGAAAGGGAATTCAGTGTTATAATGACAGATATGGACGATATGGGGAAAAAGTTGGCATGGTGTGTACTAGTTTTCACTAAAAGAATGACAACATCTGTTGCTTCAGCAGTTAGAATAAACTTCCTTTCGTTTTAGGCTTTGCATTACTCTTAATCACCAGCATCATTATTTGCGCTTAAAAGGACATTTTGCAGCTTTGAATGCGATGTGCACTTTGTGCTTGATGGCAGCAGCTCCATATATTATGAATTTCAATGAAGTCACCTGTGACGGATGGAGTCTCTGGTATTCTGGCGTGGGGAAAACAGCATATTATGGTCCAATTGGATCCACGTTTATTTATTTCAGATAAGATCTGACAGTTCAAACTTTCATAGGAACATGATGTCCCTCTAAAATGTCAAGAATGTGTACGGGTTGCCTCTCAGCATGTGCCATTTACGTCAACACGAGCGGAATAGTGTGTATTTGTGAGGCTGCACCGAAGATTGAGGCAGAATTCTAACCACTGGGGGTGGAGATTATGGTTGTTATGGGTGACATAAATCTCAAATCTCACTGCAGACTGTTGATTATTTTCCCACAGCTCGACACATGCATATAGGCAACCCCCCCCCCCCAAAAAAAAAACAAAAACAAAAAAACAAACACATGGCTGTTAATAAAACTAGTCGCACTCATGTTACACAGCCACAAACTGGAAACACATTTAATGGAGGACAAATGAAGGACATCTAACATAATAAAAAACTGACATAATTTCAGCGTGCAAATGGGAATTGATTTAAATCCACACAGGCATGAAAAAAAAAAAAGGCATGTAACAGGACAAGCCAGCACTGTGCGTGTGAAAATAGCCGATGGGATGTTTACAGTTTTTCCCCTGTTATTGACTCAGAACCCTTTTGCAATTACCCATCGTTACCTCTTCACATATACCTGAGCATTTGCCCAATAACAAAGGTAATCTATGGAATGATGGGTTAAAAAGGCCAAACGGTGCCTCAGTGCGGATCAGCCGCTGGTTGGGAGAAATAACCCGTCATGCACATTTATAGACTGAAGGGGGCGCCATTGAGAGCAATTTGAGGCGCACTGTCTTACTCTGGGGGCCTGTCATCAAACTAATGACCTTTGCATCACCAGAGCAATCATTCGCAGCCACCTGAAGAACTTATTACAACTTTGTTTCCTCTTTGACCATGCAATGAAGATTAGGACATAATGATAATCAAAACTTTTTTCTTTTTTTTTAATTAAAGAGAGTTTTCGGCAACCAGCCATCATTAAACACAAACAAGTATGTTAGCATTCCAAAGGTTTTTTGATGGGGAGGGGGCATCAAAGAGAATTTAGGAGCTCCTGCACCTATCACAGCTAGAGGGGAACATCTTGATCAAACCGCTGTACACCAAAACAAGTGCCCCTTGACTCGCATGAAAGAGGTGGTCTTGGGCCACGAGGAGCATCGTTTGATGTCCGAGTCCGAGCACGAGGGGGAAAAAAAAAAAAAAAAAAAGCCTGGAAGTTTGGTAATGCATGTAGATGCTGACTGATCAGATGGTCTCTGTGAGGTGAGAGGGTTGTATTGATCACTGGCCGCAAGATCTGATCTGGAATCAGACGGAGCACGGGGCCTTGGCGCCCTCTTAGATGATCGTATACCTTATATAAAGTCAAAGCTGGAGAAGAACTTTACTTTAAATATTCCATTTTTGTTTAATTTATCTATTTTGCAGTGATCTCTGTGTAGAATTTGAAAAAAAATTACTGGATGTAGACGAATCAAGGACACAGTATTCCACAGCATGGAAAGGGGAACCTTTTGGAAACCGGGTGCCTTTTCTGGCGTTCTAGCACTGACTCCAATTCATGTGTGTCAAATTACCATCTGTAAGTAAATGGGGAAGAATTGTGCTGACAGACGTCACGGCGCTGAATGGGACTCATTTATTGCTACACAGGCATTATATTATGCAAATCACAACTATGAAGGAGGTGAAATCAGGAGAGAGACAAAAAGGCAGTGACAGATGAGAAATGTGATTCTCGCCGACACCAATATGCTGCATAAATCACATTACAGCGGGATTGGAACATAAGCGTACATATGCTCTTTGGCAGCCTTGGTGGTGCTTTCCTCCTCTCTTTTCGCTGCTGGAATCCTTCAACCTCCCAAACATCACTAGTCCTCTCCTCTTGCTCGTCTTGTCAGCATCCAGTCACGGAGTACTTCCTCCGAGGTTATGGCGTATGAGAGTTGATTCTCATCTCCGCTCGCACGCAAACTACCGTTTCCACCCACAGTGGCGCTGCCCAACTTACCGGCACTAACAACTCGTGACACACTGGAGTGACTTTTAATGGACTATTTGCTTTTCAGAAGGAGAAGACTTGCTCTAGATTAGCCACGATCATCGAGCGGAACTCTGAGCGTTCAGCGAGCTCGTCTTTGAAACTGCTAAAGTGCACAGCGTAAAGCCAGGGAAAGGCGCGAGGCGGAGTTACCACAGCGGACAAAGCTCATAAACATGCGCCGGATGGAGTTTTTCTGGCTGATCCCGCTCCTCCTTCGTTGACGTGCATCAACTCACACCTTCCCGGGAAGGGAGACAGATCGCTCTGCGTGACTTTCCTCTGCTTCGTTCCACACTCCTTTTCCGTAGAGCTACACGGCTCGTTGGTCTTTCAGCTGACTCAGCACTTCTGCAAAGTTGATCTGTAGATTGATTTTTTTTTTTTAAAAAGCAATTGCTTGTTGCAGAGGCATTAATCGCAGTCACCTACACAAATATTCAAATAACGTCCAGCTAAAGCTATCATGATGACCGTAATCCTGTTGGGTGGGAAAGGAAATTGTAATAATGAACAAAGGAATCTCTGAGAAGGTTGAGAGGAAAGCAGTAGGTGTAAAGACGATCTAGCTGAGAGCCCACAGCCCACTCTGCAGCTCAGCACAGCTTCCAATCGCTTTCAGCTCATTATTTTTGATTGCCGCCAGTCTGTAAAGCCACAGAAGTGTTGGATCGTATTAAACCTTAAACAGGTTCTTCATTAACAAAAAGTCCAAGCCAGATTTAAAAGGCTACATTTTTGTTTTTTTACCATGTCACCAACGTAGCCTCTACTATGTTGGACATAACTGACCTTTTCTTTTTTTTTTAATACCATGTAAAGGCAAGAGTTAAAGCCAAAATAAGAGTTTGACTTCGAGGCATATAATGAGTTTACATGAATTCACAGTTTTAAGAGCATCCCACTTACCCTGCAGCGCTTCACTTCAAGAAGAATAAATAACGCATTTTTGAACTAGCTCAACTCAAAAAAGGAATGCTGAGACAGAAACGGCACGACCACCTTTGCCACTGATACTGAAATGGCTTCATGGACAAAAACAGTCCAGTTTATAAAACCTAGATAGTACCCTCTCACATTCTGGTGCATTTAATTTAATTAATTCCATATATTTTAATGTTATTATCCTATTAGCCAATGCTGTGCTTGTGACACAGTCACAAGCATGGGTACAAAACAGAAAAACACGACCAAAAGAGAACTATTCCCTAAATGAATCGACCAATTGTGACTTATCTCCAGAAAATCAGAGTCTGTTTATCTGTTCGGAGCGATGCGCTGCACTTAGAATGCTACAGGATTAGTATGGATCAGAGTCTTTTAAATTACTGCTTCTTAGAAAAATTGAATTTGTCGCCTTTAGTGAGTTTTATAATTATAATCTAATCAACACATATCTGCAGCTCATTTGTGATGATCATCTAATGATTTGTTGTTTAACAATGACTTCGGTCTGGACTTGATAAGCAAACATTCAGAGCAATTAAAAAGAAAAGAAGAATAGAGATGCATGCGAAGATAACAGCATATCATTTATTATGAGATGATTATTACGTGTGCAAATGCAGCGAAGAAAAACAAACAGTAAAATCATACTAATAAATCTGTGCAAAGGCTTCAATTTTCCTCTAATCTGCTGCGGTGCTGAAGCAAGGCGATCACCATTCTAGTATGCTGAGCTCTGCCAGAGGCATTCCCAGTCACTACTGCTACGCCCCAGCGAAACCAAGAGAGGCTCCAGGAGCCCGTCTCCTGAGACTGAGTAGCGGCGTTGCCATAGAAACCACTGAGCCCAAAAGGAAGCACAGATAATCAGAGATATCGGCAGTGACGGGGTGATGTCACACATCTACACACACACACAAAGACACACAGATTCGTGTACTTGTGTCTTTGTGAGGATGTTTATACATAGAAAATATTATCCAACGACATAAACTAACCGTCACTAACGATAAACCTAATTCTAACCTCAGTCTTAAAACCAAGTCTCAACCCCAAACTGTCCTCAATTTGATAAATGCTCAATTTTGAGCATTTTCTGACTCAGTGTGCAGCTATTGCAAAAACAAACCCTCACCAACACGCAAACTGTGCGTGTTCTTATAAAATCGCACATAAAAGTGACTGTGCGCATGAAGTCAGGCTCCCTCACTCTCACAGCTGTTTTAAGGCTTTCCCCCTGAAAGCATGGATGCCCCCCCCCCCCCTTCCTGTCCCCCACTGCCTCACACTCACACCAGCAAACCGTGCAGCGCCCAAACACGGATTCCTCCAGTCCCGAAGTCGTCGTGATGGTCGACGGCATACGCGTGGCGCAACGCCGTCATCAAAGCTGTCGTTCTTTGAAAACACAGCTCACACCTCAATGACTGATGCTCTCGTGTCCACCCAGCAAACGTCCAGAGTTACTGATCGTGCTCGGCGGCGACTCGCAGGGCTCTGGCGTTGCGTAAGCTCGTTGCATTCGCGAACGATCTGCGCCGTGCCCGAGCACGCCTCTCCCAACTGTGTCGTGTGGGAGAAGCGGGCACAGTGTGCGAGCGTGAGTGCGCCCTTGGTCGGCTCCCTTTCAACTGCTGGCGGATTTTTCTCTTTGTGCAGCTTTGTCACAGTTTGTTTCATACAGTAGATTGATAGAGCGGCGCACCAGCAGGTGTGAATTGTGGAAGCTGTGGATCACTGTGATTTCACTCAAAAAAAGAGCTGCGCTTCAAAATCTCAGTTTATTACCAGCAGAGTGGACGCCAGCAGTCAATCAATCAACATGGACTGATGCCTGAAAATGCCAATCTAAAACACAAAGCTAATTACGCACGCACAGCAATGTCAAATTAGTTAACTAACTGTTACAGCTAGCTCTGGGTCTTTTATTACATTACTTAAGTGCAGCCCTTGACTTGCGCCATGCAGACACCAGTGACGAGGGAAGACAAGAGAATGCAATTAGAGATAACAACTGCCTTCAGACTTTCGCAAATAAATAAATGGGCTTGAACCTGACAGAGCAGCTGTCCAATTTAATGCAATTTAAAATGAAAGCGATCGGTTTTTATCAGCACTCACCAATAAGCTCCTTGTTCCTGATATCCAGGGCCATGTTCCGGAGAGCGGTGGCCACGGCGCACACCACTTTATCGTTGTCTATCCTCAGTAACTCCACCAGGATGGGGAGGCCTTTCTCCTTACGCACAGCGGCTCGGATGTAGACCGACCACTGGGGGGGGAAAGAGGAAGAGGAGGAGCAAAGAGGAGTTAAACAGCAGCTCTGGTCTGAAAGATATGCTACAACACGGGAGGGTTGCAGGAGTTGAAATACCGCCATTTTGGAGGGGTGTTAATGCCTGACTGACACTGCGAGCCTCTGGTTGCAGTTAGGGGTCCCAAATAGGGGAGACAAAATGAAGCAGAATGGTGTTGCTGTGTCTTCAACCACGGGGTGTGACTCGGTTCAACCCGGAAAAAGAGCACATGGGTCCATACATGGAGAGGGTTTAGTGCTTAAAGGAGTCAGAGGAGTCTGATGTGTTATGGGCCAGGTGGCTAAACTGCTGCCCCCACCCCCCAACTCAGATGAGCAATTCCAAGACAAACTCTTCATCAGGTTTTTGTGGAACCAGAAAAGCAGAGGTTAAATGGCACACTTTCTGGGTCAATATGAGCGCGACTGAGACATTAAAGTGAGTCAAAAGTGATATACTGTAAGAGAGAGTATTACATGAATTTGACAGAAGAGTTTGGAGCCCAGAGATCACTTCACACATCCCTCGACAACCATCAAAGTGTGCTTCAACGGACTACTCAGCCCTAAACGGCTAAAGTGGCCTGGTGTGTTTGAACCGAGGAAGAGTGGAGGGGGGCTGATGAAGAACACACAGCGAGTGTCATGTTAAAGCAATTTTTTTCTATAGTGACACAAAGGGAAATATATGATTCATTATTTAAGGAAGTAGTGAACCCTTGGAGGGACAACATCATAAACCAGCATCAATATGTGTAAACTATTTTTTCCTCCCATTTGTGAACTAAAATAACTAGAGTTTTCAACTTCCAAAGGGGTTCTTATAAAGGTAGATTTTTTTTCTGAAAATCACACGTTTCTTTTTTCCCAATGAAAACAGCCTTCTTTTTATGAGCTCTCGTTCCCTCTTTCTCTGCTTCTCTAACAACCTTTGGTTAAGTGCTCCCGAAACCACAATTAGATACGCCAGAACACCCACATGCATTCATCGGATCGCAGAAATGTTTCAACCTGAGCGTACATCACCGTCTCCACGCAAACAATCAAACCTTTTGACTGAGTTGCTTTCTGAAACATTTCCACCAACACTGCAATGGCCTTTCATGATTCAAAGTTCATTCCGAGGCCATCGGTGAGGTTTTTCCCACCCCCCCTCAAGGCTAAAGCTGGCCTTACCATCACTTTATGATATGACTGTGTGGCTCATATGTTATTACCATCAAGCTACTTTCAACAGCAATCTGCTCTTGAACCCTAGTCCCATCCCCTGAGGAGCTGGAGCTTGGAGCTTTTACAACATTACAGTTATTGTACCTCTGCAAAACGACGCATTCCAACAAGAAATAAATAAAAAGCCCTGTAAAATGGATTGCATCCACAACATTTTCACCTGCTAGATGCTGAACAAACAAACTGTGTTGTGATTTTCAAAACTTATCTGGACTTTCAATGACCCTGATGAAGGCTCAATATTTTTCCAGGAGAGATAATGATTATTATTGGTTTCCTCCCATGTGTGGTCTGCTAATGGTGCCAAGGCGGGAGTTCTTGGCTACGTGCCGCCTCTAAATAAATATCACGTGGTTGTGGGCCTGGAGCCATGACAGCACTTTGGCATTTGAAACAAAAATCAGCCAGCGGAAACTAATCCTGCTCAGTAAAAGAAACTATGGCGACTGGATCCGTTTCATTCAATTTTTTTTTAATTTTTTTTTTTTGGTTACAAATTTGCTTTCGTCACAGATTATTGTTGAAGTAAAACAAGGATGCTACCTTCCAACTGCCCGCGGCCAGGTTCTGCAGAGCTCCTGCTGCTCCCTCCAGCGTGTCGGGGTTGGAGCACTCCGACAGCAGGGTGAGGTAGGGCTTGACTATCGTCGGGTGCCACAGCATTTGAACCCCTTTGGGCGGGTCCACAGTGTCCGGGAAGGGTCCCACACCGTCCCACTGGGGAGATAAATAGACAGGTGAGACGGTATAGTCTAACATCGGACCAAGAAGCTGAAGTTCGAGGACCTGCAACTGCTCAGGCCAGCGCAGGTGAGCGAAAATTGCATCTCCAGGGTGCGCTGAGCAGAAGTTTTTCAGTTTTTCTTTCCTTTACAATGCATGTTTCTCTGAAAGCCAGTGACACATCCAGACCTTTTAACAATGAGCTTGCTCCTTTAAATATAGTATGTAGGAGGAAGTGGTAATGTAGGGCTCTTGAGGGAATGAATTGTGAGAGAAAAGAGATGTCTGCTAGGCCATGAGAGAACGTCTGATTCCTATATTTGCTTTAACAAATAAAGTTAAAACTGCAATTTTCTCACCTCCTCTATGCTCCCTTGATGTTTGAACCTTTATTTTGAGTGACGTGCCTCCAGCTCTTTCAAGGAGGCATGAAACCAAATCTCTCCTCTCACTCCCTCAGTTCTATTGCTACCTCTTCTCCTGCTTTTCATTAATATCCTGGCCCGTATTCTCTGCTGTTGATTTTTTTTTTAACCTCTGTCTCTCCAAAGTTCTGGTTCACCTTTTCTTTAGTTTCCATTTGTTTCTCTGTGTTTTTTAATTCTATGTCCATCCACCTTGCTCCCTCTCTATCGACGTTCTCAGATTGGCCAAGTAGCCCCACCTCAGCTCCCGTAACAAGAATCTCTTGAGTTAGGCGCTCTAGTTTGTGTGTGTGTGTGTGTGTGTGTGTGTGTGTGTGTGTGCCCGCGCCTGCGTGCGTGTATGTGTGTGTACGCACATCAATATTTTTAAGTTTAAATACTCCCAAAATACAGAACTTTATATCTTGAAGCCATTTGACAACCAAGATTGTTTTGACAGCAGAGAACTTTATCTCTTCAACTTGCCTTGGGAAATCCTACATTCTGCAAATATAAATAAATACACTGATATTTAATGTTTTTTAGTTTATTATTCTATTTCATCCAAATGAATGCAAAGAGAAATCAGCCAATCACATGGCAGGATGGTTAGTGATGGTAAACATGGTTCAGTTAATGGTGCAGATCTCAATACAGTGGGACACGCATGGGACTTGGTGGAGTAAATGATTAACGTCATGGACTTGCAGCAGAAAAACCTGCAGTCAATGCCAAAGATAATGTTTGTGTGTGCTGAATCTATGTCACAAAGTATTCCAGCGGTTTTAATGGCTAAAACGGTGCTGGCCTGACACGAACTGGACCGCATAAAAAAGACTGGCCAGTTGAAGACGATCTCATTGAAGGCATTTTGTCAGACAGCCAAATGCCGAATATTAAATTCCTTTGCCGTAAGTGTGATTTAACACATTAAAGAAGCAATTTGTCAGATTTTGAGTTTTATTTCTGTCTCATTAAATATAGATGCTTTGGTGCGGTTAGTTAGGCCAGGCACCAACCCAGAACATCAGCGTTTGAGGATCTGGGGAGGAGGATCGGCCGCCCTCTTAGTAAGCCAAGCAGAGCTGGATAGCTGGCAAGGACAAGATTAAATATAATGCAAATATGTGACGTAATGCAGTAAAAACAAATGAGAGAGGGTTTGACGATTTATTTTTTGTTGAAGGAACATTTCTGTACTCTGAATAAATGAACCAGTGGTCCCTGAATAAACTGTTGCATTGGCCAGCAGTTTAAAAATACTTTAAAGTCCACTTTGTGACTTCCTTTCAGTAAATAGGAGAAAAGAGTTCAACTCATCAGCATAAAGCATTCTGCAACATATGAAAAGCCATCAAAAACTAAACTAGTCTTTTATAAACGGAGGGGATGCTTTTCAACACAGCGTGCTAAATGTGATTTTTCTGTTTCTGCTTTCTGTTATTTGCAACACGTCCCCGCTGAGGTCGCAGATGCGTCCACAACTCCCTCTGTGTGCCTGCTTCATCACCGGAGCTGTTCAATTCCTTCATGCACCCGTGTGTCGAAGCATATGAGCATTAAAAACAGATGCTTCATGCATGCGCAGGAGGCCAATGAACATGTTGATGATATCAAATAGTCGGGAATAATGTGTTCTGATATCGACTCGATTGAATGTACCTGAAACCCGTATAACCCCACTTACCTGATCTGCTCCCTTCTTTTTCTTTTTCTTCTTGCCCCAGCAGCCAGAACTCTCGCCGTCGCGCCCGTTGGCGTCACAGAGGAGGCCGTCCAGCTCCTCCAGCCCCCCCTGCTGCCCGTGTGACGTCTCGGCAGCCAGACGATAAGACAGGTTCCTCAGGATGCAAACGCAGTTCTCCACCGTCTGGTAATGGAGGAGGAGATATTAAAATGATGAATCGGAGGGATCATTGTGGAGTTGTGAGGCGAAAAATATCTTGAAAGTGCTCAAAAAAGTTAAAGTATGATTATAAAAAACACCCACTTAGTCCATCAACTGCCCTACCCATGAGCCAGGCAGGGTGTAAGTGAAACAATAGAAGGAATCTCAAAGAAATCTTGGCTCTGACTTTGAAATAAGGTTAGAAATTGCTCAGGTGAGGGAGTAAAACATGGCAAGTCCAATATTTTGCATCACACCCCATTAAACAACAAGTACAGAGGCAAACCCAGCGTAGCTGCGTGCGCTTCTTGAATGAGGACAGACTAATTATTATAGTTTATCGGCGTCACTTCTTTTGGTCAGCGTTCGAGTCGCATGCCTGTCTAGCGCCTTTGGGAATCAGCAGAGTGGAAATGAACAAAGACAAATCATCAATCTTCCCTCTGTCCAGCCATTGGGTTTACACAGGCGAAAAAATCAAACTACCCCCACCAAAAAAAAAACAACGAAGGAGTTTAATTGAACAGCCAGCCTGAAGAGATTGAACAACGAAAACAACGTTTCACTTCACTGAGCTGAGCTAATGTCTGAAATTCTATTTGCACATTGTGGCGTGAACAAGGAGAGGTTACAATATCCCTGATATTTCATACTTGGATTTACTATTTAATCTTTGCCAAAAAAAAAGACTACGTGGTGCTTGCAGTCTCCATGGACGCAGCAGCCAGACAACGGCATTTTACTGTAGAAGCTGCAGCTTTTCGGAGGGAAAACTAAAAAAAAAAAAAAAAGTCTCAAAAATTTCTGCAGCTTTCTTCCTCTACCAATGTAAAAATGTACATCTAACTTTCACACTTACTGTAGCGCTCGTGGCATTTATTTTAAGCTCTAATTAGGCAGTGTTATAGGAGCGTGCTGTTGCACCGGATCTCGGCAAGGCTGCAACGCTGAGGCCTTACTGCAATGTGCTCCTGTCTCATGCTCATTATTTTATTGTCAAATTACAACTCTACAACTTCACCAAGTGATTATTATTCACTCTCTGACTATTAGAGGAGATGGTAAACACTGTTGGAAAACTCCATAAACTCCATAAACACAATCAGCACAACTGACCGCTGTTAAACAATAACACATGCTCACAATACTAGATTAGCCGGTGGCTAATGTGTTTGTTTACACTGATTACGTTTACCAAACAGAGTCACTGAGATGTATATTTTAGTATTTTAAAGTGTATATAGTCTATAGAAGTGCAAAATGAACACGTAGCTACAGCATATTGCACATCACCAGTTGCCATACTGTTTTCATACTTCCAAATGTACTTTCAGCATTGCGCCGCATCCATCCAGCACCTGCAGAATGTGTTTAATGGAACAACTTTCAGGTAAACCACATGCTGGTTCACCTGCGAGTGGTGACTAGTTCATTTAATGCACATTGCTATTTTAACTGTCAGCGTTTGCTGGTAAGCCCGCCAATCTGTCTTTGTTACTGTGGCGACAGCAGCCTCTGGTGACCGCAGGCGGGAGGCAGATGAGGAAGGGGGGCGGGCTGTTAAATGGTGATTAAGGGCGGCCATTTAGAGAAGCGAGGAGATGGAGACCTTGAGAAATCAGCCATCCTTGACACTGTTTATGTAGTATCGAGTGGCCTCCGCACACTGTCATGGGCACAACATGAACACGTCCTCATGCAGAAAAACACAAAGCGAACATAAACCCACTCAACTTTATCCGCAGCCTAGTGAGAGAGCTAAAATGGCAGCGAGGAGCGCTGAAAACTTTCCAGTTGCAGGAAATGTTCTTTCTCAAGGCTGTGGATAAAGGCTGAACACTTTTCAAAGTTTGTTTTCACTTTGGCAGTAAGAAAATTGCAACCGTCTGCTACAATTTAACCTGAATTTATGGTTGTGTGTGGGTTTAATATGTAGACTCTGATCCATCAGTTTAGAGTCATCATTTACCCCGAAACTGATCGATCAGTTTAGAGTCATCATTTGCCCTCCCACAAATT
>BJFM01000425.1:6342-27978 GCA_016586285.1 Arothron firmamentum
CACACACACACACACACACACACACACACACACACACACACACACACACACACACACACACACACACACCTCCTTCTCCTCCTGTCCTGCAACAGGATGCGATGACTCCGCCCCTCGTGGTTGTGGGCGTGGCCATCACATCATCCTCTGGCGGAGGAACTCGCTGCTCCTGACGGCGGTTTTGCTGTGACACATTGTTGCGCCGTCCTCCCACGTATGCTCCATGCAAATACAACCTATTCACTGGCAGCTTCATCCTTCTCTTTGTCCTTTTCTGTTCGTTTCAACCGTCGGCCATGACATCATGAACGCTCCCATTTCACTGTTTGATGGCTCCTCACTCCTTCAAGCGGAGGCTTCAGCGAGTGTGTGACAAAAACCTACACGAGTCCTCTTCAGTCCTCAATGTCACGGGCGGAACAGGACACTGGAGTGAAGCCTTCATCCATGCACAGCAGATTTGAATCTACTTCTGCCAAGGCTACAACTTTAGCACCAACACACTCTCAAACGGAGAACTCAGGGCTGCCGCTGCTCATGCAGTCTTCTCTAATGGTGGAAAAATACAATGAGCAATGTGATTTATTCTCTTTGGCATCAATGATCTGTTTATCTTACAGCTGCAGTTAATCAAAAATATTGTGTAGCTGTGTTAATGACTACGGCGCACAATGAAAACGTGCTAAATAATTGTCATGGCATTGTCAAATGTGACTAAAGAATACATTGGTAATGAAAACACAAGAACATAAAGATGCAGCTGTGATGAGTGGGCAATAAAATGTAAATAAAAATGTGTTTGCTTTGAAGATGGATTGTTTCATCAAAGAAAAGACATGTGCACAGAGAGCAGAAGTTCTTTGCGCGCTCTCTGCGGGGGTGTGTGAGCAGCTGCAGTTAAACCAGCCTTGAATTTCACCGAGTTGAAAACAAGTTCTTTTAGTGGCCTTTAGGGTTAATGTGGGAGACCTGGACTCTGCTCCCCGTCCCACCAAACCCTCATACTGTAGCACGTTAGCACGTTAGCATGCTATCATTTCCATCACAACAGTCAGCATTATTATTTAATGCACGACACTTCTGCAGCTTCATTCTAGCTACAATCTGTGCATGATGTGTATGCATGAATACACTTAAATCTCCTTGTCTGTGGTGGCTGGAAATGTATCGGCATGATCATACACACTCCTCTGACCTTTGACACTGAAGCTTCTTACGGTCCTAATCACCCCATTGACTGTCAAAATGCTACTTGCATCACGTTGACATAACTTGGTCTACACAGGGAGTAGGTAGATGTTTAAATAAATGATAGGTAAAGACATCCCTTTTCAGAAGCTTCCTGACGTTTCATTTTTCTTTTATATCGACCCCCATCGGCTGAATCACATCCAGAACCACCCTAACAGCCGGAGGAACAATCTATCGTCAGATATCAAATAACACTTGACTTTGCATCAGCACACTCTTTAGAATCTGGGTGATTATTAATGGATTGTCAGTGAGATTTCAAAAGAATAGATTTAAATGAAGTTTAATTGGCTTAATTTGCTGTGATCGTTTAGAGCCATGAGCCCTGATTCTGCTGCCGCGCTAGAAATTACATTTCTGGAGGGAAATCACAGAAATCAGTAACGTTAATCCTGCAGAAATGTGTCTAAAATCCTCATCTGCTCCTCAGGTGAGCAGTGCAGATAATATTTACCAATTAAATCACTCCTGACATTTAAAAGCCCTGAAACAAGTTGGAGAAGAGGACGACCACATTTCAGTGTGTGGAAGTCAAAAACATTACAGTAAAGTAAACTGTGTCCAAGCCCGTGAACAACAATAATGACAGAAATATGAACGAATCAGTTTGAACAAAAGCCAAAAATAAGATGAAAAATAGAATTTCTTATCTATCATCATCATTTAAGTTATGTTCGTATGCATGAATTCAGTAGCCGACCATGTTTCACAAATTAATGCATCTGCAAAACTGTGTTTTTGCTGCAAGAACTATTAATTCTTACAAATTGCTGGAACCTCCAAGATTTCCCGTGTGGACAATCAAAACTTGTGTGAGGCAGAAATCACACAATAATACACATTTACCGCAATAAGGAAAACATTCTGACAGTGTAAATGTTAGTGATATAAGAGAGGAACGAAACCTGAGAGTCCAGAGAACCCATTAAAGCCTTGGCAGGTCTGCAGAAACAAGATGAGATCGGGCAGGTTTCCCAAAACAAAACCACATTCCCAGAATCTGGACAAAAACGTTAATGAGGATCAAAGCATCAAAAGGGTTTACGCTGAAAGGTACACCCCACACCACAATATGTTTTAAATCCACGTTCCGCATTAAGAAACGGCGTGTCGAGCTGCCTGGAGCGGCTGTTCAGTCCAATGAAAGAACAAACAAAAGAAGAGTCAACATGAAACAGAGCTGTCCATCCAATAAAACGCAGCAAGAGGGAAACAAAACCTCTTGACCTCCCGTCCGTCCAGCAGCAAGACCTCAAAACATCAACAACCCAACATTTTCAGGACTAACCAGAGTGGATCAATAAACCTTCGGCTGTGCTGCTTTTGCTGCAGCCGGTCCTCAAAAAGGCTGTTAACGGACGGGCGTCGCACCAAAATGGTAAGAGAAGACCATGGTAAGATCTAAAAACCTGCAGCTGCTGCTCAGAGTCAAGTTTTTACTTTAATTTACTTCATGTCTTTAGCCTTAAAGAAACAGGCGTCCATCAAGGTCACAGTCTCGGTGATATTGATTTGTGTTCCTGGAGCCACTTTAGGTCTCCAAGGTTCCTCTGTGGGATCTGAACAGAAGCCAAGTTTGGAGTGTTAGAACTACTTTGCTCTGTTTCCAACCATAAGGGGAGGACTCAGCGAGCAGGGCTGTCAGAAGGGTCCTGCTAAGGCCTGAGCAAAGAACGTGAGTAAGCTCCACACGCTGTTCCTGAGCCAAGCGTGCTTGTGGTGGAACTCCTCATTCTTCCCCCAGAGACCGTCTGCCTACTGTGCCAATCAGGCCAGCGAGCTGGCAGCACATGACTTTGCTCACCAACAATATGGGGGATGAGATATCAAAGCAGCTTCGGCGGCTGCTGCCTGGCTCCGTGTTTGGGTGAAGATCATTTTCCTTTGTTGTTTTCCAGCCTGGAAATCTTTTTGTTTGTTTGATGGATCGTTCACAAATCTCTGCAAATTGACTGCACAGATGGAGAGGAGGCAGCTCGGAGGTGCGGCTCACGTCCGCTCCGAATGATCATTTATGTCTGCGTGACTGGGACAAAGATCACGTCTGAGATTTAGGATTCCTGATTAGGACTGATAAAATGACAAAGCAGAGGAGGAAAAACGCGAGCCCTTGAGTGAGCTCACGTCTCACAAACGTGGCGTCTGGATTCCCTCAAATATTGTGCGTAACCTGGTGTTTGCTACAGTGTTACGAAGGTCATCGGTTCCATCCCGTCCCCATGTCAAAGTGTCCCTGAGCAAGAGTCCTAACTAATTAATAAACCAAAGCTGTTTGAGCCAAATTAATGAAGTCATATCGGAGAAACTGTGTTTATTTTCTAAAAAAAAGACCACAATAAAGCTCCATTTTCCATTCATGACATGATTTAGTGTCGAGGTTTTCCGTTTGTGTTTAACTTTGTTTCTAACGTTGCAGAAGAGTCTAAACGTTGACGTGCATCATTTGGAATCATTGTCTCGAAGGAAAAGCTGTTAATTGTGCGGAGACCCCACAACGTGGGGAAACACACCGCGGCGTGAGCGGTCAGCCTCCACCCCTCCGATCGCAGTGGCAGGTTTGTCGCCTAACCAGGCTCAACGTGAGGCAGCTGCTCTCTGACCCAGCTGGGCTCCATCACGGGAGCCTGGGAGGGTTGAGAAGAGGCTCGTTTCCTCCTCCTGCCTTCAGTCTTCTGCGGTGTTGCTGTGGTTCAGGAAGCTTTGGTCCCGTCCATTTAGGTCCAGTTTGTCTCTGTTTGGTGGTGCTGCAGGATCAGAACTTAGAGATTCCACAGTTCCAAAGGGTCCGCTGGGCTTGTGCCCCAGCTGTCCTGTCCTCCTCTCAGACCTGCTGTCTGACCTCTTCTGTCTTCTTTATAAACTGGAGTCAAACATAAATAAACTATAACCTGCAGCCTGTGATTGATGTGATGGAAGGATGATATGTGGATGTAAATAAACAGAGAAGTAAAAACGTCTCTATCATTGTATATCTGACAATGAATGAATGGGGTGGTTTTGGAGGGCGCGAGCGTATGACAACAGCTTTTGTGGGAATTCTGAAAGAAAAACACAACAACTATCCAGAGGTGAAGAAGCGAACCCTGCCCCAGATTTATCCGAGAACATTAGCTGACTGAAGGACAGTTTTTCATTTGTTCACCAGTTTTTATTCACAGTGGAATCATGGGATTTCTGCAGTCGTCCAGTTTTCACTTTTTACCAGTTTTATTTCAGAGTATTTTAATCCAGGTGTCAAAATGTCTGCGTCTCCGTGTCTGTCTGTCTGTCTGTCTGTGGTGCACATAGACCTTTGTGTTGTCCGTCAGACTGATCTGAGTTCACAGATTAAACATTTCGGTGCCTCGGCAGACTCTTTATCTACACTCACTAGTGATTTAAACAGATCCAGTGAACCTTCGCTTTTATTAAACGAACATATCGTCCCCTCGGGTTCATCGGGCTTCCGGCTGATATCTGTGCGAACAGGAGCTTCAGGGGTTGATGTCTGCACAAGCTGCAGCAGGAAACTTCTCACTGTACTCCTCACACCCCCGCAGTGACATCTCCACACCTTCCACTGTAACATGCAGGCTAATTTTAAGTCCTGAGATGTTCTAACGCTGACAGCAACAATCACATAATAAGTTGCATTTTCTAAGAACCAGGCCACAGATATCATTTCTCTTTGTTTTTGCCTTTTTGACTGATTCTTTATTTACACAACTCTTTATTTGTAATAAGTGGGTTTAAGTATTATAGTTTTGTCCATTTATTTTAATTTTTTTTTGATTGCCAGTGAGTGTCAGAGACATAATCAAAACACAGTTGAGTGCAAATTGTGATGGTTAGTGCTCTTAAAAGCTTGAAATCCTTGGTGGATTTATACCAGTACACATGGATGCGTTTTCAGTTATTAAATATTTGAAATGTGTCTCATGCGATTGTCTGCTCCAGACTCAGACTAAGAAAACGCAGATATTTAAGGACAGCTTTTGATCAAAATGCCTTTCTGTCTCCGAGCCTGTGCAGACAGTTTGGCGCTGGCTGAATCGAGGGGTGACTGTGCGAGTGTTGCTGCTGAGTGTGTTAAGTGTGTGTGTTATTCTCAGGAGACCCAGTTCATAGTTGGTCAGTTCAGGGCTGGACTTTCATGTCCAGGCTTGTCTCACTCTTTTACAGTGTAGGAAATGAAAAATAAGGGGGGCGCAGACAGGAAATGGCATATAACAAACGTCTGTGAAAAAAAAAAATCTGAAATCTTAATTATCCACATTAATTTGATGAAGAAGATAAAAAGTGAATCCTGGTTAATGTTTGCCAGTTGGTTCACTCGAGTCTTTAGTGGTGTTGGACTGAACTTTAACATCTGAACCAGTTTGTTGCAGTATTAAATGCTGCAGCGCTCCAATTAAAACTTGTTCTGGTGTCAGCAGGATCAGAGTAGAACTGCAAAGGCAGACATTTCACTTTGAAAGGATTATTAATGAAATCTTGCTCTTTACACTGTGTTTCATACTGGAAGGCTCCAGACCCAGTTTCTTAGGGGACTTTTGGAAGGAATTAGTCTAATAAGTGCAAGAGCTTACAGCTGACTGGGAAAGCTTTGGCCAGTTTGTTTTGACACGAAATCATAAAACGTTTAATGACACTTAATTGTGGTGAAAAGACATTGTGTCAGTAACAACGACCTAACAGTCATGTGAAAATACCTCATAAAACAGGAAAAAGAGATTCATCAGGGCAGCAGAGAGGTGCACCGTCACTGCACAGCAGGGGGTCACTTCCTAGTCAGGGTCTCTCTCCTCCTCTTCCTCCTCCTCCTCTGTCCACAGGGTAGACAAGCATATGAGGCCTGGACCTTCACTTGACCCCGCTGTGTGTGTGTGTGTGTGTGTGTGTGACCCCGACAATAATGCTCCGGAATAAGCACCGGTTAAGACGGGAAACTGCAGCGACGCACAACTTTCACCACGGTCAAATATTCAGCCGGGTGTTTGTTCACACATGCATAAACGCACCAGTTCAATCTGCCTTCATAGGCGTGTTCGCACGTGTAGCCTCATCTGCATGCTCAGGTGCAGACTGCGGTCAGGTCCACACGACATCAGAGCCGCGGCGCTCTGCGGGGCGATGTGCTTGAAGTTCAGCCGTGCTGCACTAAACCACGTGCGATCGCCTTCGCGGCACGGCAGAAGAGGGCGGAGAATGGTGACCCGCAATTCATCACTCTGCACAGTGGACATCTGGTGGCGAGCAGAGCGCCAGCGAGGGGACGGCGTTGTGAAGCCATCAGCGTCTCTGAGGCTCTGGAAGCAATTGACTCATTAACTCAACACAGACTGTCTGATCATGTGTTATTCATGTGAGGGATGGGCAGTGTAAAGTGTGTGTTGGAGGGGGAGGCTGTCGCAGGAGGCCAGGGCTCCCCGGGGCTTTTACTGAAGCATGGAGGAGGAGGTGGAGGAGGAGGAGGAGGGCCATGCGGAGGTGAGCTTCGTCGGTGGCTCAGACACATACACAAGGCAGGTAAATGTGACGCATCCATATGGGCGAGTGCATAAACACGCTGGATGAGTTGGATGTTCTTCCAGCCTTTTCTGCATGTTTGCCTCCATTCTCACTTAATTCAAAGTGCAAAATAACTCCGAAATCGAGGAAGGCCTGATTCATTAAAGGTTACGCAATTCTCCGACTGAACAGATCTCTTTTGTCAACAGCGAGGCGCCGAGCGGACTGTAATCAGTCTGCGATATTAGAGGCGCTCTCTCCTCGAGTCGGGGAAAATAAAGGCCACCAGAATGAGCCCGGATAAAATGAAGCCATCAATACAGACAAAGGAAAAGCCTGTCGGTGAGAGAAAAGGTGCAGCTCAGACAGAAATGGGCCCGTTCAATCATGCGAGGGCTCCATCAGATGATGGCCGGCGTTTGGAGCTCCAAACTCAGGTCAAGACTTTCAAACAGGATAATCGTTCCGCTCGTAATTTGATGAATCCTTTGGCAGCGACGTGTGTGGTGATTATTGTGCTTCTAGGGTGTAGCTAATGTGTTTTTGGGGGGATTAGTGGAAAATAAATACCTGCTTTTCTAAAACACTGACAATGATTTTAAATGTCCCATAAAAGCTGACAGAGGACCAAAGACCAAAGCCTGCCGGACGAGCGAGCGTCTCTGACAGCGGCGGAGGCGTCGGTGGCTGTGGGCGCTCAGACTCTGATCTGTCAAGGAGGAAAGGGCATCAAAGCAGCATCAAAGCAACAAGGGATTGGTTGGACGAGATTTGGGCAGAGCCTAAACGGGGCGGCCGCGGCCCTCGAAACAGAAGGTTCCATCACAAACTGGCCACAGTTGTAGAATCAGAGCAGCTTTGAGGGTTTCGCCTTGTCCTCGCAGGGACAGCATGTGCTCGCTGTCTTGCCAGCAGGCTTAGGTAAGAGCGGAATTTATCAGCCAGGGCGCCTCCAGCGCAGGAGGAAATGGATCACAAAAGGCCCGATTGTTTATCTCCTCCATGCCGAACGTTTGGAATAGATAGAAGAGAAGGAATGTTGCGTAGGAGCATCTGATAACAGACGTGCCTGTGAGGCTCTGCTTGACGGACAAAAACAACGCAGCAGAAGATCATTAACATTCGTGCATTTGTCCTAAATCTTGTCCATTTTATGTAATCAGATAGATACTTTATTCATCTCCAAGGGAAATTCCCAATCAGATCAAATAAATCTGTTAATTACCTTCCAAACCTCAGCACGGTCAACATTTTACACTCAGGTCGCTGTACAACTGCTAATCAATGTATTGATTGATTAAATTTATCGAGGCCCATTATAATTTCAGGACCACTGCGATTTTATTTGCTTTGAGAAAGACAGGGCACGGCCATCAATCTGCCTTTATTGCGGCGATAAAAACCCGCCATCATATAAGGGAAGCTACGTCACGACGGCGGAGGCTGGAGAGTTCAATTTTGGTCGTCGATACGCGGCGTGGTGTAAGAAATACAAGTCTCTAGTGAGAGAGAAGCCAATTAAGGTGTGTGTGGGTGTGTGGCTGCGGGTTTTACTGTGCATCTGTATGATAACGACACCCTTGGGTGAGGGACTGTCTTAATTACCTGGCACTGCAATCTCCCCCATAGATGCCTCTTGAATTACAATCTGTGTATGTGTGTGTGTGTGTGTGTGTGTGTGTATGTGTGTGTGTGTGTGTGTGTGTGTGTGTGTGTGTGTGTGTGTGTGTGTGTGTGTGTGTGTATTAATAAATTCAACATGATGAAAGTTTTTGGAAACAGACATATGGTAATGACTAATTTAATGAAAGCCGTTTTGTTTAAGCAGTAATTAAGAGCTCTTAAACTTTGAATCTCATTAAATCACACGCCAAACACACGTGCCAGTCTTTAGCAAACTGCCGCCTCTCATCATAAGATAAAGCCATTAAAGTAGGCAGGTAGCACGCGAGATCCACCTGGCCCAGGGCGACGGGTGCGAGGCCTCTCCAGATACCAGATCCGCTAATAACCACACCAAACTCATATTTTGTCGCCGTGGCGACCATCGGCAGGCTCTGACATTTGCAGCATCGATTAGACTCTCGGGGATTTGTCGTGTCTGAGCTGACAGAGGTGTGGACAAGCGAAACCGAACTCTTTCTGTCTCTTGAACGTCTTGTCCTCCCGTTAAATGGCGGCGCTGATGTATGCCGGCTGGCTCGCCGTAGCTCAGGGGGCTGGTATCAGCTCCAAATAGGTGTGTCATTTGAAAGTGACAAATCTGACAGCTATTTTACCCGGGGTGTGTGGCACGGCTGCTTTAATGGAGCCATCAGTCTGTTTGCAGCAGGAAAGACAGAAGGCGCCGGAGACGCTGTGTCTCTCCCTATTGTTTTGTTTTCCGACTTTATTTTCTCGCCGCCGCTCGAGATCTTTGTTCCACCACAAAGGGGATAGAGTCTGAGCTCCGCCAGGCCTCAGTCAGCCATCACGCTGAAGCTGCTCGGAACTTCCTCTTTAAAATGTTTTGTTAACGCGAGGGAAGCAAATCTGGCAGCCAACAGGGGCGCGACCTTGTGAGGCGGGACCTGACTTTGTCTCCGCATTGTTGCATCAGCACAGACAAGTTAAGCTATATTTGCATATGCATGTTTGTTCTCCTTGACAGTCTGGAGTGTTTTTCTGCCTCTGTATCATCCTCCTCACTCTGTGAAACTGTCACTTCTCACCATGCAGCCTTGCATTTTAGAGTTGGAGGACTCGATGGATTTCAGAAGTCTGCCTGATTGTTATTACAGCTGAATTTCTGCTGTTATTAAAGTTAAAGTCAAAACAGAGCCAAAGAGGTATTTGTTCTGAAACAATGAAACTTTCCATAACTGAAATATCTGATAATAAAAACACTTATATAATACAAAACAAAAAGATGCCTTTTTAAATATGAAAAGATTGGGATGATATGCAGAACGATTCACTGAAATATTTAAACTGGATCATCAGATGTTGAATTTGTCTAATTTGAATGACATTAGTTGCTCTTTAATCGTTCTTTAACCACTGAAACTTTGGACATTCTGTTTGTGAAAAGTGTTCTGGACTGTTTCTTCCTTCAGCTGTCTGTTGTCGCTGCAGCCTTGTTGTTTTTCTTCGGTTATGATCCGTTACACTCAGAGATGATGAGCCGTGTTTGTTTTACTCTTGCTCATCTGCCATGCTGCCAGTGCGGTTTTTAACCCCAGCCCGTCCGGTGCAGCATTGTTACACTAACCTGTTGCTGGCTAACCTGCATCATTGTGTTTTTTCTGTTGTTGCCACGTTTGCTACCGCTCTGGTTGCTCTGCTGCTAGGATGAGCATTAGACGCCAGTTTTAGCAGCACTATTGGTGAGGTAACAGTGATGGAAAACCATGCACCCACAGATCCATCTGTCATATTTTTATCATTCATTATATTCTTTATTCTGTTGAAGTTCCTCATTTCCTCTGCAGGGCAATTCGAGGCTGCTTTTCCCTTGCACAATGCCTTCCAACGGGCTGGTTCAGGCCAGTCCATCCACTCTGGTGCAGTGGAGTATCTGCAATGCGGGGGGCTTGACGCTCTGCCCTCTATTTCACATGTCAGTGCCTAACACCTTTCCCTTTACTCTGGCTGTAAGCTTCTGTCACTGAGGTTTACCACATGGAGTCGACCATGTGCCTCGGTGAGAACAGATTATTCTGCAGCCGCTCCCCCCTTTTCTTTCTGAAAAAAAAAGAAATGCACAGAAGGGAAGAGAGCAGTCAAGCAAGCCGGATATCGGTGTTTTACGCAGGTCTCTGTTTGTGCTTTCCTACGTTTGGGAGCCTCTGCCGCCTCCCTATCCCAACAGATCCACATTAGAATTCAGCCCTCATCATCCCGCCATGTTATGGCCCAGTAATAGTCGGCTCCTGTGACCGAAGCAAATCAACAATAAACCTGGCACCTTCCATTGCTCCTCTGGAGAAAAACAAACGGACAGAATATGTGCACACTTCTGACTTTTACCAACATTCCCAGCGGCGTGCTGTTCCGAAGACGAGATAAATATGCTTTTACGTTTTTACTCAACCTTGGCGTTTTAAGCTAACTTCCTTCCGAAATGAAGGATTTACTAATGCACCCGGCAGAGTTCCCGCTATGACAATAATAGGAATGTTGCTTTCAGAGTCAGGGACACACATGAATGCACCAGTGTGCTGAGGGCTGCAGGCATGCACGGCACTCACAATACCCGTCTCCAAACATGGATATGGACCTGGAGCTGTTGGCGAGTTCACAGCGCACGGCCAGCGCTCTCACCCTGTCTGCTGTCATTTCTCTCCGGCAGCTCTTTGTCATGACAGACCTGGATTCTGATGAATTTAGCCAAGAGGCCCCCACATGGGGAGCCGTTTGAAAGGCGAGAAGAACGGTGGGGGTGGGCCTTACCTGGGGACCCTCCAGCGATGAACGCAGGCAAAGTGACAGCCGTGCACTTGATTAAAAGTGACGGCTACATCGGCCATTTCGTTCCCACCCGGAGTCCCCGAGGTGAAAGTGCAGGAAGTGACAGTCCTCCGTCGCTCCTCCATTACCACTTTCAGCTGTCCCCCAGGTAGCCGAGGGATGGGGTAAAAATGCACCACAGGGCAGAAAATGCAGGCACTGGCTGACTGTCCGGACTTGTCAGGCTGGTTTTGCATCCAGGAGTTAATGTGGACAGAGGTTTGAAGATTCTCACCTGTACTGTGACAGTTTTTGTTTTGAAGCCGTGACGTATTTTTTTGACACCTCTTCTGTCTTTTTCTCCTGAATAAAGCCCTCCAAACATTATCTAGTAGGAGTCGGTCGAGGTGTGTCGATGCAGCATGTCGGAGCGTGTGAAAAAGCCTCAGTTCTGCTCAATCTCAGGGATGTAATTCGCTGCGGAGCGAGCGGGACAACTTGCAGACTCAGCTGCTGCGGTTCAGAGGGAACAATCCCCTTTAACCCCCGCCTCGGAATCAGTGTTCCAGAGACCCGTTTTCAAATAACCTCGCGATCCGTTACAATCTCTGAGCTCCCAGTCAGGTACAGCCTGCGCATGTTTCCAGTTGGCTGCAGATGGTGTCTGGGGGCCTTTTAAGCCACCTTAATGGGGCACCTTTCATCAGAAAGATGATAGTGAGTGACAGTGTTAGTGTTAGCATCGTTGATGTTATTTAATCATCAAGAAGGAGAGAAAGTTGTACCTGTTGGAGTTCATTACACTGTGTATCCCAGCACCCAAATCTGCAAATACTAATTAACGCCATAAGATTCTCACTCCTGGTGTCGATAGGCATGAGCGAAACTGCTGTCTTTCCCAGCTCCAGCTGGGCCAATCTGATTCAGTGCTAACAAGGTTAGCGTGTCTTTGAATAGTTGTAACGTGTAGAAATGTGCCGCAGCCTCCGAAGAGGACGGAAATCATTTTCAAACATAACTTCAAAATGTTCAAAAAGCAAATGAGTAACAATGCCTGTGACAGGCCAAAATCCTGAAAGCTCGCCTGTTTTCACATTAGCTACATTTCGCAGAATGAAGCAAAAACTTTCCTTTTCAACAAAGTAATAAAGCAGCATTACTCTTATAAAGGAGACATGCTGAGTTCTGTTCTCTCTGTGTTAAAATATTACTTCTGCACGCCTCATTTAATTATAAAGCCTAACTCTGATGGTTCCACTCACATATGTCGCGTCAAAATAACAACTCAGAAGGAGTTGATTTACTTTAGTTTAGCGCCACTTTTGTCGCCTGAGGTGTGACGGTTTGGAGTCTTTGGGGACGTCAGCCTCCAACACGCCTGTCAGGCATCTTTTCACATTTAACTGATGAGTCTTCTCCTGGCTGTTCATCAACATAAGCTTATTGAGGTTTTAAAATGTGATCCTGTCTGACTACAAACAACACTGATACTCCAGGAGACCTTGTACCTGTTCAGAGTCAGCTACGCACTCAAGAAGAAGAAAAACAACTCATCTCGCATCCAAGCACATTATTTCTAATTTAAAGGTGTTTAAAAATCCCAGGTTTTGCATACAGTTTGCTAAAATATATAAAGAGGGAATATCTACCCGAATCGAATAAATCACTGTTTTATTGACAAATAGAATATCCATAAGTGGAACCCCCCTCCCCCCCAACACACACACACACACACACACACACACACACACACACACACACACACACACACACACACACACACACACACACACACACACCAAAGTGAATACCATCCTTTTACTTCAGGAGGTGTGATCAATATTTTGAAGCTTTACGCATGTCTGAAGTGGATGTCTCGGGGCCCCTGGTAGGAGTCGTCCCTGCTGTGCAGGTGTGAGGAGCCAGCACACGCTCCTGGACCATGAGCAGATCTCCGGGTCCTGCCAGCTCCCTGTTGCAGGGGCCAAGTCTTGATGTGTTGATGGCATTAACATTTTTTAATAAACACCTTGAGGAGCCAGCAGAAGGCCTCCTGCTTGACACCCTCTCTCTGCAGGCTTATGGAAACAGCTGTCGCAGACGTGAGCCGTGAAGCCCTGCTGGCACGCCTCGCCTCTGCAAGTGCACCCGGCTGAGAGCACACACTTTATTACATGCAAAGTCTCCCGGCGCGTAATACCTTTAAACATGTGTGATAAAACGGGGGAATTGTAGATTCGCTTTCTAATCTCCTGCAGAAAAACGCGAGACGGAGCGTCACAGTCGAATGAGATGCGGAGCAATTCATCAAACCTTTACAACGCGTCACGCTGTAATAGCTAAACACCGGGAGGAGTCGCCGGAGCGTGGAGAGCTACCATCCACAATTCACAAAAAGAATTCCAAATATTTTCATACATTTATTTAGTTGAATATCCTCCAATGCAACCGTTGTAGCGCGTTAATTGGCTCAGCCAAGCCAAACCTTGAGGGGCTATTCTGCTTGTCAGCTAAATGGAGGACGCGCCATGCTAGCAGCCTGACTGTAGTGAGTGAATGAATGGGTTGACATGGAGTGCAGGGAGGAAGCGCCTGGCATGAATATGAATCGGGCCTCTCTGTTTGTGCTCACTAGGCTGGAATTAGCGCTTTTCATGACTGATGGCTCGTAGGCCGACTATTTGGCTGCCGGCTGGGGTCACACTAAAATGATGTGCTCGCCAAAGGCGGAGAGGCTGGGTCACGAGGGACTAAATGGCCCAGTTATGAAGAGCAGAGCTTATCTTCCTCTCTGAATCAACCCCCACCTCCAGCTGAACTACACACACACCCTGTCCCGTGGGGAGGATAACTCTAAGAAAACCGCGCTCGGTGCTATTTATTTCATCAAAAATCCTTATTTATGTGAGGTTGCCGTCCTATCAGGTTCGTTTTCGGTTTTCAGGCAGAAAATGCAGCTAAAGATGCTGCACTTTATTGATTAGTCCTCCCACTGGGATCACTCAGTGTGTTTTAAAGCCATAGATGTGTGTTTGTGTGTGTTAGAAAGTAAGCGAAATGAGCATGGATTATGCTAACTGGGGGCAGGCTGCTCTGGCTGTTTTTATCACGCGGTGAACAACACGCTGAAGTATACCAGGGAACTTGGTGAGCAGCTGAAACACGTTGAGTGTATAGAACAAAAAGATTTTCCCGATGTGTTACGTTTAAAGCTGAACGTTGCCATTGGAGGATGAGATGCGCTAAAATCAACAAGGACAACCAGAAAAAAGCTAATGGTTTACCACCTGACTGGGGAGTCGCGGCGGCCCTGTGAGGGTTAAACCTGCTGCCTTGGCTTTTTACTTCATGTACTTGGTGTGTTATTATCACCAAACCTTCATAAACAACCTTCCCAACCTTTGAGTCGTGATCAACGCTCAGTGCTTCAGGAATGATTGCACTCTCTCACTCTTTTTGGTCGTCAGTGCAAACGAGGAGCAAAAAGCTCCGGGCTTCTTGGGAGCTCTCCGTGTTTCCTGTCTTCTCCCCAAAGATTTATTAGATGCGTTTAGTGTAACTAACAGAACGCTCAGAGAACTCCTCCTGTCTGAGTTACGGAAATCATCTCTCATTAGGCTCCTAATAGATAGAAGAAATTCAAGGACAACCTCAATGTTAAGATTATCACTTCAAAGACGAGCTGTTGACACTCTGGAACGCGTTAACCACGTAATGAATGAATCATGAGTTTGGTCAGAGGGTTGTTCCTCCACCCAGCCGTGGGTGCTGGCGTGTCGTGTTTATGACACCGCAGAGAATTTAACCTCACCTGGTCGACTTCAGGGCACATTCAAAGGTGAGAGAGAGGTGAACACATCCACCTCCACATCAGAGTTGTGAGGAAAATAAAGGACATCTAAATAGCCATTTGTGGCTGCTTGACTAATACTGGTCACAAAAACTTTTTTTTGACATTAAAGGAGGATTTTAATCAAAAAGCACTGAAGTTTAGCAGCTGAATATTGTGGTAAAAAGCATGAAGGAAATTAAAATATTCCTGGACAGCCATCAGTGGTCAGTGAGCTTTGATGCCTTCAGCTCATCGTCCTTATTTCTATAATAATCTGGGCGTTTCTGAAGCCCCCCCGCTGTGAATCTGGTTGAGAGCCCACCAGGAAGCGCTGGACGTCGCAGCAAACATCAGTCCTGACAGTCCAGGTTTGGTTGGAAGCAGAACCTCACCACGTTGTGACTCCAACTCTGAGACTAAGGTCAACACCCCCGCCCTCCATTTTCCACCAGAGCGCCACACGCAAGCCGCAAGGCCGGCCATGTTCCCACTGGCCGCTGTGATCTTTGGCCAAGTGGCGTCTCCCTCTGCCTGATCAGACCCAGCACCTCTTGTTCACTGGCCAACTGGCCTTCTTCCCTGTGAGCTACAGCCAGAGCCCCTCCCGGTTCCGTATGTTCTGTCCCTTTTTTAGGCCAGTGATGGATGCCAGCCGTCCCTGGACGCCCTCCGAAGCTGCACCAGAGTGGGGGATTAAACAGATTTTGGATTTTTTTTTGCAGGAAAGGGGATGGATGAGTGTAATCACCTTTAATCTCAAATTCTAAGTCTCTTGATAATAAACCAGTGGCTGTTTTGGCCACTTGGGTCAGCTCCCTCCAGTTGCAAACCCTGAAAGAACCTGTTATAACAGCCTGAAACCGGTGGAGTGGAAACAGGCTTGAGGTGGGCGGGCACGGCCCATCTAAGATCCATTTCCTGCCAGTGCAGCCTGAGCTGCCCAACCGAAGACTGCAGAGTTTGGAGAAGTGGCTTTAGCCGATGAGCGCTTGGCCATCAATCCTGCCAAAAGTGGAAACCCTCAGGATGTTAAGCTCTCGTCCTACATGCAATAGGAAGCATAAAACAACAGACCGGGACATGCAGTCCTCATAATCTAATAAGAACCAAGAAATAGAGCAGAATTAATTTAGAGGCATCCATCCTGCTGCATCTATCCGTCTATGGGTTCGTGAGTATATTTAAGATGGGCAGTATATAATAAATGTAATCATTTTAACTTAGTTAAATATATTTTCCTGCATGCGTGACTGAAACATTCAACTCTGATCAGGACTTGATGGCCCTGCCTTGCTTCCACTGTTAGTTTAGCAGTGCGAGCCAAACGCAGTTCTCTCTTTGTGCACAAAACCCGATGAGCTCTTTGCAAATCTCTGAATTTGTTTCACACCTTCTCGCCTCTGCTGCAGGTTCTTTCTGCTTTTCGAGCTCATTAAAGCAAATCTGTGTTCATCAGCTGGACGAAGCTGCCAACTGATAACAAGGTGTGTCCATGGGAGAAAAAAAAGAGCCATATACGTTTTAGAGGGAACATAGACATAATTTATAGGATCCACCACCCAGGGTCTTCTGATGGGCACTAGCGTCGTCATTCAATGCTGTATAAAGGCTGGATGACAAAAGAGAGGGATGTGGATGAATGAAAAGTTATTCTGCATTCAACATCTGTGTAGCACAGAGGTGACATTGGACGTCGCACGTGAGATAACCTTGTCAGAGAGATAGATCTGAGTTACGGGCTCTCGTAGTGTCAGCGCCTCCGCCGGCAGCGCTCAGGGGAAGCGCTCCAAAAAGCAAAAAGAAAGAATAGCAGGAAGGAGAGGTGCAAAAATTAAATGTCATTTCTTGACAGGGACGTCGGAGAATTAAGCTGGCACTGAAGTGTGACAAGGTAGTTTGGTGACAAGACAGGAGAAGACAATTGTTAACACTCAGAGAAAGAGGGGGGGAGAGAGTGAGAGAGAGAGACAGAGAGAGAGAGAGACAGAGAGAGAGACAGAGAGCATTGTAGTAAGTCCATATACGATATGAGTCTGTCGCTGTGGATGCTTTGATGATCATTAAAATTGAAAAAAACTAATAATCATCTGCAACTTTAGCCCTTCGTTAGCCCAGTAAATGTGCTTAAATGCTTAATTCCAAATTGTTTTTTTGTTGTTGAACTTAAAGTAGTCTTGGTCATTAAATAAATGAAGAAAAATGAGATTGGGGGTCTCCTACCAGATTAAAAGCCTGCTTTTGCACTTTAAAAACAACAATGCTAATGGCTAAATACATCTTCAATGCTGAAATTCATTTTATTTTCACCATCGTGTGTCTTTTGCTGCTCCCCTAAAGACTTTACTGGCGTCAGACGGTGGCGAGAGTCACTGTTAAATGTTTGCCTCGGCTCCAACCTCCTTCTTATGTCATTTTTATTTATCCCTGCCTTTAAATGTTCCTCGCCAGAGACATCAGTGTCAGCTCTTTCTTTCATTCTAATTATTATCATCATCAAGGACTCAGAACATTTCTTCCGCTTCGGCTGCTTCTGCATTAAGAGAGCCATTTTCAGACCTTGGTCCAGCAAATGCGAACCAACATGTTCATTTCTTTTTCCTCTTTTTTTAAAGATATGCTAATCCAGAAAGCCATCTAAGAGCCTGATATCAGTGCACGCCATCTCTCCACATCTGAGGCGTCCCGAGCCCCTCTTTGATCAAAGTCCCCCCCGAGTAAGCAGCCAGTTTCGCATACTGGCCCCATTCGATTACAACGTGTAAAGTACTCCATTAGTTTCTCTGTTCATGAATCATTAACTGCGGGTTATGATCAGCCCGGCGCGGTGATGAACGGCGGGAGGAGGAAATGGAAACTGCAGGAGCTGCCTGAGGTCACAGGTGGATGAAATATTCTCAAAGCTAAACGAGCAATCGCATATTAGCCGTTCGCGCAGGTCGGCTGGTGTGTGGAGAACCAGGAAATGGATGAATATCCTCACAGATACGAATCCGTGCCTGAACATTGTCAAAACGCAATAACTTCATAAATGAGATGAATCCTAGCCATCCTCCCGACCTGCTGACCTCTCTCAGACAACAGAGACGGCACTAGTTTTGCCGCACGCAGCGTTTGTTGGAGGTAAACTGATTGAGTTCATCTTCATCTCATTACCGCCATGATGGATCGGATTGCCAACTTCCCACAAAGGCGGCTTAATGAGTCGTCGACGTGGATCTGAATAGCCGGCTTCACGGGTGGCGTCCATTAGCCGCGCCACGGCGAGCTTGCGGCGTAATTAAACAAAACTGATAATTGCCCAGCACTTCCATCAGGGTAATGAACAACAGGAGGACACTTGGTGCTGCTGTTATTTCCATTACCTGAGGATTTCCCGACTATTAAGCCCAAAGAGACGGTTAAAGAATCCAAACCATCTTCCTTATGCTTTAATGCAACAATAACAATAATTGTCATAGAAACAGATTAGCAAGGTAAGACTCTATGATCACATCTTTGTCTCTAAGCTGTTTTGTATATGACCAAATAGCAGCCATTCTATCCCCCCCCCACCCCCCATTTCCTTGCCGTTGTTAATGCTGAGCCTCTAATGGCTGTGGCGTCTTCTTCCTCCAGCCTTAAAAATGTTTGTCTGCCTCCTCCATCCCCTTACTTATCCAATAATGAGACCACACAGCTCAGTGTCTCTATTCATAATGGCGCTGCGCTGGAGCCGTCCTGGCCGGCATGCAAATCACGAGGCAGTACAGCAGCAGAGACCTAATTGAGGGATGAATTAGAAGACTTGGACATTTTCTCTTTAATATGAGTGTCCAGGCTCGGTGAATCTGCTGGATGTTGCTGTTTCCCAGCTTTCAATTTGCTCCATCCAAATAGGGAGATGTGAGGGAAATGGTGCGTGTCTGCTGGTGTGTTTTTGAAGATATTCTGACTGCTGTCGGCGGATGTGACGAGCACGCTTCAGTGTTTGTTTCTATCAGTTTAAGCTGCAAATTCCCATGTCACCCCGTCTCATCAAAAAGTAAACAACAAATCATTTCTCTGCACTTGAGATGCCAGACCAGCAGAAGGGCGGGTGGGCTGGAGGACATGGACGCCTTGGTGTGTGCTGTGGGATTTCAGCACGGGTGAACATGCTTCTATAGGTCCAAATACGCTCATACAATAAGAGGGACAATACACCCGAGCCTGATCTTCCAACACATAAGGCTGATCACTTAGCTGTAATAAATTAATCCACTGTTGCGTCAGCTTTTAGAATAACCTGGAATTTGACATTCAAAGTGTTGGGTATCTGTGTTTTGACCGGCCAACATTAGCCTCGGGTCACTGGGTGCTCCCATTTACACCCTAGCCTGAAGTACGAGCGTTGCTTGTCCCCTCCAACAAGTTTATTTAACTAAAACCATCTTTATGTCCTGTGTGTAATGTGCCAAGAAAGGTCAGTGGCTCCATTACCTGTGGATGAATTCCTCTGTTGGAACACAGGCTATCATGTCTGTGTTTGAGACCTGTGAGGCTGTTGTGGTTCCAGGACCGGACACCAAATAAACTGGTAAAAAATTATTGTATGTATTATATGTTGAAAGAGGCAGAAAAACCAGCAGACACGGACGACATTTCATTCAGGTGTTGTTTAAACTTAACCAAGAGCCAAGGAGGCTAGCGACTCTTTGGGGATTTAACCGCGTTGCAGCTTTGATGCATTTTAAATTGACCTCGAGCATACTTTAGAGACAAGGGGAGAGGGCAGAAACACACAAAGCAGACAATCAATTACGATTCTATAATTGGACAGGGCTTTAATGAGGCTGGTGGATGCAGCCTTGTGCACCTCTGTCAACGAGAGTCACTGACGTGGGTGGCCCGATCAAGGGCCCGTGCCTATTAGCATAGTGGCTCGCATGCAGCTCCGTCCCCGAGGATGTCCAGCACACACCAAAATTAAGTTTCTTCTGGGTTTTCAATGTAGCAAAACAATAAACCTACCAAATGCAAACTAACTGGTATGAATGGAATTGTAAACAAAGGTGGAGGTAGCAGCAGCATCATTATTAGTTTAATCACAGTTGCGGTAATTTGTTTTTCCTACTGTTTCAGATGTTTTACTGTTAGCCGTTAATTTATTCATGGGATTATTTTTACCGTCTGCTTTCTTTTCCTTTGCATTTGGGAAGAAAAACAGATGTGACTCAATTATTGCCTCCTCTGAAAAAAAATATGGATTTTTAAAACAGTGTACAATTAATTTAATAAGATGTCCTTGGAAAAAAGTGATTCGATGCAGTATAAAGTGCAATAATTGGGGTGGACACCATTTCATAGGGCTGTCTGGATGTTTTGTGAGGATCACTTTTGGTGCAGGCAAAGCATCCCATAATGCGTTGTGAAAGGAGTGTAGAACCAACGCTCTCAAACTGAACTCCTCTTCCAGCTTTATTTTTGCCAGAAGAACTTGAAAAAAGTTCCTGATCTGTTTGGTTGTGCCTGAATATAGTCGTAATTGTAAAGTTTTTCCGACTAGCGTAAACGGTGACTTTATTTGGCCTCTGCAGAATTGGGAGCCACCTGAGTTTCAAACAGAAGTCAGGAGGGTCAGGGAAGTGGCGCTGTAATTAAATGACGACGCGGCTTTGAAAATTATAACAATCGAACGGTCAAGGTGATAGCTCTGATGCCGTTTGCTGATTTTAAATAAGGGTTGGTGAAGTTAATGCAAAACGATAATCACAAAGCAAAGTCGGCCTCGGCCAAAGTAGACGGCATGTGACATTCAAGTTTTTGACTTTGTTCAACAAAACAGCAAACCCACAGGCCCTGTGAACAAAATTCCTTAACCTTCTGAAATATATTAATATCTGACAGTATTACATAGTAATTATAGACTTGTGCTCTGTGGATCCTGCTGTGAAGTTCCAGTCCTTGGTTACTAAACCTGACTGGTGACACAAGACAAAAACCCCAAATTTCTAATTTCCTTTATCACATAGATGATGGGTGCTTCTGTTGATTTAAATACCACAGCTGTATTATCAGGACAAACCCTGAGACTCTCATTCATTTCCCAGTATGATTCATCATACACCCGGTGTTTGAAGCACTCTACAAAGCGGCATCAAATGACTGCTCCCTCTTGTTTTTACAATCAAAGTCTACAAGACAACATCCTGTGTCTTGTCTGTGGAGCTGACGCCTCATTATGCTCAGATCACTTAATCCATAAAGCTGTCTCCAGGAGAAAAGACAGGTATGAGTGTCTGCATAGTCCCAGCCATCTACTTTCACATTGTTAACTTTCCTTACAAGATATCATGTCTTGCAGTTTTTCCAGCAGCATGTAGTCACTTTAGACTTTTGTGTTTTTTTTTTTCACAGGAGGAGTGTTGGAGCTCTCTGATAAAAGTGGGGTTTTGCCTTTAAAAACCTTAATGTGTGCTTCTTTTTCTCTCACCCTTATGCTGGTTAGGACAGATTTATTAAACCTCCTGCAGAAGAAGCCTGAGAATCCTCATTTCTCTGCACAGATTCCCAAGTCTAGGAGGATCAAACTTACAAAAGATCACAACTTTGTCTTGGTCTTCCAGTTGCTTATCTGGGTCTGTGTGTGTGTGTGTGTGTGTGTGTGTGTGGGGGGG
>BJFM01000425.1:28003-54122 GCA_016586285.1 Arothron firmamentum
AGCCTCAGCAGAGTGACTCAGTCAGTTCTGTCTTTGGCCACTTCCACCAGCTCCTCATGGGGAATTCCAGAGCATTTCCTCAGTCTGCTCCTCCATGTTGACATGCCCAAAACTGGGTGGAATTCCAACCAGACGCCCGAGTAGCCTCAACTGGCTCCTTTCAACATGGAGGAGTAGCAGCCCAACGTTGAGCTCCTGGATCTCCGGACTCGTTTTGGCCGCATGTCCTTTAGGTCATGAGCTGATCACAGTTCAGTCAATATTCAACAAGTCTTTTTTAAATTCCTTTGCTATCTGCTGGATTAAATGAGCCGCGCTCAGATAAAGTTTGAACTCCTGCTTCTCTCGACCTTAATGGAGTTGGAGAAGGATATTTTACATTTTTTTTGACAGCTGATAAGCCTGCAGAAGCCGAATGACCAGGATGAACAAATGCAAATCTTTTCTCTTGGTTAGCTAGTCCAAAAAGCCAAATCTGAACCCAATCTTCCATTGAGCAAAGTTGGTAATCCTTTATTTATTAATAAAAGCACACTGGGCAAATGAGACCTTGGGGCTGTCTTGTGGGATTTAGTTTAGACAAATTGAAGCCACGTCTCCCAGCGCGTAGAGCATGTTATGGTATGTTTAGCCGGGCAGACTCAAAGGCTCATTAGGTGTCACCTAGCAATGCCTGAAAGATTAAATGTATCTGCAATTCTGATACATCTGCAGGCTCCTCAGATAAAATAAGGGCTGTTGCGAAATAAGGTAAAACTTTAAGAGGCCTGGTGCCCGAGGAAAAGAAAGGCTTAATGTCCTTGCCAAACTGGGTGACAGAGGTCTCTGCCATGCTGCCTCCGGCCCTGGGGTGTTGCAGCCTTGTCCCCATGCAAACTGATGGGCCACATTATTACCAGACCTCCACACCACTGTGGCTAGAGTTCCAGACAGGCATCAACAGGGGAGGAAAAGAAAGAGCTGTCCCCGGATCAGCTCGGTGTCAACGCATGGCTCAGCTGTCCACATATGCAATTCAAAGCAAGCCAGCGCGCCACGACGGGCCTGTGCTGGCCCAGGTACATCTGTATCTCTTCACTGCTCACCGTGGAGCAAGTGGTGAGTGACAGCTGATGGGGATGTGGCCCAATTAGAGCGACAGTGTTGGAAAATGATGAATGGGGTTGGCTTATGGAGCCCAGGAGGAACATAAGCAGAGTCAAGATGCCCGCAGCTGTCTCACCGAATGAGTACAAACACACCGAGAGTCTTCCGCATAGAATAATGCAGCCAACATCTGAGGCTGTACGTGCACTCCAGCGTGTACCGCTCCTGCACAGCGTTCGGAACCTCTGAGCTTATGCGCTTGAGTGACAGGGCCTTGATCTAAATTTAGAGATAAGTGCAGTGTGAGGTTTCCACTCCACCATATTCCTATAGCTGCAAAGTACAGAGTGTACAAAATGCAGCTTCCTTACCCAAACTTTTTTACAGGTAACGAATTAAATTTTTTGTGTTGCGGAGAAAGGCCATGGTGTGCGCACACCTGTTGCTTAGCAATATAATCATATCGCAGCCTGGTGTGTAGCTTGTAATGTATTATTATTATTATTATTATTATTATTATTATTATTATTATTATTATTATTATTATTATTATTATTATTATTATTGATTTTTTTTAGAGAGGAAAATTTCACAGACATGCCACATATCTGGTTGTCAAAGATTCAGGCTGGTTATTCTGGTGTCAGAAGGTATTGGAAATAAATGCAAATGACTTAAAATTGTTAGGTTTCGGACATTTGTTTTCTTTCTCTCTCTCTCTCTCTCTCTCTCTCTCTCTCTGCAGTGGGCGTGGTGACCCTGTCCCCTGCCGGTGTTCACGCATCTGTTCCGCATCCTCATCAGCGAGGTATTTAAGGAGCTGCTGCGAGGACACGGGCGTCGGATCATTTTGTCCCATTGGAGGGTAGAATGTGAAGCTTACTCCTCCGTGCGTACTTACCTGTCAGTGACTAACTTCTCCCTGTTTTTTTCCTCAAGGTCCCCGAGTGCTGAACCTTTCCGTTCACACAGGCGTGAGTGACAGCAACCCTGACTCTGACTTGTTGCCAGGTTCACCCTTTGTTGACTAGATCCTCCGTTGGAGCGTCCTTCGTTTTTTCGTTTCCGTTCTCTTGCGCCTTGTTCGGCTAATCCTCCGGTGGAGCGCTTTTTGTTAACATTTTGCTTTTGTCCGCCCTGTGCGAGTTTAATAAAAGAAACAGCTTACGACGTCCCCGCGTCTGGGTCCTCTGCAAACTAGCCAATCCTTAACAAAAATTTTCCTTTCACACTATTTTAAAGGGCCACTGCGCAACATTTAGCATCAGCTAGCAATGAGAATGTGGATTACAATGGAGTACCTGTCCTTGGTAGTTCAATTCAACTTTATTTATACCGAATCTGTTACAATCAAGATTGTATCTCGTTGCTTCATAGAAACAGAACCTGAAAAGAGCCTGACACCTGTGAGGAAGATGTTGAGTTTGTGCACGGGTACGTGCACCTTTCACCTGTTAATTACCTCCTGGGTTGCCTCCTTTTGCATCAGTCAAGGCTAATCGGGCAACAAGATCAAGAACACACGCACTTCAGACAGAAAGATAAAGAGCCTTGAACAACTGAGGGTGATGTGAGATGGGAGGAGGAGGTTAAAAAGAAGTTCTGGTGTTGTGCTGTATGGTAGAACGTCTCATCGCACCATCTGCCACAGAAAACGAGCTCCAATGAAAAAAAAAAAAAGAAAAACTGGAGTCAACTTCACGATAGCCCCAACTTGCTAGCTGTTCCAAGAGGAGAGCTTGGAGACGAGGGAGGGCGTGAAATTTGCACTGCCCACATTCACCAAATGGCTAATATGGCACATGTAAAACCTGCAGCCCATCAGTGTCCCAACAAGCCTGCTGGTTCCTCAACTCAATACTTGAGATTCTGAACAGGAGACGATCAATTTGTCTTCAAATCTAAGTAATGGCATTAAAATAAGGAAGGTTTGAGCAGCTTCTGTGATATTTTAAGCGTTTAATGACGCGCAGGTATTACCAAAACTGTTCAGACTATTTTTTCATTGCATCATCATATTTGTCGCTGACTGATTTCACATTTAATCACCAAGGCTTTTATTAATATGATAAACAGCCATCAGGAACATTTGCAGTCTGCCGCCCGTCGCTCTCACATCCATCACCTATTATGTGCATTTGAGCAATCTCACGTGCTTCATCTGTGAATATTGCCTTTAATTAATTTTTCTGATCGGTTTTGTGCCGGAGGCTGACCTCCCGATGAGCCTATGTGCTGTAATGTGAGTGAATCCAACCAAAGGAAGCGTTCATTTAGTTCTCGTTTGAATGTATCGATCCAAAGATACGGTCGGAGTCTTGATGCAGCCTCCTGCTGTAATTACGATTTTCACCTTGCGGAGGTGAAGGTTGGGGGTCTCCAGGCTGACAGGAATAATCCCCAACTCTCAAAATGTTTGTGTTCAATCACTAATCGCCACCCACAGCATAATTGACTGATCCAAGTTTCGCTCGGCATAATTTATGTGTGCCGCGGCGGTGAAGCTTAGAGACAATCCGGGGGTATCATCCGTGTGATAGATCTCTCCACGCGTGCCCTTGTCACCACGTGAAGCCTCACATGTTTGTTATCTGGAGAAGTCAGCTTTTAGACCTTTTCCTGTACATCCATGCCATCTAAACGCTCCCTTTGACGATGAACATCCTGTGTTACAAACCTTTTAGCGAAGTCTCAGAAGTCTACAGATTCCATTGTTGGGATTTTTGTTTTCTTGGGCTTCACTCATCCATTCAGGAGCTAAGAAAAAACGATACTCGAAATAAGATTCACAGTAGAGATGATGATGAGTGGTAGTGGTTATTAATAGGCTCCATTATAGATTCAATCATGTCCTCCAGCCCTGGCCGAGGAGATGAGTCATAATGCTCCTGAACTGCCTGTAGGAATAATGAACGTGCGAGTATTTTAAGCTTCGCTATTTGGTGCGGTGTAGCTCGACCCCGACCTAAAGGTTTCAGAGCTTTTACCTGGATGAGCTCCGGTGGAAAATGTCTCTAAAACTTCAAAAGACTATTAAAGAAAAGTTGGATACGGACGTTGTTACTATCAAGTTTGAGGGACTTTATAAACTCCTGGATTCCGTCCATCCATCCGTCGGTCGCCATTCTTAATTGGGATCACGGGGCCCGAAGGAGTCTGTTGGTGCACTACTTTCAGAGAAACAAACCTCATATCATCTTTCAGCCAGGGTTTTATTCAAACTCTAAACAAACAAACATGAAAAATGTAAAGGCCTGATCACAACACTCTGAAGGGAAAGAGAAGCTCTGCTCGGAGAATTGAATGAGTTATGATGGTGTGGAAGTCTCACACATCCAGCTGGTGTTCTAATAAATCACTGCCAGCCACAAAGAACTAATTTGTGTTGTTGTACCGAACCATGATTGATGTGCACACTCGAGGAAGCATTAAAGGACACCCAGCCCAACAATGCTGCGCAATATCTCTAGAAAGAAATCTTGTCTTGAATCTTTATCCATTATTGATACTGGTGTTCTGCTCCTTTGACTGAGTCAGGCAGATGAATCATCGTTCTGCTTTTCCTACAGGGCTCACACGTGAATCCCGTATTTGTCCACAGGTTATGTTTATTACACTGTTACGTCATCAGTGCTGATTCCGGGGGTCTCCCAACATTGCGCACCCTCATCAGGATGGCCCAGACGGAACCCACAGACCTCCAACAGTAGACCCGTAATGCTGTTGTCCAGATTTGGCTCTTCATCCCAGCTCGCGCTGCCACAGCGTCATTATCGTGTTATTACGCATCATTAGAACATGCTTTTAAAAAAGTCCACAAGCTGTACTGGCGGTGTACCGGCACAGGTAGTGAAAGAATCTGTGGTTCTGCGATGCACAGCTGCCATTAAATGGAACAGATCTCACACCACAGACATCAGATGAGCATTAATATCTGCGAGGAGCCTTTACCTTCTGAGTTATCGCTCTAACGGTCAAATGCCTTCCAGGGGCGAGGCATACCTGAGAACATGAATGTTTAACAAGTCGGCCGCTCGGTTCACCTCTATGAAAGCCTCCAGCCCTGAGCCGAATCGCTAAGCAGCCCAGGCCTGTTCTGAATTCCTGAGATTGGTTTTATAGGTTTGCGCTCGGCAGCGTGTTGTGAAACAACACAAGTTTAATTTCAAGGCATCCCTAATGTAATTACACCCACCTCAAGAGACGCCAGTGACAGTTTAATTTACAAGAGATGCAAATGGGACGGAAACATTATGCAAAATGGACACGATTTACATACTGATTGTGGTATCAGCAATGACGGTTGATAAAGTGGTATAAAAACGCATGATTCAAAAATGTTTCCGTATATTTGGATCCTGCCGGAAAGACAAAGATAATGACTGCTGGAACAAAGGGAGGAGTGATGGGATGGTGAGCAGAGAGCGCCCTGAGGCTGTGGAGGACTCCAGCTTTATGGAAATGAACCTTCATGCCACCTAACAACATTCAGCTGAAGGGCAGTCATGCTCACATTTCCTTCTTCTTCTGCAGAAAGTCGTATGTCTTCAGCAGCCGCCGCCGTACTATTACCGTCAATTTGAATGTATGAGAAACGGTGTCGGAGATGAGTCAAGTGATCTGCATAAATGAGATACAGGTGGAGGTATTAGATTTGCTTTAAGGTCCCTTCAAGTATACAGCCTCAGCTCTTCTGCTCTACAACGCTAATCAAGTAGCTAACTGAGATTAGCTTAGGATAAGTGACTGTAGAATTTACGCAACATACTTCAACACTGGTTCATAGAGCTCATCTCAATTTTTGTTTTCCGGACTAATTTTTGATTTAACAGATGAAAGGTCTCGGGTGTGGTGAACCTTAAATGTATATCCTCATTAAAAAATGTCAGAACGGGTGAAACTGGAGGTTTCCTCATCCCACGCCTGCATGCTAAAACACTGACCCCAGACTCAGAGAAGCCCAGAGAAAATTTCCACTGTAAAGGCGCCGAGCGGAGCACAGTTCTTTCTGGAGGGACTTGAAGCGTGATGGGTTTGTGTCTCGGAGGTAGGACCTCAGTTTGAGCAAATGTTTGATGAAGCAGAGGTTCAGGAGCAGGAGCACAGCTGAACTATCGCTCTCCCTCTGGTTTTATTCTTCTATTCTGCTTTTGTGCTCTCGCAGCCCACTCTGCTCTCGCTTCATCTGATTCTGTACATTCTCTATGTTCTGGGCTCTATTGTTGGTTCCAAATAAAGCTTCCCACAATGCAAAGGTTTTCATTTAAATTCTGGCATCAGCGTCAAGACTGTTAATAATTCATCAGACACTTTGTGGTTTGTTCATCGTGTGGTATACCACTCTTGTACCATTTCTCTATTTTGTTTTTTATATGGACCCTAGTTTGTGGAAGTACGTTTACTTTTTGAGGTCAGAACAGCGTGGAAGATTTATATTTATGTTTGCTCCCTCTCTATTGTGCTGTGACTGTTGGAGCTATTTATCTTGTAAATTAGCTTATTGTAAGTTTCTTTGGGCAAAAAGGAATGTAAAATCTACAGTGAGATGCTGTGATGCTGGTGAATAAAATAAATGTGTGTGTGTGTGTGTGTGTGTGTGTGTGTGTGTGTGTGTGTGTGTGTGTGTGTGTGTGTGTGTGTGTACGCATGCCTGTTTTTCTGTTTCTGTAAGGTCATAAGAAGGATTTCGGTTCCAGGTTCTATCAGGTACCGAAATTCTGTGCACATTTTCATCCATAAATGTCAGCATGGAAACATAAAAATGTTTCGCCATGTGACATTTCCCAGCGCGTTCCTTCCTGCTGAGCTCCTGTTGTTGTTGTTGTTGCATTTACACTCGTGACAGTAACACTGGCAGGATGCGACCACGTCGAAGTTAATGCCTCAGAAATTGCTTCCCTTCTTTGCGGGCTGAAAGGTAGCACCCAGGTGAACTTCCAGCCGTGCAGCAGTAGCGCAGCGGTGTTTTTTATCTGTGCACCTACAACATGCTGTTATTGTGCTTAATGCTCCTGCGTCTGGAACAAATACTTCCCTGGTGTTGCCCCTGAAGGACTGTTTTCAAAGAACTGCTCTCAGATAAGAGAAGAGGTGGACTTTTAAACATATTGCCATCATTTTTGTGCTTTATGGTTTTTAATCTTTGAGAAAATAATAGTAGTAAAAATCAGCCAGAGTTAGGGCTTCCAGCTTCCAGCTCCCTGTGCAACACTTTGTGACCTGCACACACGTGGTGAATGGTGACATTGATCCAGGGTCATCTGACCTCAGCTCTGTTCACCATTTGGAATCATTTAAATGAAACAACTCTCTCAGGCTGCGGATCAGAACATCTCAGACTCTGAAAGCAGCTCATTTCTACTTCAAGGTAACACTTGTACCAGGCCTCATTTACCTTGACCACCGGTACAGGCGAGACATCTTAGTGACCGTCCTTCGTGTCAAACTGCGCTGCACAGTGTCAGAATCTGCCCTGTCTCTCACTCTGGAATCTATATTTTCCCACCGTTCACACCACACCTGCTCTCGCTCAGCCCATCAGCACACCAGTCGCTCATTTCCTGCAATCAGCCACAGCATACGGTCACCAGCTCCAGCTTGGATTGTCTTTGTCTGGTGAGACTGTCCAGTGTTATCCTGCCTGACTTTTGTGAGGTGTTTTCTGCACCCCTTTGCATCTGACGCTGTGTGGTTTTTGGGTCCAAGTGGAGCTTTAGCCTCGCTGGCTCCAGGACCTCTGTCTCTAGGTCTTCCGCCACAGATACCTACTCTCAGCAATCCTGTGCCTCGTACCACATTTGGGACCATATTAAACCCGTTACACACAGAAAACACTGTTTCCTGAACAATAAAGTGCTTCAGGTTTCTATGAACTAAAACTGATTATTACAGAGCCTGTTTTTGCACACACAGCTGTGTTACATTTCAAATGATTAGGTTCGACTTAAAACGCTCAGAGGACGGCGTAAGTACAATCTTTGTCAAGGGCACGATCTAATTTATTTATGATACAAAGTGAAAATATCATTTGCTTTCTCATGTAAAACCTTAATGGCTGTTTCTGCCTCTGAGGACCAACCAGCTCAGAGGAGCGTCAGCGACTGATGGAGCTGACAAACATCCTCTGATGTTGCATTACTGACAGGACGGCACAGGTCCAGCAGCTGTTTCTGCCTTCTTGTGTGTTAATGTTTCTGGAGAAATTGCACAACTATAACAATATTGTTCACATTTTGACTCGATATTCTTCCTTCCATTTCCTTTCAAACTTTACACCATTACTGATGTTCCTGTTCATGTATTCTACATTATTAAAATGGAGTATTGATCTTGTTTTTATTAACCTATCAGCTATTAAACTAATTAATAATTCAAATACAGTCAAAGATTAAAAATCACTTACAATACAATGCTCATTGATTTTATTTTGGAACTCTTTGGATTGTTCCACCGGTGATTGTTCAAGGAGAAACGACTGAATTAGAGGTGAAAGAGAAGCAGCCTTTGGGGGAAATGCTGATTCCTTCTTGTTGCTGGTCCCGAGGCTGCTGCTCCTCTGCCTTCTAGTGGGAGTCAGATAAACCCAATCATTAGAAAAAGGCCTGAGAGAGTGGCAGTCAAACAGAGAGGAGAGGGGGAAATAACAGGTTTCAACTCGGCTCAGAGCTCTCAGCAATTCTCTTTGAACTCGGGGGCCAATTCTGGGCGCTCACGCCGACCTCCTCCTCTGAGCCGCAGGAGGCCAGCTCGTCTGCCTCCTGACCCTGGTCCCCAACCTGTGGAGCGGAGCCCTGCCCGCTGCCCGCTGAGAAGCGTTGGTACGCGCCCTATAGATCCCGTTTGCCTCCTTTTCTCTGCTGCCACTGATACAACAACCACCCGCAGAAACTCTAAACAGCTGCGTCTCTCCACACTTTCAGCCCTGGTCTGGGTTCCGGCAGTGACCTCCAGGATGTGTTCCTCACCATGGCTGAATCGATTGTTCTAAACACTTCCACAGTGTAGGACACGTCATTTAGATGTCTTCTTCTGCCTTTAAATCTGGGTTTTACTCTTGCACTCAGCGTAATTACATTTGTTTTTAACAGCAGTGTAAAGCAGCTGCTGTCATGTTGCAATTTTAATTAAATTCTACATCTTGTTACATTCTGTGTTTAAGCCAGGCATTATGTGAGTTTCATTTTAAAGTGGCGGAGTTTTATTTTTATTTTTTTAAATTTTCGAGTCTTGAAGCAAACTCACACGGTGCCATGATGTCAATAACCCTCAAACAGCCCCGATCTGTCCTCCTCTGCCCTTTCACCTCCAACAACTGTGAGCTAACGGCCGGTTAGCTGAGCCAAGTTCTGCCCCGACTCCTTCCATCTGCTCCTTCTCACGCAGCAGACAATCACAGAGGTGGCAGTTGGAAACTGAAATTGCAGGAGCAGGACTGAACGGGAGTGGGAACAGCAGAGCCATCCTTTAACAGGCCCCTCATTTCTCAAAGAAGAAAAGAATGTAATGCCACCCTTTAAAGCAGTGGTTGGTTGTTTCATGGGTGAGTCCTGAAGATGTCTGAATACCTGTTATGCTTTTTAGATCACGCTTTAGGAACATCTGACGTGTCGGGAGACAGGCTTTTAGATCCGAAAACCGTTAGCTTACGCTTTGGTGCGTTGCTGCGCTTCAGGTCAAGTGGTCCTGTGGTCGCTCCGGTGATACAAAGGTTGCTGGTTCTGACCCCTGCAGACTGCACAGTGTAGCGTATTTGATGAAGATGGCAAAAACACCTCCTGAAGCTGCTGCTTTTGGTTTTAATGGGTGGATCTAGACTTTGAGTAATGCTGATTACAAAGTTTATATTATGTGCTCTAAAATGAGCAATAATATCGCTCGTTAGCCCCAAAAACACTTCTCTTTCTTTCGGTTTAGAAATGTGACATTGACAAATATTATTGTAGCCAATTATGGTTGCCTGCAACAAAAAGTGGAATAAATAGTAGCAAAAATCTGACTCCTGCGAGGGCGGAACGTCTCCTCTTTCCTCTGCGTATGCCTCCACCCACACGCCCAGCGTCTCTTCCTGCTTGTGGCGTGTTGTGTGAGGAAGCGTCAATTACTAGTGATTCGACTGAGTGCCCTCACCGGAGGTTCTGAAAGGAGCTGAGTGGTAATGATGCCTTTCACCTGCTTTTTTAACTCCACTTGCACAGTTTTCCTCTAACTCCAACTGACCTTTGAGAGCACTTGAAACGCTTACCTCTTCATCTCCTGTGGGCAATTTACAAAAAGTAAAAAATATATAGGATTTTTAAATCTTATTCTGGTTTCACTTTTGATTCTGTCTCTTCAGAAAGGTTTGGAATTTAGCATTTAGTCATTTGATATTCAGTAAAAGAGCGGGGGATGAATGTAGATGAGTAGTTTAAGTAGAAAATGTTCCGCGCTTGCCGAAATCCCTCAGAGAAATTATTAAAGATTCCGAGGGAATCTCGGCCTAGCGAGCTTTAGTCTGATTCTGCTGCTAAGAAGAACAGAGGCGAGGGGACGTTATTGTCAGCTCTGACAAGATTAAGGCAGCCCGCCAAGCTGATCAAACCCAGCGAGATTCTGCGTGGCGAAGCGAAAAAGTGGCGGTGCGGGAGAGGGGGCCGCTCGGAGGTGTAAACAAAGTTTTGACGTTGACGGGGACGCTTCCTCCTAGACAGAGCCCCCCCCCCCCCCCCCCCCCCCCCCCCCCCCCCCCCCCAGCCGCCTAATCACCTTGTGAGGGGAGACACGGTGACCATGTAATCCCCGAGTGGCTGTCAGATCCCATCCGTCAGATGAGGAATGACTCGTCCAGATTTGTTTGCCTTCCTGCAAACTTGATTATTAGTGCTATTATTTGTGAGTCTCTCTGGAGAAACCACAGTTGCGCAAGTTTCTTTCTATCCTTGTTATTTTTGTTGCTTTAATAACTGTCTGTCGGTAATAAATGTGGTTATTAAAAAAGCAGCTGTAGGGGATGATACAGACATAAATCGGAATTTCTGCAGCAGCCGGCAAACATATGCGGCGGGATAATAGGTGAACGCATCCTATTTGAAATGTCACCTGGCGTGGACCTCAGCCGCCTCCACGCGTGCCTGTCTCACGACCAGCCGTGGTAATAACGTTAGAAGAGTTGCCTGCTCAGCAGTCAGAAGTATTACTGCCGCCATGTGTCTTCCTCTCGACATTTTCATCCCTTATGCAAATACAGACCCAGTGGAGCCAGTAATCATTCATCAGGAAGTGTCTCCAAACGGTAACTGCTTCTGTCCTGCTCATTCATTATTCATCAGCCTGGACGGGTCAGGCGGCGAGAGGCTCCACTCTAAGCAGACGGTAAGCCTCGCTCTGCTGTTTATCTCTCTCAGTCTGAGGACTGGGATGAGGCAAAGCTCAGGCGTTGGCTTGTTTAACTCCCCTTTGAGCTCCTTTCACCGCTTCCTCTTGTTCTAGTGATAAAACGCCTCCGTGCGCTCGTGTTCATTACACACCATAATGAGAAACTTCTACATACGCTGAGCACCACGCGCAGCCAGTGCACCCTTCACAAATGAGCAGGAAATGTGTTGAGGCGCAGCCGGAGGCAGAGCTTCATCATAAATGTGACAGGCAACATGGCAGGAAAGGAAACACCTCCGTACATGAACATGAAACCGGCTCTGAGGCCCTCGCCGCTCTCAGCTCTGGTGTTTAATTCAGATTACACAGAGGCGGCAGAATCACCAAACCCACATGTTAACCTGGCAAAAGGGTAAGAAAAAGAGCTCCCTGGGACGAGGCGGCAGACTCTTCCTCCGCAGGAAAAAACAACCGCTTCAGATCACATGTGCACCCGTCCGCGTTCCGCTTAACTTCCGACGTATGACTCAGATCTCCAGACAGAACACGATGGCGTGTTCGCTAACGTCACTGAAATGAGCTTTAGGGCGCTTTCACACCAGGACGGTCGGGAGGATACAGAAACATTTGCCACCTACATTTGGTTTGGTTCAGCTTCACGCTGCACAAAGTGGACCAGGACGGTCACGCAGTCACATCAGCTGCTCTCCCACTGTTGCCTGAAATTAGTAGCAACCAGGACGAAAACAAGCATGAGGAAGAATAGAACCCGACTGTCTAGAACTGAAGACGAAGATGGATTCCAGCCCCTTCAGCTTGTTTGTTCACCACAAAACCAAACAATAGTTCAGATATTAATAAGCACCTCACATTCTCACAGCTCCACATCTACCCACGAGATATTTTCACGCTTTTTCCTCTCTCTGCTAGTTGGCTTGTGAAACTATGCGAGGAAACAAACTCGGGTCCATTTCAAGTGGACCCGACAGCTCTGGTGTGAAAGCATCCATGCTTTTATTTGAGGGTGGTGCAGTCTGTTGTCTGGAGTAACTGCAGCCAGAAAAGAAGTGATTTTCTTTAACAAACACAACTGTTTTCTGCCTTCATGGTATCTGACAAGCTAAATTTATAATTGTTGACTTTGACCCTAAGGCAACAGCTTCCATAAGGGATGTTTGGAGATTTCGCTTTCAGCTGTGAGGGGTTGGTGAAAAAAAGCAGGTTCACCCCCCCTCTAGTCTGTCATCATACTTAAATGGAGCATTGTCTCAGCCCTGCAGCTCCCCCAGATAAAACTGCCAGTGGTGCAATTTCTCCAGGACCCCTCAGGGCCCATAACTCTCTGTGCAGGTTGCCTCACAATTTGGAGTCGAGTCACACTGTTCGACTGTCTGTCTGTCGCAAGAGATTAACTTCCTGCTTCCGTTTGGGACAAAAATAGCCAACGCTCAGTCAGACACCCCGAACTCAGACATGCAACAACATTTGGCACATTTATAAATACAAACAGCAACAACAAGGCTCTTCTGCGAGGGGACAAATAGATGTTCGGCAGTGATCATCAAGAGAAAATCCAGCAGGCACCAGAAGGCAGCGGATCTCCAGTCACTCACTGTGGAGCACCCACGAGTTCTGGGCAGCCCAGATTTAGTAAATCACATGCATTCATCACTCTTCCAAGTGTAAAAATTGCACCGAAGGAGGGCGTCGCGTCTGAGCTCAGATGACATACATTCAGCCGACGAGGCCGAGGGCGGGGGAGAGCCAAAGGGAGCAGCGAGGCCCAGCGTCGCGCACGCCGTTATGAGGCGTTTTTATATCGAGCCATCTGTATCGCTGAAAAACTAGCACTAGCCCCGCACTTACACCATTACGATGAATTTATGCAAAAATCTGCTGCGTTCTCTCAGAGTGTGCGTGCATGAGTGGAAGGGGGGAGAGGGAGGGCGAGAGACAGTCATTAAATCTTTTTATTTTGGCACATTTGTCTCCTCACAATAAACCACCAAGAACCTGTAATTGATTGTAAGAATGAAATTGCCTGTTACACCCCGAGACGGAGGGGAAGGAGGAACGGTAGCAGGGAACTAAATAACAAATGAGAGGACAGGATGAAATACACTGCTTTAATTCACCATAGCTGATTTGATAAAAACAGCCCATTTCACAGCGGAGCCAATTATACCGGAGAGTTCTGCCATTATCCACTGGAGTTGAAGATTTAAACTGGTTTTCCTGTCAGCATTTGATATATTTTTTACGTCTCCAATTATGCGAATTTTACCCACAGTTATTCTTTATGTGGCGTTTAAGCAGTAATTATGATTACCACAATTCATTAAGATGTTTTGAGGGCCTCTCAGTCCCGAAAACATTTATTTTACGTCGAGTGATCATAGCTAACCATAATAATCCTGCTATGCAAACTGCACAAGAGGACTCCAAGGTGACATAAAGTAAGTCAGTTCTTCTTGTGGGGGAGTAATTAATTAGTATGTCAGAGCTGGAGAACATCCTGGCCTTCATTTTTCTTCTTAATTGAAGAATAATTTGGAATTTGGAGAGACAGCAGATCCCCTGTAATGAAGATTGGCACCTGTTATTTTTCCCTGTCTCCTCCACCCACCGCCAGACAATTCATTACTCGCCGGCGAGGTCACAGACGCGCTCTTCCTGCGGCTCGCCGTGCAGCCTCGGGGGGTGGTTTCATGACGGTCGGCGGGCCGCCGGGCGCCACCCCTTCGAGGATGACAGAACGAGAATGCCTATATGGGCTTGACAAGTGTATGTAAGAGCTGTCTCTTCCAGAGTGATGACTTCATTTTGCCAGCAACGATCCTCCCCTGGAAGGCTCCGCCGCAGAATTGTCCCCCTGAAAGTAATATCAGCGTTAGCATATGTCACAAGGTCAAATGGCTCTGTTTTCACCTTTCACACAGAGCACTCCAGCTACGCTCGGCCCACCCTGAAATTAAAGCTGCTGCCCCGATGTGGAGGGAAGATTAATTGCCCTCCACAGCCTGGCTGCGCTTAATCTCGCTCCCTCAGTGTGTCTGTGTGAGATTTGGCTGCACTAAGCCAATAAGTGGTTGGCATAAGCACAGACAAGAGCGCGTCCTGCCTCCGCTCAGCGTTTAAAAGCTGAAAAAACAATAGACAAACACACACACACGCACACACACACACACACACACACACGGCGACGCAGGTGCTCTCCAACAACATGTGCAGAGTCAACACCAACAAACGCTGTGAATTAAATGAGATAATGGTGGCTGAGACGCTTGCGTGGAAATGGTCAGTGGCTCCGCCCACAGCGAGGCTGCGGAATCGCTGTTTGCTCGCAGGACCCCGGGCAGCTCGAAAGGGTTAAGCAGGAATGGATTAAAAATGTCGACACACATCCGTTTTCATGTGCTAATCCTCTTAGCGTCCACTCCTAATATGTTTTTATATCTTTCCCGTGTCTCACCGAGGTAAAATATCAGATTAGTTGCCGGCTTTGACTATATCTTATTATAACCTTATCTAACACAGAGGGGTTAAGAACCTCCAGCCAGGCGGGGGCAGCCGCTCACTCCTCTGCTCAGTACAGGAGGAATTAAGAGTTGATCATATTATTGTCACAGACTAGTCACTCATATGGGTGATTTGTCCGTTGTCACTTGATTTCATTGCAAATGGATGGATGGATGGATGGATGGATGGATGGATGGATGGATGGATGGATGGATGGATGGATGGATGGATGGATGGATGGATGGGTGAAGTAAACTCTGGCTCAGCTGTTTCAGGTGCTGAGGCTGCGTTCATCATTGATGACAGCAGATGTGTTATTAAACGTTAGAAGCTGTTTCCAGTGAATTCATTCTGCTGCTGTGAGGTTCGATCGTATGAATTATAAAAGTGGAAGTCGTCCTTGTCTGTTGCCTCTGGGAAGTTCTCTTTTTTTTTTTTTTTTTGACATGCTGCTAGCATGACTGTCGTCCTTGGTCTAACAGTCAAATCTGAATTTCTAACATGAACGATCTCCAGAATTTTTATGAGAAATGTTCATTAATTTTTTTCCCTTGAATGACTGATGCTTCAAGCGTTCTTATCCTGTTAATCAGGTTGAAACAGCAGCGTGTGCCGTTAGATCCCAGCCACTCACAGATGAAATAAGTGATCCAACCTGGTTCCTCCTGTTGAATTGGGACCATTTCGATATCCGAGCTTCCCGAAACGGGTCTATCGCTCCCGTGGCGATGGTGCCTCGTCCTGTCGAGCGGTGCGATGATGAGGTGATTTGCTCATGCGGTTGTAGAAATCCAATGCGATGATAGCGTTCGCCACAGTCTGGGGGATGTTTGGCTGAATTTTCCTATTCGCTGCGTGTTAAATTGGTGTCTAAAGGGTCAGACGGGTCTTTTGTGAGCGTAGGTGCTGTTGGAATCCTTTCTCATTCCCCTCAGAGGATGATTGTTCCAGGGAATTGAATGGCTTGTGATGATTCCTCCCATCATTGTTCGAGCGAGAATTTGCCAATTCAAAGGTATTGTAGCACAGCTGCAGCCGTGTGTCCTTAATTGGAAATATTTTGGAATTGAATCGATGTTTGTCGTGTGCTTTCTGTGGGGTTGTGTTGAACGTCCTTGAAGTTTCCTTATCGCTGCTGGATAAGCTGCGTTTTCAAACTTATTTATTGGGAAGCTGCAAAGTTTGGATTTTCTGATGGCTTCTGCAGAGTTCCATAACCTCCGGACCAAAATGGTTCCAGTGGTTGAACAAACCTTTAAAGGCATGCCCCTGAAACACCGAGCCCAGCCATTCACGTCGGCACAATGCCCGACAATAAACTCAGCATACTGCAGCGCGCCTTTATAGCAGCACGGAGACAGCGGCGCTTAATCCACGGGGTTATTGATGGCGCCAGGTCTTCTTTATCCACCTGGAGATGATCCTTCTTTCACAGCCCTGTGCAGCCCAGATATCAGCAAAGAGCTGAGAGGAGGAAAAAAGTCGGCGCAGGCGTGTGCGCCACGTACATCCCAAGGTCCATTAAAGGCCGTGACGCCCCTTCCCGCAGCCATCATCTGGGTCGTTCCGCCTTGGCGAGGGGGTGGGGAAGCGGCGCGGCGGCGCTGACAGCAGCATAAACACGTACCGATGGTAAAGTTTAACAACGTGGCTGCAGCCCAGGCTGAAGGAAGCTGCTGCTGTGTGAACACATAACAAGGCGGAGGCGCTTTAAACAATGTGTGCAAGTTATGGCGGACGCCACGTGGAGGCGGATGCAGTATGGCCCCGGTGCTCTGCTCTGACTGATAATCAGTCACAAAATGCCAACAATAGTAAGTTGTAGACCAAAGGAAGGTAGACAATGGAAATAATGCATGATTTCAGCTTTTATAAGGAAAAGATGGATGCGTTTTGGCACATTAATGTGAGCTGACATTTATCTGTTGACCTGTAATAAAAAATTCCGCATCGGTAATATGATGCAGCATAATGGCTTCTGGTCTGAATTTAACTGAATGTCAGCAGCTTTGGCTCCCAATTCCTAGAGAAGATAACAGCCAGGTGGCAACAGCTTGCAGAACATTGGAACAGCTCGCTGTTGCTAGGACCACCAGGACGGGTCATGTTATAGTTGAATGGCGCTCTTGGCTCCCACAGAAACATGGGCCTTGAATTATTCCATTATTTCCTGCATGTTTGTTCAGACAGAACAAAGAAAGGATCAAAGCAGCAGGTGGAGCCTGTCAGGCGCATAAATGAATCTCTCATTATATCGTGACTCTGCCACAGCTCCTGTACGTGAGGATGTTTTTATCCAGTTATCTTTACAAGTTTTAGTAAGTTTTACAAAATCAAAATCAATAAAAAAAAAAAAAGAAATTCCCATTTAATTTGGGCTTTTAAACAAAGTAACTTGTTTGGATTTTATTTTTCACCCCAACAACAGTCAAATCAAAGCTACAAACTACTTTTTTAGAGAACTGTTTGCTGTCATGCCTAGAATTAGGATTAGTCCCAGCGTGTTGGAGCCACTCGTCTAAGTCTGTTTATTTTGAAAGATGAAACACAGTGTAATATGCTTTTTTCAAATTAATTTCAACCTGACCCGCCGAGCAGCCGTTACTGCTTCCAGTTGTCTCCCAGAGGCTGGAATTGTACCGTTAGCATCAAACAAAGATTTGAGGGTTTAAGGAGGATTAAATGATGTAAGCACACAAGCACAACTTGGTTTTTCCTGCTTAAACAGAAGGAAAAAGGACAGAGACGAGCTGAACCTCTGTGTCGGGTTTTAGTAATTAGGGTTCACACTGCGTATGACAAAGCAGCGGTATTCTCGCTGTAGCGCAGCATCGCTGTAGTGCGCAGCATCGCTGAGCTGCGAAAGAGCTCCGTGAAAAACACAGCTTCCAGGAATTAGGTGCAACATGTAGACCGCCAGCAGGGGGTGATAGTGAGTCGACGCCAAAAAAAGTGTCCTGGAGTTAAAGAAGCGACAAGTCGCCAGCCGGCAGTTCCGAGCTGATGGCCCGCCTCGGCCAGAAGGTCAGGCTTCATAGGTGGAGGCCCGCTGAGAGGAGGCGCGGCTGGACGTTTGCCAGGCAGCGAGGGCTAAAGCAGCATCCTGCACCGAGCATGTGACACCGATGAGCTGCAGCCAGCAGCCGGTTGTTTGACCGGTAGATATTTGGCTGAAAAATGACAAATTTGTTGCGCACCGAAGTCTTTAGCCAAGAAGGAAACATTTCACCATTTTAGCTGCAGCCCAAATGAACAGCTCTGAACCCATTAACCTCCGCAGTCAGGGAGTATAGAAGAGCGTTTGAAAGAGAAAAGTGCTGCTCTATGCTCAAATGTCAGACTTGTGTCTGTGCAGACCTGCGAGTTTCAGCTCTAGTGCTGCCATTCAGAGCGCATCGATCCTGAACTACAGCCTGAAAAACCGCCAGCGCCCGGGGAGCAGGAGTAAAACTGTGCAGTGCTGATTCCAAAGACGTCCCCTTCTTTAAAAGAACCGCTGACATAATTCACATCTATCGGCTTAAATGGCGCTCATAAAGTCTGGTTAACACACGGGCTGGGGGGAGGGGGAGAATACAAATAGTCACTTTTAAGGGAGATGTGGGCATCCATCTTGCTTTCGCTTTCACATTCCTCCACATCTATCTCGGACAGCCACGAGGAAATTAGCCATGAATGAAACAACAGTTGACCCAAAGAGATTTTTCTAGCCAGCGCAGGGGCAGCAGATTCTGAATCCTGTGATCTATCCTCAGTCCGCAGGCCTGGGTAAACAGCAGCTGACACATGGGGGAAAGGAATCCCCGTAGCCCTGGGCTCTGATTGCCTCCCGCTAAAGTAAGCAGCACCATCCCACTACATGGTAAATGAGGTAATAATGCCAGGAGGTACAGGAGAGCCGTTATGTTAAATATTAAGTTAGACAGCCTTGAGCAGGCTTTGGGGCTGTGGAAGAGACTAGGCACAAGTGGAATAACACAGACTGGAGCCAACGGGGCTGAATTCACTTCCGAGAACAACACCTACAGTAAACTGCTACATGTGCTAATATTAGCAATGGAAAGTTCAGGTTTGCAAACAGTTCAGTTCTAAGCTAGCTGCTGAATATTCTGTTAGTTACTCTGTGTAATTAGGAAAAAAGTTGGTTAGCTGCACAAAAAAGCTAGCTTAATTTTCTTCTGATTTATATGTGTAAAAATTTCAGTGCCCTCTCCCTCCTTAAAAGTGAGACATCAGTGGCTCCAACGGAGAGAGGGAATTTATCATTTCATCATGGTTCCTGATGCTCATCAATCAGGCCTGGGCTTCATTCCACCAGGTTCCAGCCGGTTACACCCTCTAACGAGTGTTATTTTCAAATGTTAAGGGCTGACAGCCCTCTGTGGTGCTGGAATACAATCTGCTTATGCTAGAGCCATGCACACCACATGCACCGTCACTGTATACAGAACAGCATTATATGCCTTTCATATGATATTTCCTTAATCCCACGTTGCACGGAGGTATATGAGTCTCCCGAGGAAATCAGTCCCCTGTTTTCTCCGTCTGAGAAGCCGCCAGCGTCCTCAAGCACATTCCAGCACCTTTAAGGCAAAGGCTTTGAAGACAGCTAATTTCCATGCTAATTTCTTTCTTTCCTCCTTCCCCTCGCGCAATTGCAGGCCAGGAATGAGGCGAGAAGACATGTGTCGCTTGATGTAATGGCAGAGAACTAATTGCATTCTGGGAAGCATGTCTGGAATCTGGAGTGAAAAAAAAAAAAAAAAAAAAAAAAGCTTGTTCCACCACCCCACATATGAGATGGGGACAATTAATGGGCCTCCTTCAGGGGAGAAAATTTGAACTGACCAGGCTCCCAGCAGACTGCACTGCCTCCTTTATCGATATTTGTGGCCAGATAGAGGCATGGCTGGCCTCCCTGTGCACAGCCACATTCCACTGGGGCTCCACCGGACTGTTATGAGGCCAACTTAGCCAGCCTGCTCCAATCATAGCAGCACAAACAAGCCCCTAACCACACTGGCTGCTAAGCCAGATCAGTCTCGGAGGTGGTTTGTCAGGTTTTTGCAGGGATAACATAGCATGAGATTATTTTCTCTCTCTCTCTCTCTCTCTCTCTCTCTCTCTCTCTCTGCCTCTCTTTCGCTTACTCTCACAGTCTCATCCCTCCATTCCCACCTCTGTGTGTGTTATTGTGAATTCTCATCTCTCTGAGCAACAGAATGCCCAATGCGCACACACACACACACACACACACACACACACACACACACACACACACACACACAAACACGAGCGCGCTCTCACGCCCACGCGTGTTCTCACCTCCGATATCTCCTTGACACGAGCACCCAGAGCGGTTATACCATCCAGACGTGGCTCATCGGGCAAATTTCCATGAGGTGTCGACGAGCCCGTGTTGAAATAACAAGAGCCGCTAATTTGCGACCAACCGTATGGAACCAGTGGCATCAAATGTGCTGGAGCCCAGTATTAAGAGGATGAAGTGTAACATTTTAAAATGGCGCAATAGGGCAAAACCCTCATTACCGTGACGGTGCTGCCCTCCACGCAGTTTCCCACCCAGCACCGCCACCGCTCGCCCACCCAACGTTTGCTAACAAGAAGTCACGGTCGCGTTAGAGGGAAGGAAGACTCGGTTTTCTGAAGCTAATTTTCCACCAGAGGGAGTTTGTTTTAGCGTTTGTTTTATTTCGCAGGCCGTCGTAGTATTGCGATGCATAGTGTAGTCAAGAGCTTTCCTAGGAGAACGTGCGCTGCTGCTGCGCCCGTAGCATCGTGTGGGTGTGTGTAAAGAAAGAGACGCAGAGTGTTTATCCTCTGTGAATATAAAATCTCTCTCTTATTTTCGAGCACATGGCCCGGTCAGGCTTGTCAGGATTTAGAGTATTACCAGGGCTAAATCAGCCACAGCCGCTCAAACTGGGAAAAAAAAATTAGGATATTAGATTAGGTCAGCAGATTAGAGAGGGAATAAATAAAAAAAACGGACAGCGTGTTTTCCTCTTCCTGGATTCGCGGCTTAGGAAGACCAGAAAGATCAGAATAACACAAACGAGAGATTGACCCGCAGGAGCAGAAACAAAGCTACGCTAATTTACCTTGATGAGGAAACAGCTGCAGACGCCCCTGGAGGCGGGGGAGGGGGGCACACGATAAGTGTTGTGACGGCATCAGATGGCAGCGGCGGCCCACCCAGGCGGCGCACATTTCCAGGTGTTCTTTCCACCGCGCTGAGCCTTTTAATCAAAGCTGACACCGAGCAAACATGACAACAAAGCTGATTAACGGAGAACACAGAGCTCCCTTTTGCAAAAACTGTCTTCTGCCTAGAACTTTGTGAATTTTCCTCGTTTTCATTTGCCCAAACACCTCTGGATTTGAGCTAAGCTAATTTAGCAGCAGGCGGTACCTTTGCTTTTGACTTTCTGTTATTGCGCCTGCAGTCGGACTGTCAATCAAGGCTAATTGAGGGGGCGGAGAGAAGAGATAAAAGAATAGACTTAGAGAAAGAGGATGCTCAGCCGAAATGATCTCAAACCCCCAAACCTAAAGGGAATCATGGCAAGAAGTTCCAAAACTCTTGTTTGGGTTATTTTGACCAGCTCTGAAAGGCTGAGTTAGCTCTCCACATTTTCCCTCTAATAACTAAAATAAAAAAATGTCAATTATTCTGGTTCAAAATAGCAATTTTCACCAACGGCTGTCTGCAGAGTTTCAGTAGTTATTTCTCAGACAGACGTTGGGAGAGGCAGCGGAAACGCATTTGCCTTGAAATGCGTGAGGACGGCAGGTACACAGAGGCTGTTAATCTACATCTAACAGCATAAAGAGCTGCAGCAATTATGCAGCAGAAGAACAAGCTTCTCTTTAGCGCTTTCAATTCAAAGGCAAATGGGTCATGGCAACGGGTTACTAATTATTAATTGTTTAAACGTCAACAAACTGCATATTAAATCAGTGCAGCTCTTGATGATCAGGAGCCCCACAACCACCCAACTTCAAACGCTGCTCATTTGCATCCGCCTGCACCCAGGACCTCCTCCACTGTGGCCCCCCGGTAGAGACAAATCCACTGCCTGCCAAGCTTAGCCAGGCGGCGGCGCCACGAAACCTCCAGAAAAACCTACAGCGGCTCCGCATCAGCGTTCGGATGACAACAGAGGGAACACTGAGGGTGAGGAGGAGGAGGAACGTAAGGAGAACCCTTCCCTGGAGAGCCCAGAGGAGCACCTTTGGAGCTGATGCTCATTGATGCGTCACCGGGAGATGGAGGACGCGTCAGAGATGAATTCTGTCGGCTTCCTCGGTCAGAATCCTTTTTCTCATGGACGAGGAGCTCAGCAGCAACATCTCGAGGTTCAGCTGAAGCGGGCGTGGTCTCTTCACCGGAGCTGCTCCTGCCATCCAGGTCTGGGCTCCTCTGCCGGGCAGGAGGCCGGGGTGATAATGGCAGCAGCTGTCAGAGCAGCTCAGACGCTCCTTTCCAAGCCAGCGGCGGCAGCAGCAGCAGCGGCAGCAGGGCCGGACTACAGACGCGGGCCTTCCCTGGTGGAGGAGGGAAGAAACGATAAGAAGTCAAAATCAGTCATTCTGTGTGTTCTTTGAACCGAACTGCTGCACTCAGAAGCCGGAGCGAGGCTGCGAGACTCACATGCACGGCCCCAGAACTCACACATTTAGATATTTACATTAAAAACCCAAAGTCCTGTAACAGATCCCTCGCTTTCTTCACCAAACGTGAGCGGACTGAAGAGGAGCCAGATTACAAAAGTGTGGTCGCTCTGCAAATCCGGAGCTTGAGTGACTGACAGTTTAATGAGCCGACAGACAAGCAAACACGTCTCGCTGTGGCTGGGCTCTCCATCATTATTTCACCGGCGGGATGGAGAAAAAATGACGGCGAGAACAAGCAGTGATGCCAGGTCGATACGGCGGAAAATTTAGGGATTTTTAACACGGATGTAAAATCAATAAAGGACAGGAGGAATGTGAGTGGCAGGAAGCGGGCCGAGGTGCGCACACACACACACACACACACACACAAACAGCGGCGTTCTGGGGTTAAATTAGTCTTCCTCGTCGACTCTGCTTCCTCTTTTACTACAGGGGCCACAAAATCTGCAACAGCTTAACGTCTCTCTGCACAACAAGGCTGAACCTGGCAAAGACATGGAGGTTTATCAGGAGGAACGAGACAGGACGAGCAGCCCTTCTTCTTCCTCCCAACGCAGAGTGAACATGTCTGCCTGTCTTTATCGAGACGATGATGTGAGGCCACAGAGAGGGAAACTGTGTCAGAGTGATTCTGAACCACTCAGGATATTGTTGTTTTTGTTGTGCTTTCATTTTTGTTGCAGCAGTACTTACAGCAGTGTTTGTGCGGCTGTTATCATAGCAGCGATGCCATCATGTCATCCTCCTGTGTTTGTTTTACTGAGACAGATCTGAACTCTGCTGTGATTGGTCAGAACTACCAACTCTCACACTGCAAATAATTGTGACTAAATTTATTATAGCAGAAAGAATTCATAATTTTATTTCTACCTTTGCTGTTTGTATTTTTTCTAATTAAGAATGCAAACAATATGGAGGGCAAGGAGCGTAATAAAGTGGCCGCTAGGTGTCACCCTTGTGACTTAGAAATGGGCTTCTGTGTGCGCAGTGAAGGGTGTGTGTGTGTGTGTGTGTGTGTGTGTGTGTGTGTGTGTGTGTGTGTGTGTGTGTGTGTGTGTGAGAGAGAGAGAGAGAGAGAGAGAGAGAGAGAGAGAGAGAGAGAGAGAGAGAGAGAGCAACTGTCACTGTCTGAATGAGATGAGGTTTCAGGGAGGCTGATGAGAGTCGATCTATGAGACCAGAGCAGTTTCATATTCAGCGCCTCCTCTTCATTTCAACATTTTTCTGTCTTCTGACGGGAGCAGATGTGAGTTCTTCACATCTGCAGGGATCCCGAACGTGATGTCGAACCCAGTTTTACGGGGACTTGGGCACCAGTGACACCATGATTATCAGCTAATTATCTTAATGAGTGTGTTGTTCCTTTTATTTGGATGATTGGCAACAGTCTGGGGGTCAAAGTCCACCCACTTTTTTTTCTCAGGAACTGCAGACACGCAGGCTCGCAGTCAGCTGACGGTTTAATTATAGTGATTATTTTCCATTGAGGTTTCTATTTTAATATTATTTTTTGAAGCTTGATTTCGGTGACAGGCTCGCGCAGAGGCCTTCAACCTAAAAACCAACCCATTAACTGTTGGCCATCGACATTAATCTTGGATAAACTGGAACAAATCCGTTAAAAAAGACAGATTTTGTTTTGCGTGTTTGTTTGAAATGGATAGAAATCTGAGCTCCAACATTTTGTACCTTTGAGATCTATTTTCATGACCTCCGAGGGGGAAAAAAACAAAACAATGAAGCAAAAACGGGTAGTTATGTATTAATGATTCATATTTACGGCAGGACTTCCTCTCAGCACGCTGCTGCATGGGAACAATAATCCATAGTGTTTGTTTGTTACTGTAAACTGCCTCACCGGGGTGCGTGTGGCACACTGAAGGAAACCAAGTTAGTGCAGGAATGATGTAACCCGATGCGTAAAGTTGCAGCGCCTATCGGTCTGAATTTGACTGGATAATGTGCAGCAGAGGCCCGGAGAGCAGTAAAAAAAAGCCCTAGCACGTGAGTTCCCGGACTTTCCTGGCCTGTAGAAGGAGCAGGAGCACCACTGACAGGTTCTTACAAATCCTAACTGTCCGTTCTGCAGAACAAACAAGCGCCGATCCGTCAAAGTTGTCCTCAGGCGTCTCCGCTTTGCCTCTGCCGGGGAAGAGGAGTCCGCCACTTTCCCCCCTCACTGTATCATCACCGGAAGACTTGCTCAAAGACCCTCCCGGGTCCCCGATCCCCCTCTATCATCACGCACGGTCCTCGCCGCATTGTCGCGCTAGAACTGCGCGCCGGGCCGGTCGGTCGGAGGGAGAACAGGTCTCCGGCCGCGTTTCGTCGCCGCGCTTCGCCCCACCCACCAGCAGCTCCGGTCCTCCTGTGTAACCCCTGATTGGCTGAGGGGATTGCGGGTCCTGAGACTGAGCGCTTGACTCGGAGCTGCGCGTCCGCCACTGTGCACCAGTGGAGCGAGAAGAGCGCTTGTTGGAGCCGCGCAGACAGGAGAGCCCATTCCTGCAGCCAGCCTGCGTCCTGGCTGCTGCACCGCGTCCACTTTTGCTGCAGCACAGCCTGAAATGAGCCTAGAGAAGGCTGGAGCTCTGTTTTCTCCTTCTCTGGGTCCATTGGACTGGATTTTATTCTCCTCTCCTCCTCCTCCTCTCGCTCTGTGCGCGCTGGATGGACTAACCGTCGGGATGTGTGAGGTCTTTTTTCACAAGTGAGATACGAGGAAATTAACTGATTAACTTCAAGACTTGCTGAGGGGGGAGAGATTTGCTGGAAATTAAAAGGTAATCGGGACTTCAGCGATGTGATGAGCCATCCCTCAAATTCCACCCTCCTCCTGTAGATATGCAGACTTGAATCTTTTTTTTTTTTTTTTTTTTTTTGCAGAACGTTTTTTTTTTTTTCTTCTTCTTCACACGTTGAGTTTTGCATTGGAAAAGCTGCGGAGAGAAGAGGAAATCTGATCACTGCCGAAGACTTCCACAAAGAGCAAGATGCGTATCGGGAATACGACTTAAACATTTGCTGGTAGGCGGAGAATATTTTTCGGGGACTTTTTGAAGCCAGTTTCGTCTCTGCAGACTTTTGTGGAATTCTTTCTTTTTTTTCCCTTTCTTTCTTTTTTTTTTTTCTTTTAAATTTTGTTGCCCACTTGACAATGGACAGTGCGCCTCCGGGGTCGTTTTTAGGAGCAGTCTGGCTGCTTGCGGAGGCTGCCTGGATTTACAGGGTGAAATCACTGCTGTGAGAAGATTCAGCATGTTTTCACAGATCTGTCGTCCCCGATATTTCCCCCGCTGCAGCAGACCGGAGGATGTGCACTGCCTGATTACAGCAAAGTAGGCGAACGCAAGAGTCCAGTTGTTTGCCAGAGCCACAGCATTTATTCTGTCTTTTTTGGTGAGATGATCCATTTGGATTCTTTCCCTCTGTTCCTCTGACGCGCATTCTTTTCTTCCCCCCC
>BJFM01000425.1:60786-73543 GCA_016586285.1 Arothron firmamentum
TGTGTGTGTGTGTGTGTGTGTGTGTGTGTGTGTGTGTGCGTGTGTGTGTGGGGAAATAAGGCCAGATCAGACACGTTAATAGGAGCAAAGAGGATACCAGTGGTTGTCTACCTGGAAATTCTGGGACGTTTCAGCGGAACGAACGGGCGTCTTTTCTGGGTTTATTTAGGGCAGTGAGCAGATCATGTTCGCACACACACACACACACACACACACAGACACACACACACAGAGCAGACGTGGATGAGATAACCCTGACAGCTCTCCCTGAAGGCCTCATACCTGCAACTGTGTTTATTCTCACCTCCCCTGTGGCAGCACAAAGCAGCACTGAACATCGCCGTCCGCTGCCTGAGAAGCATCAGCTGCGAGATGTTTGTGGTAGCAGGAACGCAGACGCTCGCAGGAGAATAGAGCTGTCTTCTACGGCTTAATTATGGTGAATCACTCGGCAGTGGAGACGATTATACAGTAAAGGATGGCCTTTGGCTGGAAGGTGTTTTGGAATGTGTAATGTGTGTGAGGCTGCTCACACCTGTGCATCTGTTTAATGAGCTTATCGGGGAAATAACTGGCTTCACTGATCAACCTGATCCATGTGAGGGATTGTGAACGCATCCTTGACGTGATGATAAATGGATGAAAAGAAGGATATGATATCGACTCAGGTTTTGACAAACCTGGAGGTTTGTTGTGTTGAGAGTAGAAACAGCCTGGGAATGCCAGGCGGAGCACTAAGACGGCCTTGCAGAGACGTATTTCCAGCTCCAGGAGAGGAGCGACAGCAGATATTAAACGTGTTCTGACCTCGCGCTCGTCAGGCGGTCGAGTGGAGCGCACGAATGACGGGTGATGATTGGGACCGTTGGGGGGTCAGGACCGTCCGCAGGATAATTAAAATCCGCAATTATCTCACCTCTGGAAGACGAAACTTTCTCCGATGGAAGGCAGAAAGTCGTTGCTTGCACCTACATGAATGCACGTGAGGGAGCCGGTGAGGCATCCTCGGTGTTTTTCTGCGTTAGTGAGGATGGCGTTTTTTTTTCGTTTTCCGATGCGGGCGTGACAGCGGGGAGTGGTTCCTGCGAGGCGGCACATCCCTCGCTATCACTTCACATCAGGACAATATGCACGGGAACATTCAAATGTGTCACGCCGAGCATGCAAAGTGGATGTCACGCTGCCAGCTCCTGCTACACATCTGTTGAAAGTGCCAATCTCCTCCCACACGTGCCTGCAAACGCACAAGCTAGAGCGGCACATTTATGTGGGATATGAGCCGCCACATTGTCGTTTTCCCCTTGATGATCTTGGTGGAGGAGACAGGAGGCATCCCTGAGGTTGCTGATGTCTCCAGCTCCATCCTGACCAACGTTTCCTCAGCGTTCCTCAAGCCAGGAAGTCAGTTTTGTCTCTTTCTGTTTGGCAGATTTTGGGCTGAACTGAGGATGTTGAGGGTCAGACTTCCAGAAGATGGAACAATTTGCAGCATGGATGCAAGCCTAATGTTTCTGTTATCAACTTGTTTGTCCTGACATGCTGAGAAGAAGGACTGCTGACATGAAATGAGCTGGTTCCAACTGGAAAGAGGAGGGGCCGACGCAAGTACAGACAGAGCAGAAGCCAGAGATGTTTGCACACAGCAGCACAGGCAGATGGGGCATTAGGCCCTGCTTCACGCAGGTGGATGAGGGTCCAAACACTCCCACCTCATACACCTCCAAATCACCTGTCTATATGCAAACGCAAGCCAGGGTGCTGGAACGTTGGGATAAGAGCAATGTTTCATAAATCGGGACCCACAGCATGGAGGAGAGGAGAGGAGAGGAGAGGAGAGGAGAGGAGAGGAGAGGAGAGGAGGGGAGGGGAGAGGAGAGGAGAGGAGAGGAGAGGAGAGGAGAGGAGAGGAGAGGNNGAGGGGAGAGGAGAGGAGAGGAGAGGAGGAGAAAGGAGAGGAGGGGAGGAGAGGAGTAGAGAGGAGAGGAGGGGAGGAGAGTAGTAGAGAGGGGAGGAGGGGAGAAGGGGACAGGAAAGGAGGGGAGAGGAGGAGAAGAGAGGAACAGATAGGAGAGGAGAGGAGAAGACGAAAGGAGAGGGGGAGAGGAGAGGAGGCCTAATTACTGTCCTGGTCCTGTGAGAGGAGGCTTGATGCCTTCATGAAAAAGAGGGTAAATTGCTATAATGATGTCCTCCAAACAACTAGAAGAGTTTAGATGAAATCAACAAAGATATTGGAGCCTTAAGGCTTTCATTAATAATTGCTTGAAATTGGAACTGTGTGGTTAAAACATCTGGAATTGAAGTAAACTTAGGGAGGTGAGGAGGCCACAGACATAGCGATTTGCTGCAATGACAGAACATGACTGGCTGAACTCAAAGCCCACTTTTCCACCCGTCTGATGTGGGGGGGGGGGGGAGCAGGAGGCGTCGTCATGGTTACGTCTCAAACGTGTGCTGATTCAGCTGAGTGGCAGACAAAGCTGCTAATTATTGGTGAGGTTCTCGCCGCTCATGAGGGGAAGAGAAGCTCAGTGACGCTCTCCTACTTCCTGCTCTGGCTCCTCCCACCGTCTCCCCTGCGTAGACCCGGGGGGGGGGGATGAAGGGGGTAATCCCCTGACGTTCCTCAATGGGACGCTTTCCCCTTCGTGCACAGTCGTTGCTGGTTTTACACTCGGTTGGCTTTTTATGGCCTACCTTCCCCGACAGGCGCCGCCACCACGACTGCGCCTCCTCCGACGCTGCAGAGGTGCGGAGGGACGACAGAAGCACCCCCGGCGGCCAGGCGGGAGCCGTCCCTGTCGGGTCAAAATGCACGATGGACAGCTGTGGGTCTTCAGCAACATGTGAACAAAAGCGTTTTTAAGACCCTAATCATGAGAAACGGCTGGTTTTCAGCAGCGGGAGGCTCTGAAGGACGCTTTCGAGGAGTTCAGGATGAGCAGCAGAGTGAAAGGAGCCGCCGGGCTCTTCATTTTAGAAGTTTTTGACTGAGCGGAGCTGTAATTGCACCAGGCTAAAAAGGTGACGTGGTCTTCACATAAATGAGGGACTTATGGAAAAGAAGGAAATGGACAAAGTGATGATGTTTATTGGCGGGGAGGGGGCATCATTACGCACCTTGTTAAGCCCAGCTAGCACTGCTGCACCCACGTTATTGCCCATTTAATTGAGTTTCTTTTCGCATTGTTTTCTATTGCTCGAATTAAAAATGACACAGAGGATTTTTCCCCGATATGAAGGTTTCGTTCCTGGGCTCCGCACTCGCTTGTGTTCGGTGTTCGCGGGGGCTCAACTACTAACTGAGGATCCCTCATTAATGCAAGAAAAAAACGCCCGTAGTTGCATTCATAAAGGAAAGAAAAGGTCAGCTTTCATGGTGAGAGAGAGAACACACATTCTAATGCCTTTTATGACCTGTGGTGGAATTTGTTCACTCACCTCGTTCGCCACGGCTTCAAAAAATGTCTTTGTGTTTGCGTCAATGTTCACACCTCCAAACACACAAATAACGGTGGATTAGCAATCAGTCTTTGGGGAAATTATTTGTTTTTCCTCTTCAAATCTGCTCCGAAACACCAGGAGCAGACTGTTTTTTCTGCCGAGTAAACAAAGTAAAAGTTTAATTAAATTCCTCCAGTAATAAACGCTATGATTCGGGGAGGGAGAGCAAAAAAAAAAAAAAAAAAGCATTTGGTTGGCGTTTGCTAAGAGACAGATGTTAATTAAAGAGGCAGTCGGTCCGAGTTTCTGCGGCTTCGGTGGGAAAATTTCGCCTTTTGTGATGGAGAAGGGGGAGGGGCTTGTGTGAAACTGGCCAACAATGCTCATTGTGAGGGGGAACTTTTGGAAGCAGTTGGCTCTGACACCAGGGGATGGAGGGAAAATGACCTTTCCAAGCGTTCTGGTTTTTTTCCTTGTTAAAGAGGTAGCAGGAGGATGTTGGATAGCATTTCCCCCATCAGATTAAATGTCAGCTCCTGCATGCATAAAGAAGGAGGAATTAAACTCCGACCGTTTGCTGATGGACAAACGCGTCCCGAGCTGATTCCCAGTCCAGAGTGAGCCGAGCTGAGCGGCAAACGCAGGTATTCTTCCTGCTGCCGGGTGTTTTTATAGAACTTCCAGGAAACAAAGGGAGCGCTGTCATTGTGTTACACAAATGCTGCATTGTACTTTCTTCTGTTTGCTCAGGGCAGCTTTTCTTCCCTCTCCTCCTCCTTTCATTTCCACAAATTCTTTGTTTGGAGGCACAAACCTGGGCGCGCGTTAGCCGGGGCGCGCACGGGGACGTTTTGATGAGCGCTGAGGCTGTTGGCAGGCGGAGCGCTGTGGCGGCTGGAGGAGCCGTGGCACGGCCGGCGTAATTGCGCTTTGTTCGTCCACAGAAACAGAGGCGGAGCATGAAATGGGCTGTAGCGCTTCCACCCAGCCAGGCTAATGGGCTATGACCAAGAGCAGGCCTCTGTCTCCCAACCCCTTCTTTTCTCCTCTCTCATTTTCCACTTTATCTGTCCCCCCATCAGTGGTGACCCTCTCTTCATCTGTGCTCCCCCTCAGACCTCGATCCTTTGTCCACCTGTCTGAAGAGATGGTGGGACCCCTAATCTGTTCCTTTTCACATTCATGGTGCCTGTGAACGCGGGAGCCGGCTGATCCAAGCCGACATAAATCAGAATCTGCCAGTGACGGAGCGCTGCGTGCAGTGTGATCGCATTAGCGACCCACACACAGTCGCATCCTGATGATCTGCCACTGAAAGCAACTGAAGGCCGTCTGATTTTTTTTTTTTTTTTTTTCAGCTTCGTTTGCCTGGAGTCTTTAGAAAAGGTTCAGACGTGTTCTTTCAGTTTTTCAAGAGGCGGGGAAAGCGTTTCTCCGCCTGACTGATACCAGGTCAAGTTGGAAGGAAAGGAATGTGCGCGCAGGCATAGATCAGACGTGCACCCGGGCCTCGGCTCGCTGAATGAAAACACCACAAACTGTAGATTTTTATTGCCGTGCAAGGCAATCTACGGCTGCTTTTGCGGAAAAAAAAGTCCACATTTTGGCTGCGTCTGACTGTAAAGCGCGGTGGAATGCTGCCTTTGACCCCTGGCCCTCAACACACCGGCTCCACAGAACAGCTAATGAGGGGAAAGTGCTCGGCCTCCGTCGGGCCGCTTTGAGCGCAGAACATTCTGCAGTAGCATCCACAGTTCAAGATTAGCCTACTGTGCCTAGCGGGGAGCTATTGTGGCCAGAATTAGAAAGGGAAGCCCGCCTTGTGCTTTAATAACTCACTCTGCGGAGAATCTGGGAAGGAGGGTTACCGCTGAGTTCAAGAGCTCTCACCAAGTTCAAGATTGTTTCACTGAAGGAGGCTGCGAGGATGCTCTGTTTGATGCGCAGAGACGGAGGAGCTAATGCTAATGATCTGCGCGCCATGTTGCTCCAGCTCACGGTTTAGCATCGGAGCAAACTCGTTTTGATGGGGGGTTTTTTTTTTTGTGTTTTCTAAGGAACGAGCCTTGTTTTGGTCATTTTTTAAAAACAATAAATGGATTTTGCAGGAACTTCCTGTCTGAACTCTATCCCTAAGATTGATTTCGTTGGTTGCCTAGGTTTCATGTTACAGGGTCCAAATTGCGAATGTAATGATTCCAGAGTCCTGTCTTATTTTGCTGCCTGTTTTCAGTCTTGTTCGCTAAATGCTAATATGCATCTGTCCTCTTTTTGTTCATGAGCGATAGCAGACAGAGCACCAGTGGTTTGGGGGGGGGGGGGCACAGACACGGGAGTGGTGTTCTGACTTTTCATTTGTTCGCTACCCAGTAATGATTATTTTAGCCTCTAAGCTGCAGATTTGGCCTTGTTTTGCTGCGGATCACAGCATCAGTGGGGACGGAGCGGCGCCGCCGCCGCTGAGGAGCTTGTCTGCAGCTAAGCTCTGCTGGCAGAGAGAGGCAGGTACGCAGCATGGAGGACATTTTGTGTGCACTCACAGGAGGTCATCAGAGGCGAGGACGGCACGATGCTCAGTTTAGGTGAGGACCGAGTGAGATTTATTCCTTCATTATCACCATTTGCTCTCCTGGTGGCAGACGAAAGGTGTTTCCCAATTAAAGACGTCATTATTTTCCTTGTTAGTGTTCTGCTGGTAACCAGCCAGTCGCCAGCTTGCATGAGCAACTGCAGAAAGATGACTTTTGGTTTAATTTAGAGGACTAGCTCTAATCCAGGCGAAATCCTTTAAAACTGAAGCCCCCCCTCCCCTCCCTGCTCCCACTACTGCCGGATTATGGGAGTGTCTTTAAAAGGATAAGGACCCGCTTATCAGCGCTTTCCTCAACACTTGTTTGGGACTTCAGATGTCGGGGGGAGGGGGTGCTCCGCGTCGCCCTGCGTGGGCAGCGTGGATGAATCGACGAGATTACGCATCTGACAGCCGAGATCAATGATAATCACAATTTGCAGCTTTTAAACCTGCGTAGCTACACGAGCATATGGATGCTAACAGCTGCTGCCACTCACACCCCAGTGATTTTTCATCATTTTTTCTGAACAAGGCCTAATAAAATACGCCAATTTCACTGACATTAATGACATTTTAAGGGTAGAACGGCTGGAGGGGAAGATCGCCTGATAGCTTTTTCACTCCTCAAAAGAGACAAGATGAATACATCAAGATGTGTGGTAGCTTGCTGGCTACATCCACCTCCTGGTTTCGAGGCTAAATGCAAAGCTGTCTCGTCAATCTTGTCGTCTAATACTTGCGTCGCCTGAAGGGTGGGAAAATCCACACGACTAAAAGGACGACGATGCTCCGTTTTTGATGTCTCATAAAGGATCTGAAGCAGACAAAACAGCTGTTACGCGGTTCAGGTAACGCTTGGTAAACCAGGACAGTAGCATCAGCAAAGCCTCCTGCCACTGCGCTAACCCTGAAAGGGCGAAATTGAGATGAGCAGACGGACCCAATTTTTCTCAGGCGTTCTGTTTTAGCTGAGCGGAGGAGGCCTGATGTGACTGCTCAGTCATCAATACTCCCCCTGCTGTCGTCTTCTAGTAACTAAAATTCTGTTACTCGTCGCACAAGTGGGGTTTGTGACATTTGCATTTTAAAGCATGTACATTTTACATAACTTATCATAAAACAGAAAATGCTGGCGTTTTTCAGCATTCGGGAGCAACACACACATATTTTCATGTCTGTCTCGCCAGCAGCTCTGTTTGTATCACTGCTGGCTAATGAAGTGTTGTTGGGACTTGCAGGGATGTGCACCGGGGAATACAGACATAAATCCAGCACACACCAGCACGGTGTGTTGTTTTAGATGCTATATTTGTGTGTTTCTCTCATCAGGGTGTGACTGTGGAGGTGAGAGCCAATTCCTGGTGGATCCAGGTTATAAACCTTGAGCTCAGAATCATGGGAATTGAACAGCCCGACCACATGAAATCCAAACAGCATCGTGCAACGTGTGTGTTTACTTCGGTGTCAACGTTTTAAACTCGGCTAATTAACCTGTGCGCCAGGGTAAAGCTACAATGCTAGCTCCCTCGCTCTTCTACCACGTACGCAGACAATTAATAATGATAAATTCAGGCCTATAAACAGTCACGGCAGAAGGCTGATGGGGCAGCTATCACACCTTAAAGGCATTAGATCGATTTAAGCCCATACCGATCCGCAGATTCTCCCTGTAGCCCTGCGCTCAAATTTAATCACGGATCCATTTAAACTGTGTTAGCTAGGAGTCCACTTGCCATTAAAATGGGTTTTCACTTTCTATTATTTCGAGAGCGTTTGTTAAAAATGAATCAAGCGCGCCGGGAAAGTAGCAACTACGGTCCCGAGGAGTGTCCACATTCATCCCGACTTCGTCCTCCTCCGATTAGCCATGCAGCCAGCGTCCTGACTAAATTGTTTTGCGTGACCTTTGATACTGTAGCTCTAATTATTACCATCACACGGGCCCTGTAGGGCACGCAGCTAATTATACTGGATTTATCTGAAGGGACGTGGCTGCCATTCTTCACGGGCGTGTCTTGCTAGCATCACTGCGGGTGATGTAAACCCGGAATAAGGTTAATTTGACTAATACTGTAATAGGAATTAGACTCGCAATAATTACAAGCATATTTGTAATAACAATAAAGAGCAGGTTATTAATAGGGAACCAAATGATTTGATGAATCCAGGGAAGGCAGCAGGTGCTCCGCCACGTGCGTGCTGCTGTTACTGTATAGCCTCGACTTCGGTGTTTTCAAAGGTGTGGATGGATTACGCGTTAGCGCGGGGCCGCCGGGACCTCCGTGTCAGCACATCTCCGGAACACTTGTTCCCAGAATTTCATTCAAAGCGCCAACTTGAATGAAAGAGGGCAGCCAGTCGTCTTTTGGCTGGCGGGCCGCTCGTGTAATGAGCCTAAGAGGGTTCCAATTATTCCACTTGCGATCAAAAAGGAGGAAGAGATTAGTTCTCTTTTTTTCTTTAACGCTTTGACATTTTCCACACTGACATCTTTTGATGGGGGCAGACGAGGGGAGAGATTGCTAGAGAGCGGCTGATGATGTTTGTCCAGGCTGTCGAACAGCAGCAAAGCGATGCAATTCTTTTCTTTGTTTCCTTTGTTCTGTATTAAAGGCTCCTCTCCCAGCTGCTGCTACACCAGCTAACTTTCAAGCTAGCTGCAGAGGAGAGGAAGGGAACCTTTCGCACCACTGCTGGCGGCTTTGGCTACGGGAGACTTGGTGACTGATCGCCTCTATGTTTTCCCACACAGCCGTTGTAAATTGCCAGGAAGCGCGTCGGGAGCTGGCTGGCTCGCTGCAGTCGTTCTCCCCCCCCCTGCTTAAGTCGTGTTCCAGGGAACACAAAAGGGAATTGAATTATTCGATTGTGTACCGCTTCTCCCACCCCCCCCACCCCTTTTCATTTATTAAATTCCCAGATTACAAGTAAAGGCACATTAAATGCCTGGTTGTAACAAAAAGGATTTCTCTGCTATAGGATATCAAGCAGCCCAGGAGAAATAAACGACAGGATTAACAAAAAAAACAAAACACACAAGCAGAAGAGAAATAATAATTGGCAGCGACTGAGCTAAGACAAGGAAAAGTACAATTTGGATTGGCTGAGATCAGCATCCGGCGCTACGTTCTCCCGCGCAGAGCTTTGACAGAGTGCAGAAAATGACTACATGTTGTTTTATGATGGCAGAACAAAAGGATTAAAGGCTTCATTTAAGAAGAAATAAGAAATGAAGCAGCACAAATGTGGCCGCGGCACCCTGGATGTGTTCTAGTGGGATAGACGGCCCCACAGCACAGACGTGGTCGGAGGGAAACACGCCAGTTGTTGGTGTGTGTGTGTGTGTGTGTGTGTGTGTGTGTGTGTGTGTGTGCAGTGCTCTTCCTCTCCCCGTGGAGGCACAGATCCACCGTCTGTTGCTGTTTTCCGTGACCCCCGAGCGTTCCCCCGCAGTGAAAACCCATGTTTGCCCCCAAAGATGGTCCTAATACAAATTAAATTAAATGAAGTCACAGCGGCTAATCCCTGTGTGTTTCAGATACTGAGACAACCCCCCCCCCCACGCACACACACACACACACACACACACAGGAGTGGGTCAAGCCCACCGCATCTGGCCCCCTGTCCTACTGGCCTTGTGCTCAAGCTGCTCAGCTCCCAGTTCCCCACGGAGGCAACAGCAGGCCTCTCTCCAATGTAGCGTCCCACTGCGATTTGCGCACACACACACACACACCCATTGCCTGTGTGTGTGTGTGTATGGGTGTGTGTGTGTGTGTGTGTGTGTTGCGCTGTTCTGTAAATTTGTGTTTGCTCTCCTCTCGTCCCGACTCTTGCCGTGTTTATTCTCTTTTGCTGTTATCGCGTCTGCGTGTCTGCCTTCCAGATTTATCTGTTTGAAACTAGCTTACGCATTCCGCACATTCCTCGGTCTAGATTCCTTTTTTGCAAATTTACATTTAAATGTACCAACACAGACAGGACCCAGATTTTCCCATCTCTCTCCGACGCCATCGCGATGCTAAACAAAAAGGGCTAGCTTCGGCGGATGCTGTTTTGTTCCTGCGCGTGCCCTGATAGCAGCCTGTCACAGTCCTGTTAACAAGCTGGATCTGCAGACGGCGGTGATGTGCGGGCGCCTAATACGCCCGCTGTCAATCCCCGCGCTGACAGCTGCTTGAAAAGACCATCCCAGATATATTAGCGGCAGATGTGCAATGGCTAGCTAATCTTCACGGATGGGAGCAGGATTCCGTCATCGTCTGTTCAGTAAACACATCTTTACCACACACCTACGGATGTTAGTGGTGACTTGAAACATAATTACCAACGCTGACCTCACTCACCCAGATACAGTCTGGTGTCCCCCCCCTCCCCCCCCCGAAGGAAGTAAAGGTTAGCTAGATTATAATCGTTTGTCAGAGAGCAACCCTCAACAAGTGGCACAATTATGTAGTAGCACAATGTGTGCGTGTGTGCGCGTGCGTGTGTGGGTGTGTGTGTGTGTGTGTGTGCGTGTACCCGCGCACATGCACAGCCAGCCTCTCAAAGGCTCCATCACCCCTCCATTAGGCCAGCAGGCAGTGTAAACAGGGTTTGTTTGAGCGAGTGTCCTGGGGTAGTGGGATTAATGAGTGCTGATGAAGTTCCACTCGTGTCCCAGGCGCTGCCTCCATATTTGCTGGAGTGGCGGTGATGTGGCCGCCTGTCTGGAGGCGGTGACTCATTCCCTTTACCCAGCGTCAGATTAAGGCATGTCAATAAACAGACCCACTCAATCCATCTGCGAGCGGCTGCATCCGCTCGCGGAGGCTCCCGGTCTGTAATGACCCGCTGCAAATCTCCATCTCACTAAAATGTCTGGAAAGATGCCTTGTCACAGCGAGCGGGAGGAGAAATAAAAGCATGGGAAGGGCGGGATGAAGGGAGAGACTGAGAGACTCCAGCCGCAGCGCCGTGGCTGGCAGCCATCATTAGGATGCTAAAGAGAATGCAGCAAGCTGCACCCGGCCATGTTGTGGAAGGCGAGTCGATCGGCTCCCCTCACACTCGCAGATTCTCCGTGTTTTTGGAACCGGCGTTGGTGCGCTGCTCATCAAAAATTCATCCTCCCAGTTCAGTCATTTCAAACGTGTGCTGTTTATTCAGCCGCAGCTCGCATGTAAGCGTTTAAGAGCAGCGTGTTTACATAATCTGCGGTGTTTCTCCGTGTTTATTTTTGCAGCTCGGCCCAGGAGAGGCGAGGCTGGAACCTTTGGGAATTCTATGTGCTCGTAGTTAGCATCCCCCCCCCCACCCCGGATTGGCTAATGTAGGACACAACCTGGTATTTCCGTTTCATTAAAACCCTCAAAACACATGTTTGTGGAGCTCGTTCCCAAAGGGAGAGGAAGTCACCTGGATTAGACGCTAGCCTCGACATTTCCGCCGCCACCTAGCTCCGCCCCGCCCACGATCCCGCGCGCCATCCCGGAGCCTGTCGTTCAGATGAAGGACGCGAGCCTTAAACGGCTGGCGGCAATAATCTCATCAACTTAAAGACAGGTGCCGGGGCTCCGTCTGGAAAGGCTTAAAACACCAGCCTGGCCTGTTGGGACACAGCAAACCCGGAGAGCCCGTCTGAAGCGGCTCCGGTCCCGGTAAGGCAGCGGCTCTGCCTTAAGCCCCTCCAGCGCCAGCCGGCTCCGCTGGAATGCAGCCGTCTGCGAAGGGGGCCTATTATTTAAAATCTCTTCATCACTCTGGAAGAGAGGGAACTAGCTTTGACGTTGAGAGGCTGGTGAATAATTCAGGTTGTTTCTATCAGCGTATGTATAATTAATCACATCTCTGCTAACGGGACGGCGCGGCTGAGCGACACGGAGACGCGCTAGCGCTGTTGTCTCAGCGCAACAGACAGCTGCTACTCTGGGAAGTCGCTCCCGCGTCTGTTTCCTCGCTTTACGGCAGGAGGGGGAGCAAATATTTGTTTGGCTTGTTCCTTTTGCGGGAGGAAACGCGGGGCAGGAAGCGGCGTGCGTGCGTGTTTCGGCTTCATTGTTGTGCGGAGGCGCCGCTGTTTGGTTGGCTGGAACAATCCCGAACGCGCGCGATCAAGGACACGGCTGACCTGCTCGCGTCGCTTCCCACCCTGTCCAGGTTTGTTTGGTTGAATCTGGCAGAAGCGCCTGAGACAGAGCCCCCCCGTCCCCGTCCCCCACCCCTCCGTTTCACAGCGTGATTGATTCCCGGATGGGCTCCTGGGTTTGGGGCGAGCGGGCGACGAAGCCGCGGATGTGGCAGGTTATTTGTCACGCGCGCCCCTCTGTCACAACCGCTTGTGTGCAATTTGAGCTTGCAGGGGAGCAAGTTGATATAAAACGGTAACAACTGTGTATTCATCCGAGCGTCCCCCCCCCCAACCCCCACCCTTCAGAGGGCTGAAATAGAAAATGAAATCTCATCCAGGACCGTGGCTGCGCCTCAGGCACTCTTTCACCCTTTTTACCACTGATCCTCCCTCGGGGCCCTGCCCTCTGTGGAGGGAGAGGGAAATCTAGAATCTCGCAGATGGCACAAGATCTGTGGGAAGTTCTCTAGCTGGGGTGGGGGTGGCGATGCTGGTTGGGGTGGAGGCCAGAGGTGCCCCCGCTGAAGGGGGTTAAGCTGAAAACCATTTCTGCCCTCTCTCCAAACGTCACCGGGGCATTTGTGTGGACCCTGAGGTGAGCTGCACGGGTATGGGTGTGTGTGTGTGTGTGG
>BJFM01000425.1:85800-100073 GCA_016586285.1 Arothron firmamentum
CCTGCGTCCTCTCAGTCCAGGAGTAAAGCTAATGAACCAGTATGCAGCCGCGCTAAAACCTGTGACATTTCTGTTGGCAGCAGCGTGTTCGTATACATCAGACCTCCACCGTTACTGTCCTACTTTTAGTTTATTTAAAAAAAAAAAATGTAGGGGGGGGGGAGTGAAGGAGTAGGAAGCGTGCTGTTGCTTCTGTGACAAGATAAAATGGAATATAAAACACACAGTCCTGGCTGACATAAATTGAACATGACTGAATGAGAAGCCACGTTGTATTAATTATGCAAGGCCACTTTTTTTGAGGCACAGCTGAAGCTCGCAGAGATTCTTTAAATATTGGTTTGCTGGCCAGCGGCTCCGCTTCTCCGGCTGCGTGCCGTATCTGTCTTTCCCCGATACTCACACCTACAACTGCTAACAGGATTTACTCTCCGAGCCAGCCTATAAATTCAATCAGGAAACGATAATGTCTTCTTAATGAATCAGGACAAGCGACCTCAGGGGCTGACCTGCGTGGATTACAGTGCTTATCGATACCATCCCTCCTCCTCTTCCTCCTCCTCCTCCTCCTCCTCCCCCCATCCCCCAGCCCCATTTACAGGCGTGATGTAGCGTCCTCCTGTCCCCGTCGGTCCTGCCAGACTCTGGGGTTTAGCAGTAAATTAGTTTGCTAGCTCGGTCAAGCTTAAATACAGAAATGCTGCTTCGGTGGTGAAAGACGTCCTGTGCTGCTGCTGCCTGGTGGAGGCCGGCCAGGCGCCAGTGTGCTGGGCTGCGACTGGGATGCCAGCACGGCCCGCTGCGCCGTGTCGGGAGGCCATTGTGCTGTAGCTGTGGGGCTGCAGCCTCAGAACACAGGTTAATTTGAAGCCGGTGATTAGAGGGGTAATTTGGACACTGAGAATCGACAGGGGTGACATTTGCAGTCATTACAGCGTAATACATCACGCGGCGGCACAATCGGAACCCCCGGCCCCGCTCAAAAACAAAGCTCCCAGTGATTTGTTTGCTGTAAGGATCTTATTTCGCAGCAGCCTTGGGGAAATGTAATAACTCTCACGTCAGGTTGAATGTGTTCATTATAGTCATGGAATAAACTGAACACACATTCGTTGCATTATGTGTATGTTATCTATCAAAAGAAAGGCTAACATCAACAAAGCAACGGCAAATAACATCCTCCCATTCCAATGACATTCTAATTGTCTCACTCCAGAACCGTTCCTGCCCGCGTGCTTCTTTCCCATATTGCTGTTTTAACTGGAAATGATTCATAGTTTGTGAGGAAAAATGAGCTCAAGGCACATTTTCATCTTCACCTTAATTGGATTTTCTGCAGCCATTGGCCTTCATGCGGCAAATTAATTGTCTCTTTAAAATACCAAACTTATTTTAAGACCTTCTTTCCGAGCATCCCTTTGAGAAGCATCCGGTTCCGGCCGGGCTGCGGTCCAGCCTGCAGTGCGCGTGGCCGCGGCGGCCCCCCCGCTGGCTTCTGCAGCGTATGGAAACCAAGGCTCCAGTTATGGTCTGGAAACATCCACACCGGAGAGGATCTGACCGCCGCAAATTCCCGCACGGCCGTACAAAACTATCACAGAGATGGCAGGAGGCGAGAATCCTCGCAGCGTAATTGCGTTTGTTGTGGGACATCAAACCAGACTCGTCTGGTTTTTGCTTTTTTTTGTTGTTTTTTTTGACAACCGGCTCCCAGCGTATCCGAAATTTCCTGTCCTGATTATGCGAGACGGCGCTCTGCGTTGACACGGTGATTTATAAAACAGCGAAGTGAGTTTTTCTATTTTTTTTGTTTTGTTTCTCCCCCACTGCTGTTATCCAGCTGTTAAACAGATGCTGTTTGTACCAATTTAGAAGCGATTGCATTGTTTGTCAGCGCTGGTTTGGAATTTCATTCGTTACGCAGGACCTGCTGGAGAACACGGCGGGCTGAGCCGGCCGGGCCAGCGGGGAGGGAAGGAGGGAGGGAGGGGTAGGATGGCTGCACGAGTAAATATTTGCAGGATTTGGCCTGTGATGATTTATTGACAGATGCAAAAATATAATGACTGCGAGACTGGCTGGAAATGAAGTTAACTCGGCGCTTCAAATGAGCTGCGGCGAGGACAGGGGCCGGCCGTCTGGAGCGCCGCTCTCCGCAGCGCTGGACCGATTTGACAGGGAATTCTCTCTTGATGAATCGACTGGCGCTAATGCCCAGAAATAGAAGCCGACAGAACCCCTGGCCTCACCAGCAGTATGATGGCACTAACAAGGCTGCCCAGTCGCTCTAATTTCCTGCACAATTAATATTGGACTGAGAGGAGACTGGAATCCGCTCTGAGAGACAGAAATAAAAGGAGGAAAAAAATTTTTGGGTGAGGGGATTTATTTAATTACACCAGCGTGCACGAGAGAGCTGATGAAATGAAAGAGGAGGAAAGAGGAGGAGAATTCATAAAACATGGGGGGGCGGGGGGGTGGCTCGATGCGACTGGACCAGATGCTGTGGGGAGAAGGAGGGGACGCGGCGGCGTGGGGAGAATGATGGCTTGCCAGGTGCGGCGAGGGTGCCCCTCCACTGTTTGTAAGAACAAGACCATCACACTCCATCTTGCCACTCCCCGAGGAGCCGGGCCTCGGGGCTGATTTATGGCCCACAAACGGAATTGGCTGGTGTGGATGACAGCAGCACTCGGACTCTCCCCGCTGGGGGAGTCTGCACGGCCAGGCCGGCCAACAGCCAGACGGGTGCGTGTCTGTGTTCGGGGGGAGGGGGGCTGCTAGGTAGATTAGCTCACATGCTCCGACTCCGGTTTTATGTCTTCATCAACTTCTGTCCTCATCTGCGGAAAATCCAGTTTGACCAGGACCGAGTTCAACACTGAGCAAACCGGGCTTGTCTGGACCCATCCAGCCTGCAGGAAGGTGGGCGTGGCCAAGGAGCTACAGTCAGCTAACTCCACTTTAACACCAAACTAGCTTACATGATATTTATTAAAAAGCTGCTACATCTGGAAAAGTGATTCCTTGTTATTGTTTCACGACTAAAGAAGCTCCCCTGAGCTAGCGCCATCGTTGGGGAACGTGTTGCATTATCACGTTCAACCAAATCCTCCCGAAAACCTCTTTAAAAAGACAGCGTCTCCAAAGAAGGTCAGCAGCAACGCAGTTCTATTTATTTAACTCCGGCACAGCTCTGGCATGCAAACAAAGAGACACAATAAGAATGTTGTCAGCGCCACTGACAACAGCAGAGCCGAATAATCCTCTTTAGGAAGTGTAGACTGGTTTGTTAGCATTGTCGCGACGGTCCGATAAGGACCAATCAAAGAGAGCCGGAGCAACGTAATTTAAAGCAAATCAAAGGGAGTCGCTGAAGCGTCTGCAGGCGGTTCAGCGCGGCTGCCTGCAGACGGCGTGCTTCCGCAAATGCTGCGTCAGTTTATCGCCTGTTTAGGTCGATCTTTGTTTTTCGCATGACAGCAAGAATCAGGACACTTATTGTTGCCGCAGCAACGCATCAGCGTGGAGAAGAAAAAGAACAGCATTCTTCAAATAAGAAGGGGGGAAAAAAGCAAAACAAAATGATTTATCCTGCCACGCTTCTGTTCCAAATCAGAGCTCGTCGTGCTACAAAAACAAACTGACTGAATCGTGTCATGATGCCAGTCCCCGTGCGCCGCCTGCTCGCGTTGCCTCTCGGTCCCGCTAAAACTTGTATACGGGAGTTTTGTTTCCCCAACTCTGGCCTTCTGATCCAGTTTTTTTCCCTCATTTTAGAGGTTTTCCATTATTACTGTGGCCACATGCGCTGTTGGAGGGATACGTGCTTTTGTTTTCCGGGCCGGGCGGGATGCAGCCAGCGAGGAGGCAAGAAGTTGGCACCATCGGAGGGAGATTTCCCTCTCTTTTTGCTGACTCCCTTCTTTCTCATTTCTTCATTAACAACAAACAAACAGCACCACCCGCTGCACGTGCGCGGTGATAAACGGTGCTCCGAGCCTGTTGGGCTCGCATTGAAAGCAAAGATCCGTCTGATACGAGTGGAAGTTAAGACGTCTTTATCTGATGGAGGCGAAGGAGCCGGGATTGAAACGGCTGCTGGCAGATGCAGAGATGAAATGGGATTTCTCCCTCGGCGCATGCAAAGTGATGCTATTCCAGGTAACTACAAACAGGCAAGAAAGCGGCCAACGTTATCGAGAGAATTCTCACACTTGAAGTTGCAGTCTTTATCAGTATTTGCAATTCCACGCATGAGTCCATGTGCTGACGCAGCGCTCCCTGGTGCCTCTCCGGGACCTGAGCCCATCACTGCTCTACCTCTGCTTTAACAGCCGCGCTGTCTTACTCGCTACCTTTCTGTCTCTCCTATCGCATGCTGCTTGTATTGAATGTGAGTTTTTAGATGCTGGAAAATGCTGCTTCCTCACCTCCGTCACACCCACTTAGGAATGAATAAATCTCAGATCGGAAACATTGCCGCTGAGATCCAGTTCCGTGTGGTCTGAAATCATCTGCAAGCTGACGACTTCAGATGCGCGTTCGCAGCGGGGGAGCCGTCAGCGACTTCCATTCTGACTTCCAAACCGCCAGCGTGGAAGTCGTTAATTCATTCCTCGGCGCCGCAGTTGGCGTTTTTCAGAAAAGCAGGAGATTGTAGTTTGTAAGAGGTCAATAGTCTCTGACTTTTTATTTAAATGTCTTGTTTTATTATCTGGCGGGTCTTTTGGAGCAACATCTGCGGTTTATGAAGCTCTGAGTGGAGGCAGGATGTGTGAGTGTTAATGGCGCTTGGCTTTCATAACAATGTCATTTACAACCCAGTTGCTTCCCCATCGACCCCCGAAGGAAGAGAGAAAATGGTATTCACTGCATCTGCAGGCAGAGCTAAGTGGAGAGCACACACTCCGTGTAGATTTCTGTGAGCCTGGAGGCTTTTCATGCCTCAGAACATGCTTCAGGCTAGGGGGAAAGTCACAGCATTTAGAGAAAATTGCATTAATTATCATCAGGCTGCAAAATCGGAGAAGTTTCAGGCATCCGGTTTGATGGGTGTCGGCCTGACATCCGACCTCCGTGGGCCGCTCATTTTTAAAGAGGGGATCGAGTGCTCTGCTCCTCGTCCTGCAGGCTGGAACATTCAGGCTCATTTATCCGGGAGCCTGAGGTGCTGCGGGCGAGTCCGGGTCCGTGTCGGCCTTCTCGTTTAGCCCCGCGCTCCTCAAACACACACACACACACACACACACACACACGCACACACACACACACACACACACACACACACACACACACACCAGTGTTTGGCTAAACGTGCAGCAGGCAACCCAGACTGCTGTCATTTGGAGACCCTAGAGTCTCCGTGGAGGCGCCTCCCGAGGAGTCCGCCCTCCCGTCTGACCTCCGTCTGCGGGTGAAGGTGGATTAGCCTCGCAGACCTGTCAGTGTGGGCGTGAGATAACGGCGCCCCCGCCGTGCGGACGGTGCGTCTAATCTGTCCATATTTACATTTTTACTGAAATCTGTGACTATTGAAAGCAGCTCATAGAACACGGACACAAAGGAAATGAAATCTGGGAAGCATATTTTTACATTTTATGATAACTCATCAGACTCTATTGTATTCCTTTACTTTAGTTTCTCTTCTGATTGCTTTTTTAAAAGCCTGATTGGTTTTTCTCCCTCTTCAGACTAAAAACCCCCCAGATTCATGCAGTCCATCTCCTTGATTGCCGCCACTGCAGTCCTCACCAGCCAATCAACGCTGATGCAAATTTTGAAGAAAAGTGCTAATTTTGATGATTTTCTGCCTCCTGGTGTGATTTTAAGGCTGGAGATTTTCCGCAGCTGCGTGTTTGTGCCGTAGCATGATTGCATAGATGCAGCAGTAACTGCTACTGAAGGTTGTGGTTTTTTTGGGACGCCCACCGTCCCAGCCAGGCCGTCAGGAGCCACCAGCAGGTCCGAGCCGGCCGTGATACGCTGGGCTCCGTCCTTTCTTTAACCCACAACCTTGTTGTGTGCGGCGCTCATCAGGTTGCGCTTTATGAACGACATCTCAGGCATATCTGCCTCCCGAAAACCTCGTCTCCGATCTTTAAATATCGATCCCCGGGGCTTTGGCGGAGGTGCCTGTGACGAGTGCAGCCGAGACGGAAGAAAAACAGATCATTCCTGGGTTTAATTAGGTGATCTGTCAGGATTGCCAGATGGAAGCGTATGCATTTGGGTCAGCGGCAGCCCCCCCCCCCCCCGCGGAGTTTCACCTTCGTCAAACACGCGACGAGCAAACTAGTTTGGGGATTGCAATGATTTCCAGCAGCAGCCTCTCAGCAATTAGATGAGCCGAGCTGCGAACGTAAACGCAGAAGCAATAACGGAGAATTTTCAGCTCCAGCTCGACGCATTCGTCTCCCGGAGTCCTTCCTCCGCCGCACGCCGGCGTACGGAAGAATGCTGCTGCAGCGACTCGAGCTAATTTCTTCACTCCAGCATTAAACATCATTACATATTTATAACTCGGCGCCAGATGACAGAGTGAAGGAGAGAGATGAACCAGGCAGCACCGCAGCCCGTCTGCTGCCTCTCCGTCAGTCTGCCATCTTTAAACCCGACTTTCATCCGCCGCTGCTACAGAAAACCCAGTTAAACAAGAGCAGTAAATGGACTTTTGATTTGACAGAACTTCGTTTAATTGCCTGCAGCCTGGAGCAGATGTAGGCATCCGCAAAGGTCCACTTCTGCCGTTAATTAGAAAGAAATGCGACCTCCTCCTGGTCCGTCGCGTTGTCGCGTGACAAGTGTGTCGTTGCCGAAGCGTGAAACAAACAGATACTTGGAGGTTTTGATCAAATGTGAGAGGCGACACCCATCGTTCTGTTTCTCTCTCCTCCTCAGATCCCAACGAGGGCTTCCACTGTCAGGACGAGTGTCGCATCCTCGGCCACTCCGACCGCTGCTGGATGCCTCGCGTCCCCATGCCAGCACGTGCCAAGTCGCCCGAGCACGCCCGGAATGTAATCGCACTGTCCATCGAGGCCACCACGGTGGACGTGCCCCACTACGAGGACGGCACCGCCAAGAGAACTTTTGCCACCTTTGGCAAGGACGGGTCGGAGGACGCGGAGCGGGGCGAGCCGAAGGGGAAGCGGACTCAGGAGTCGCAGGTGTGCAGCCCCAAGGCCAACGGAGGAGCCGTGCGCGAAGCTGGCAACGGGCGCGAGGCGGCCAGCCCCATCACCTCCCCCGTGCACCTGAAGAGCCCCGTGTCCAAGCAGGCGTGCGCGTACAACACGCTGAAGTGCCGCGACGCGGAACGCATCGCCAACCACAGCCTGCTGCGGCAGCCGGAGGGGAAGGACAGCGAGCCGGCGGTCAGGGAGATCAACACGCTCCTCAGCGACGGCCGGGACAAGGAGTCCCCCAGCAGCAAGCGCCTGAAGGACATCGTGCTTTAGCTTCTGTGCGACACACACACACACACACGCCAACACACACGTGCACACTGAGTGTAAAGTCACATATATGTACCCCGCAGTAGCTGTGTGTACACAGAGGAAGGGCCGGCCGTGGACGTGGAGACACACCCATTTGCAGTATGAGGCTAAACTCGTATGCTGCAGCTAGCTGTGTGCTCAAAGCGCTAGTGGATGTGGCTTTGTGGTAGTCGTGGTACTTTGTCCTTTGTTCTGCTTTTTCTCTGCTTTTTCTTTGGACGGGTCTGTAATCAGTGGACGGGCAGGTTACTGTTGACTGCATGAACGTGCTCAGTGGAGCTCTCCCGGCCTCGCGCTGACAGCAGGACATTGCAGGCCGGGACCCCTGCGGTGCACCCTCCTGAGTACAGTTATGCCTTCGAACTACTTTTGTAACACAAACTGACGTTTGCCTTCATTGGTTTTGCAGCCAAAATCGTTCTTTGGTTCCTTTGTATAATAAGCTTGGTCAGTGTAATAAACAGCGAAAGAGAGGCGCAGGATCCGAACGGCAGCACCCTCGGACTGCGTCTCCCGGAGGAAGGGGAGTCTCGTTTGACCTTTTCCCTGACTAATGAGGGAAAGTTCCCGTCCCCGAGGACATGCTGGTGTCACCAGACTGCAGCCTCTTTACAGTATTTATATTTTATCACAGATGGAGACGAAGGAACTCTCGCTCTGTGCGGCCCCTCTGGAAGCAGTGCAGGCGGATCCTGACCTTCCAAACGAGTTGTATTAAAAAGAAACAAACACTTAATGCTTTTGAAATCTCCTGTGCCCAACTTTGATTGTAGCCAGTGGAGCGCAAATTAGACCCTTGTGCTCTGGTGTTGTACTTTTTTGACCTTTGACCGTGGGGCTAGGATAGATGGGATCGTCACTCATGTCTTGCTCTGTGAAACTCTGTATAGGGTTTACTATTATCATTTTTAATAACCCGTTGTTATGTGACAATCCCTTTAATGTTTCGTTTCAAGAGGAAAAAAAACAAACAAATTGGTGTTCAACTGAAGCTATGGTAGCGTTTGTTACACAAACACAAAACTAAAAAAAATATATATGCCAAAATATATTTTATAAATAATTTAAAAATGTATAATGAGAATATTTAATGCTGTGCTTAGTTATTTTATCAGTAAGTTATACTTGAGGGTAACTTGCTTTCGTTCTTTTGCTTTTATATTGAACCTGATTTGTTTTTTTTTTTTTGGTTTTGTTTTTTCAAAATGAACTTGGATTATTCTTCTTTTCTTTATTGTGTGACCCCTGGCAACCGTTGCAGTCTACCTTGTTGTAAAGAGTTTCTTATTGGTCAGTTCTTGTGCCATCGAGTTTCTGTGTGGGCTACTAGAAAATGTACATTAAAAAAGACAAAAAAAATAAACAACAAAAGAAGAAAAAAAAAAGCAGCGATATCAGCACCAACATTAGTGTGTCAGTTCAACGAGCTTAGAGTGAGATAGCAACAGAAACCAAAAAAAAAGATGCAGCGAAACCGTAAGGAGTGCAGGATGTGGTCTCATCTTCGTGTGGGGGGTAAACTGGTGTTTCACTGGGTGTCTAACCAGCAGCCTTCTATACTGGGCTCACTCAAGGTTAACAGAGACTTTTCAGACCGCGCTGCTGCGGACACGCTGGGCCGTCACCCGGAGCCATCTGCGCTCAGCTCGTCTCCAGGACGACGCCGACGCTAAAGTGGTATAAAGGGGTTCTCTCCCCTCCCATCAGCACCGCACAGCAGATCGGCCAGAATGGAGTCGGAGTCGGCTGGGGCGCCCAAAACAACCGCGTTGCACATCAGCAATGTGGTTTTATGTTGCTTTGCAGTCCGTTTTGTACAATGTGGATAAATATGAATGACAATGGGCAAAAATCGCATCAAACTAGATCTTGTAGCTGAATGTTTTGCTGGTCTCACCCATGGCTTCTGGCAACATGAAAATCGGAATAATCACTGAATGTATACAGCAGCTTATAATTAAACTAATAAATGTTATTTGCCTCCCTTCCTTGTCTTTTTCTCCACAGAATTCACATTTACACCGGCGCTTCATTGCAATCCCTCTCACTGTTTGTGCAAGGAGGTCTCAAATAATACATTTAATTATGCGCATGTGGGAAACTGGAAGCTGACTAGCATTCAATTAGCAAATTAAAGCTTGTCGTACATATTCCCTTTAAACTTTACTCTTTATGAGTGCTGTAGCAGAGCTGGCTGAGTCCCCAACCCACACGCTGGGGCTCCTGGATGTCACGCCGATCCTTCCTTCCCATCTTATTTAATGTCAAAATAACCCCTACCTTTTTTTTTTATCCACTTCTACCTTTAATATTTGGTGTATCAACCTTCTGCTGCAGTAACAGTAGCCCATCTCTCTCAGAACTTCAATACAAACCTTCTCCCATTCCCTCTGAAACTTGGGCCAAAGGTCCAATTTAACAGAAAGAGCTGAAACCAGGAGGAGGTGTTTTCCCAGCCTCTGTAACATCATCCTACCTGTCCAAAGGTTCCCTAAAGCACCACCGATGCTGATCAGGAACATCTTTGCTGCCGGATTCACTCCGCGGCTGATGCGTTTCCACAGCCGGCATCATTACTGGCCCACATCTGCCTTGAAATATTGATGTTTTAGTTGACTTTGAGCGGAAGAGTCTAAAAGCCGTGAAATAAGATGAAATACGAGAGCACCTGGTTCCTTTACTGTTAGGCAGAGAATGTTGCTGTGAAATCTTTGACTCAATAAATGCTCCATTTTTCACCTTCCCCTTACGCAGCACATCTTTCTCCTGAGTACATTTGTATGGATTGGTGAGGAGAGAGTGAGAATAACTGTAGAACAGGACACATTCCAGCACCATAGCCAGAGATGGGGTGCAGGGAGGCGCACAGCTGCCCTCCATGATAAGAAAGGAAGCCTGGCTTCATGTCTATAATTAATTTGCCATTCCCTCTATACCCTGTGGTGGAGCCAACATGAAAGCTGGTCTGAAAGTACACTTGCTAACACATCCATTAGTCTATATGGAGGATCATTTTCCCGAAGCTAAGTTCTCCTCTCATGGGCAAAACCACTTTTGCAGCCCTGCCCTGCTCGTGTTACTCATGTCCTGCCGGTGGAGTGGAGAGCCTCTGGGTCTCCGAAACTAACTAGCATGAGATAAAGGTACGATCCTCCCTGAGACTAAAGGGCAAAATATGCATTTCAAAATGCAGGGATGCGGCTTCATTATCATTAACTCACAACTGGCTGAGCACCGCAGCACTGCTGTGGTGCTTGAATTGAAAAGAAAACCAGCATATTCGCTCAGCCCCTGGGGGGGTCAAAGCTTATTTACAATGCAAGAACCGCTTTTGCAAATCACCAAAATAGTGCTGGTTCATGCTTATTTAATTACTGCTAATTCACGGTGGTCACCGGGAGTACTCTCCATGCAGCAGAACTTATGTCCAAGGTTACCAGGACACACATTCCATTATCACCCTATTAATGTTTAAATTATACATCTGCCCAGCGCTGAGAGTGGAGAGAACAATGAGCAGAATTTATTTCTGACAAAGACGTGAATTGAAAAGGAGCAGGAGGGGAGGGGAGGGGAGGGGAGAGGAGGGCCGGCATTCTCGCATTCCTTCAATGCAAAGTAGTTTGTCACTCTTTTGAATGAACCCAACACCTTCCCAGCCCCCCATCGCAGCTCTGATCTGTCTCGCTCTTGTGACCTCATTCTATCCAAAGGGCTTGCAGCTGCTCCTGCCTCATTATGAGCAAAGATTCCCTTTCACCAACCTCTGGAGGAGGATAGCTCCCCGCTATCGGTGACATTGTCTGAAAGAGTTGATGCTGTGGTCTGATGAGCATCAAAAAAAAAAAAGAAAGAAAATCAGCATTACAGCCCATGTTTGCGTTTCAAATCTTCATGATTTGGAGGAATTTCTCGTGTCTGCTCCACACTGCATGGCTTTTAATCTGGCCTACAGTCTGACAGAGCTGTGAAATCAGACCCAGATCTGCATCACCTCGATATGTCAACGCTTCACACTGGCCACACATCTCAAGCTTCAGTACCAGGGAGTACCAAGTCCAAACTCTTCCACAAAGGCCTGTGTGGCTGCAAGCTTTGGTTCAAACAATCAGGCCTGGTTTGACCAATCAGCTGTCACTCACATCAGCTGATTAAAAGAGTCAAGCCTGGTGTGCTGCTCTTTGGTTAGAACAAAAAGCTGCAGCCACACGGACCTTTGTGGAAGCGTTTGGACTTATGAAGAACCACCTACTGGAGTTCACAGGTAAAACGTGTGTTTGCACCTCGTGTCCACGTGCCACAGTTGCATTTTTCCGCAAAGCGAGAAAACGCAGTCGTCTATTTCGATCGCGCTGCATTGAAGGAAGCAATTTTTGTCACAGCCAGAAGTTGGCTGGTGCTTGCTAGAAGACTGATTAGCCTCTCTATCTCCCCAGCACAACATATCTAATAGGCCTGGCCAGTGGCCACTTCCCTTTGTGCATTCACAATGGAACTTTGATCGCTGCAGAAATGAGGGGCTCAAACAATGGTCTGCATTCACGGAGCTTCGCCCAGTGAGACGGCGAGCAGCGGCAGACACATTCCCCCAGCAAGCTTTAATTAAAAATGACGCTAGACAGATCATATCATAAGCATTAAAGATGCCCTGATAGCACTGACCTGGGAGCTGCTTTGTGAAGCCTCTTTCTCAGAGAAAGGTCCAGTGAGCCCCAGCACCCCGTGGCACGCCATCTCTGCAGCAATCACTGCCTGACCTCAGACACTTCTTCAGCCTTTAATGCCCAGGATGCTGGCTCTGGGGCGCTGAGACCAGGGTAGTTGACCTCCCCCCTCTCCAGAGGATAAAACGCTGATAGCGAGGACAAGAAATTAAAGACTGTGGCCTTTGAAAACCTTCGTTATCTTCAGAGCAAGCACAGTGACGAAACTCTCGAGTCCAATCCACAGAGACTATTTCAGGGCTGTTTTTTTTTTTTTTTTTTTTTTTGTCACTCTCTGCCTCTTATCAGACAAACGGCATCAAATCACTCCACCATTTTAAAATGTAATCATACTTAATTCAATGGAGTCTTCAGTTTTGGGGGTTTTGGAGTCCAAGTTCGCAGATCGCCTATATACAGAGATATTGATTAAGTCAACACACCACGTTTCATTTAATTTGTCCTCTCCCCTTGTGTGACTCATCGTTACTCATTTTAAACCTACTTTATTGATCAGCCACTATGTATATATAATGGCGTATTGATTCGAAGGTTTTAGTATTTCTTCTCATGTATAACATAATGTTTAAAGCCACCGTTTTTACGTGGTTTTTTATGCCGTTTGCTGCTCATTTCTCAGCCTCTCTTTTAATGTGGAGTGCCAGGGGAAATAATGCTCCCATTGTGTGCACATAAAGAAGAATGCAACCACTGGAATTAAGCTCCTTGGTTGGTATTCCCGGAAAATTCAATACTCGGCCAGCACCAAGCTGATGGTTAATGAACATGAAAGTATCATGCGTTAGCCTTTTTTTTTATTGGAAACTATTAGTCTGAATGATTCAGCACTGCTAAGGTGCTATTAGCCAGCGTGGAGGTACCAGGACTATTGTGATCCATCTGGAAATTAGACCTAGGGCAACAGTGGAACATTAACATAAACATCTTATTAATGAGAGCTGTTCTCCTAATCTGAGGATTAGCAGAGTAGGACATTTACACAAGTTATGGTGCATATTAAAGGATGCAGGCTGCAGTTTATTTTTTCCCGCTGCCAATGCACAGGAAGTGACTGAAAGCCTCAAAAGATAAAAGGTTGTCAGCGGCAACATAAAAAAAAAAATGCTTATTTTGTCCTGCGTGTCACCTAATTAATTTTGCTTTGATGTCCCATTGTGACAGAACAAAGCTGTTTCTTTTCGTCTGAACTGCGGCAGCAAACAAAAATAAATACCATTTGATCGTGTTATAACTATCATATCGTTTGTGTTGGCAGTAAATGTTGCTTTTAGACAGTGAACCACCCTTAAAATATTCAGCTGTGCTCCTGAATATTAATACAACACAATCTGACATGGCTGTTTTTGACTCCTTTTTCTTTGGGAATTGATTTATTTTCAGGATATTTGTTGTGCTGAAGTAGCAGCTTTGTTACCCCTCAGATGTGTCCGTTAAAGGCATTTTAACCTTGCCAGGTCACGCTTTTTCATGCTTTCTGTTGCATGTTTGGCCCTCAATATAACCTCTATCTGCTTCTAACCGTTGAATCCCACCACCGCTGCAGACCTCCTACTAACTATTCAAATAATGTTGGAAATTATTGCAAAGAGAATGAGGAGATTCTTTTGTAAACATGAGGTGTGGAAGATTTCTCTATTCTTCAGAGAAGAATGGGAGAGTGTTCACAGGGCTAAAATTGCAGTGGTGTGTAGCATGCACGCCTGTTATTCCTCTTTGTATGTTATTTAAATTACTGCAGGAGCCTGAATGGAGCTGTTAATGCAGGATTTGGTCGCTTCTGGGGCAGCTGGTGGAAAAAAAAATCGATATTTTTTTTCTTTAAAGTTCCTAACGTGGAAGAAACTTGTAATTCTGTCTGGAATAAAACATTCTCCTGCACAGAAAGGATCTGCTGCGGCCGCGATTTGGCAGGCGCATCTTCACAAATACATTCTCACAGATTATTTGTGGGTGGTTTATATAATTTCTTACTCAACACAGGCATGGAAGAGGATGTAGAACAGTGTGTGTGTGTGTGTGTGTGTGTGTGTGTGTGTGTGTGTGTGTGTGT
>BJFM01000425.1:121474-133640 GCA_016586285.1 Arothron firmamentum
TGGGGCGTGTGGTGTGTGGTGTGTGTACGTGAGCCAGGCTCTAGGCCATCATACCAAACTTCCTTTGAACTTGGCAGCTGTGGGCTGCAGAACTGATATTATATTTAATGAAATAATTACATATTCAGAGCGACGATGCACCTTTAACGCTGGAGATCTGGGAAGACGCAGCACTAATAGACGTGATTTGACTAGATGGCCTCTTCGCTGCCTCCCTCTCTGTATAATGCATAATGTCGGACAGCTCTGATATTAAAATTTGCGCCTTAATCCTGAATAAGTGTTGGTAATATATGCACAGTAAATATATGTATTTCTTCAGGCCAAGTCTCATTGTCAGCATGAGAACGTTATGAGAAGCCCATAAGAATGATTATTTTCACATTTATGGCTTTAGAAATGGGGCCGAAAGTAAACATAATAAAATCCAAATCAGTTTATTGAACAGTTATGTTAAAGCCACATTTTTAGCACGTCAATATTCTGTCTACTATCGCGCTGCCTGTGGGTGCTGAGCATTTGTGACGACATGAAAAGGTCATTTGAAATCTAGAGCCGCTTGAAACAGAAGTGCTGAATGCTGCTGATAAATCTGTGCACTGTTGGAGTGTTTTCTTGTGGCTTTGTCTTTGAAATGATTGGACATGCATTTGCATGAGTTGATCTGACCTAATTCGAGTGGTTCGGTTTCAAACAACAGGAATACAACAACGGCAACAACAAAGCTCAACTTCTTCCTGTTTTCTCCCAGCAAAAATGCGTCACCTTATCTGACGTGTAGAGATTACCAGTGATTTATACATATAATAGCCAGGCCCACAACAAGTTTGCTCAACAACAGATAGATGGTGTTGCCTAGCAACTGCTGGGTGCCATAAGAGCAACTAGTACCTGCTCTCGGAGGCAGACTCCATTTTGTTCTGTGCTTTTGTGTCTTCTAATTGGCCAGGTGGGTAAACACCGGTCCCTTGTTCACCACCCCCCTATTTCCAGGGTCTGAAGTGACACGGAGCAGCAGCGTTATGCTAACCTCTGGGCTCAGGGAACATGTGCAAATGTGGCGGTATTGGCATTCACTGAAATGTGAACATAATATATGGAGGGCATGTACTCCTCATAAATTCACCCCCCCTAACGATCACATAATCCCACCGTATATCAACGGACGCTGTCCCTGATTTCCATTTAATTAGGAAATTATTCAGGAGGTAAATGGCAGGAAATGTTTGTGCCCATTGAATCACAGAGCCAACAGGCTGCAGGCTAAGGTTCATTATTACAAAGGAATAAAGAGAATATCTGATCCACATGCAAAATTTACACTTCACCTTCCTTTCCAGCGTCTTTCCCGCCCAGTGGTAGCATCACTGTCCTCCCACTGTAGACTGATGCACGGTGCTGATAATTAGCAGTTGTAGTGCAGAGTACTAAAATTCCAATTTGCTGTAGTTTAAACCAGTTTGGAACCATTAACTTCCAGTCCAAATGACTTGTATTGGTACAGTAGTTATGCATAATTAAAAGGATTAGATCTAGTAAAGGAATAAGAGGGGGCATCATGTCACTAACAGGCAAGAGGGTGAGAACACGCTCCACTAAAGTGAGATTAAAATTTATAATAAACCCGTAAAGCAAAGGTTCCAAGACAGCGTTGCCGAATCTGGGGTGCAGATAGGTTTATTTTAGCCAGGGTTTGCCGAGTGTCGCTCTTGTCATTTAAATACAGTAAGATTTATAGATTTATTATGTAAGTATGACTGGGAATCCCGTGTGACAGTCCTGCTATATGCCATAAGCATCCATCTTTAGTTTTTGCAGAGATGCTGAGCTACTTTTTGCATGCAAAATCAACACCATCTAGTAAGCACGCACCTTTCTACAATGGAAGAATCATTTGTTTTTATACAGGACATGTGCACACGTCCATATATAGTGCATTTTACTGCATGTTCTGTTATGACTCACCAGCATTTAGTCCTGTGCTAAAACCACCTTCAGGACTTTGGTGTCTGCGGGACCTGCAGTAATTGTCCTGACAGGCCTTTGAGGCTACTGTAACCTTGCAGATTTTCAGAGTCTGTCCACATATATAAAAAGGTCATGTCTCGCCATTTCCTGTTGTCCCCGTGGCGTGCGCCAGTGTAAGTGAGAAGCCATGTGTCACCATGAAGACGGGGACGAGTTGCTGATCATCTCAGGAGACCTGTTGGGGAGTCAATTCATTTAGTGGGGTGCTGATGATAACACAGGTCATCCTTCCACACGGGCCTGGTGGCAGGCCTCTCGGGAGAGGGGGAGGAAAGGAGCGTCGGGGTGGGGAGGAGGTAAAGAAGAGAGACAAACGAGCGTGGTGGCACATTAAAGAGCCATTCAATAGCAATATCAAACACCAGAAACCTAGAAGGCTGACGGAACCCAGAGGAGTTTGACTCAGTACAGGTGTTTGCTGCCTCGTTAGCAGAGCTGCATGAAAATATAAAATAATCATTTAAGATTTGATTAGGGTGCATTTGACACTCAACAACAGCCAAATAAATTAAAATCAAATCCATTCAAAACAAGCCTCAAACAACTGTGATCCCAGTGGGGCATCAGAATGTGTTTACATTTTAAATCAAATCCAGATGGGAATGGGATTTTTTTTTTTTTCTGGCCCAAAGTACTATTAGCCATTCTGAACAGCTTTAGCTCTTCTCATACGACTACCTCTCAAGCAGCAACTTGGAAAAAGCTATTTACAGCACTTTTTGTAGCTAGTGGGAGATTACCAGTCCTCCCCCTCTTACATTATTCCTTTGCCTCTGATCGGGGATTGTACTGCAGTAGATCTTTGTGGTTCGAGAAAAGAGCAAAAACTGCAAAGTGCACAGGGTCCAAATGCACTGTAAAGACTCATATACTGTACCTCCTGAGCTGCTGGCATTCTGAAATCAGCACCAGGTTGCATCTATTTGGGCAGAATCTCACTGGAAGTATAGAGTGTTTCACTTTCACTTGCTGAATGTTTCTGTCCGTGTCTAAGATCTCATCCCTCATCGGTGGTTACCTGATTAGGACGTTCTGTCAGTGGCAGGAAAACTGGCATAGATGGCGGAAAGTCCTTGGCGCCTATCTGCTCCTGAGGATATAACTGATAATGGATTTTCTATTTTAGATACTCTTTACTCTCTAATGGGGGTCTTCAGCAGAAGTGAAATCTGGTAAGTAAACGCTAAAAGCTTTATTTACAACGGCGGCAGGACAGAAAGGAAAGGTTCGCTTCTGAACTTTGCGTTATAGAGCTGTGATGGCTGTGCTTCTTTTTAAATCTAGCCTTCTGTCACAGGTGAAGGGGAAGAACAAGTGCTGTTCTCGGCTCTAACCTCGGCCCTGCTTGAATGGTGACTAGTGAAAGTTCTGTCCCCTCAGAAATGTGCTTACAGAGCTGTTGGTCAGGCATTGATCGCCCCTCGCTCAACCCTGCGTGCCAAGCAATAAACATCGCCCGAAGAAGCGAACGTTCGAAAATGAGTCACGCAACTCCAACATGTAGACAGAAGGAGTCCGGAATCGCTCGGCGTGTGCCCGCCGTTGGTCTCTGAGTGGCGAATGATTAAACGTCTGCGTCAGCCAAGGCTGGAAAATGGTTGATGATGCGTTTTATTTCAGTCGCTGCCAGATTGGGGGACCCCTTCCGTAGTTTATCAAGCTTTAGGAGATGCCTCCAAAGAATAGCCCCTGAAAGGTCTTCATACGGTAAATGGTGGGACTGCACATGTCTGTTGCTAGCTCATGGAAAAACGCTAATTTGACCGGTCTTCTCCGTGTGTGTAAGCGGAGATGCAGGCCTCCAGTGAGATTAATCAGCCCAGATGTCCCCTGATGAAATGTCACCAGTACCCGGAAAATACGACCATTTCTGCAGGAATGGAACATGTCGCCAGATCAACGAAAATATGGACCCTCTTCAGCCGGGAAATAAAACCAGCCGGTAAAAGCTGAGGCCGACCCCGTTCGCCATCGCTTTTCCAGACCGTTCACTGTCAAGGTTAAACTCCGGCAACTGCAGCCTACATTGAATTATGCAGAAAGTAGGCAGGGGGATCATTATGCGACATCTGCAGCACCAGCAAGTGCTGGCGAGCTGATAGCCCGCAGAAGCGTGTGATTGGCACTTAATGAGCGGATGTGAGTGACAACGAGCTTTAGCCCAGGGGCAGCGGCGGCGTGGGGCGGCTCTAGGTCATGAATCTGGAATAATGAAACAGTAAACGCTCTCCGCCGCCACTATTGATTTCCCCAAGTCTATATTTTATGTCCCTGATATTGTAGCACCACCGTGACCGTTCACAGGTGGAGTAAGCAGCAGCTGGAAGACGCCAGCGACCCGAAGAGGGACGAGATTTTCACTCTGTCCCAGGCCAAAGAAGCGGACTTTATTCAGAAACATCCTCATTTTGGGAGCTCTGCTCGTGTAAAGGCCAGGTGGACGTCCAGAGGAGCGTGCACCCGACTGCTCGTCTCCGCTCTGTCATTTGCATTTCGTAGGTGTAGCTGCTAATTCCCTGGAAGCAGCGCCACCCACTGAGGCCTTCTCCTCCTCCTCCTCCTCCTCCCCCGGCCTTCGACGCCTACTCACGACTGTGTGACTGCTCTCCACACCCACCCACCTGCCAGCTCCACCCCCTCTCCCTCCCTACGCCGATTGTACTTTTGGTTCTGAGCTGCAGCCTGCGAGCGCACGAGCTGTTTGCTGGAACGGAGGAGCTGGCTGTTGCTTCTGTGATTTATGGTGGAAACGCTGTGTGCTGCTGGGGGTGTGCTGATGAATGCACGTGTGTTGCACGCTGCTGCCTGCGGAAGGATGGAGATGTAGTTTAGCTGAAGTGCCTGACACGATACATTCAGTCTCATTTTAGGAAGCCAGTCAATTAATTGCGTCTGTGACCAGCACAGTGGACCAAGGTCTTCTAGTGATTGTTTAGTTTTAAAGTGGTCATTTTAGAAAGCTCAGCCCTCTGGCATATCAGTCCACTTCAATTCCACTTTTTCTCTTTTGAATATTTCAAGTTTTTAAGCCAGGGTTTGCCTTCAACTCTTTCGTGGATGGTTTAACGACATCATTTTAGTTGTATGCTGTTGTATGCCTGGTGGTTGACCCACAGGGGGATTCACACGAAAGGCCCTATTGTTGATTTAGTGCTAGCTTGTGATAGATTTCTGACAGCAGAGGTCTTTTCATTGATTACCATATCGGCCTTGGCTTCCGTAACTACTCTTACCTGACTATGTCTGCGAATGCTTGATTATGCTTATTTATATTCTGCCATATTGGTTAAAACTTTCTTGCCCTGGATTAATGATAATGTGAGAGCTTGGGTGAGTTTTGTCTGTATTTAATATAAGTATCGGTTTAACCTGAACTGCTCAGGTTTCCTTTTAAGAACTTTTAATGCCAAGCTTAAGAAGTTTGGAGGTATCTGCAGTACTTTGTTTCTTGAATATATGAGGAAAGCACAGGGATGTTGTTCAGATCAGGAGCCATGTCAGTGATATCCCTGTGGCTGAGATTTTTAATACGGCATCTGAGGAATGTGAAGAATTTCTCCTCTTCAATCAGCCAGACTCCCCAGTCCTAGTGAAGAAGCCATGTTCAGTCCGCCTCTATTCTTTTTAATCCCCTTTCATTATCCTCTCTAACAGATTCGGTAATGAAAATGAAACCGTCATCCTCTCCTGAAGATATTCTCCTGCTGACGTTTCGAACCCACTTTCCTCCAATCTTTGATTATTCACCGTCAACAGGCTCTGACAGCAAACGTCAAATAAAGGTTTGCTTCCACTTTGTTTCAAAAGATTATCACTTTGATTTCTTTGATCCTAATCTATCAAAAGATGATTGTGAAAAATTGATTAAACACCAACCCTCAAAGTTTTAAATGGCCGCTCCACAAACTCTGGCCAGTAGGTGATGATTATATTGATGCTTGTAGAATCAATCTGTGTTAAGTCTATTGATCTACGTTTAAAGTCCTGCAGCACATTTGCTGCCCAGTTGCTTTCCATTTTTTATGTTCTTTGAAAAGAAAGGTGGGTCATGCACTAGGAAATGAGCAATCTTTAAAAAGCTTCTTTGTGTAAAATCCCACCTCCTTGATGTCTGTATAATTGCTTTAGCAATTATTTAGTTTGCATTTTAACAGGCCTGAAACATTAGAGTTCTTTTATTCTTACAGGTACTCAATAAAAGCAAAGAAAGCGGCCCTTTTACTGGGCAGCAAGCCTGCACAGCGACAGCCGGCCTCACAGCCACCTGTTCCCAGCGCATCGAAATCACTTATCACTTACATTAAACTGCGATAAAGCAAATACAGTATATGACTTATACGTAACAACGCTGATGGTTGATTTGGATGTGTTTATGGCGGAGATCCAATGTTTATGTGGTGGCTCAGGGGTGTGATTTGTCACCGCTGAAAGGCCTGCAGTGACGGAATCTACAGATGGACCTCGTCCAAGATAAAAACAAAAGCCTTTGAAATGGCCTATTGATCGCTCACTCAGCTCTCCTCCTTTCATTGTGTTTAGTCATGACTTATTGTCCTTGGTGAGGAGCGACACGTGCACACGCATGCACGGATCCCACACACGTGCATGGGTTCAGGCACATGCACAGGGTGGGTCCAGTGAGTGGGATCGGACTGTGCTGCGGGGGGGGTGGGGGTGATGGAGGACAGTATGCGTCCTGGGATCATGGTGGATGGATCCTCCATTGCGGGGGCGATGAGACCTGAAGGGCGACAGGGAGATGGAGGCATTGAGGGAGAGAGCAGGCACAGCCCAACGCTCTGTTAGGCGCCTAATGGAGAGACGGCGAGGAAGCAGCGAGCGCCACGAGGCCCACCGCAGAGGAGTCACACAAACGAGACGGGGGGGAGAGAGTCGGGCGGCAGGGGCTGCTGCAAGACCGGGGCTGCTTCTCTAATTCGCTTTACTCCTCCATGTTCCTTAAACATGATAAAGTGGTGTCAAAGAACGTGCAGCCGCTTTATGCGTAATTATTGAATGATTTTTTAAAATCAATGACACGCATACATAATAAAGCAGCCATATGAAGACAGATTATGTAATATGTGAGCTCAATATTTTGTTTTTAGCTGAATGTGATATAAGTAGTGTCAATATGCAGCAAGGCCATTAGCCTCGAAGCTGTTTGCAGCTGGAAACACCCCCGGCAGGAAAAATGAACTCTGAATCACTGGATAAATATTTCAGGCCACAATGCAGCAGGAGGACGTTACAGAGCGTCCAGAGGAAGAGAAAGAGGTGCTTTGGTATTTTCTGGGTTAGATTCTTCTTCTGGACGGCAAGAAAAGGTCTCATCGATCCCGTTTTACATCAGCGATTCATAAAAAAAACAAACCTTTCTTGGTTTTAAAGCAGTGTTGTTTCTGAAAAACCTCTTTACCAAGAGGAGCCGTGTTAAACATAAGTTCCATTTTCTACTGCTACTTTTAAAATGTTACCATACAAATATTTAGCTTTTTAGCTGGAGCAAAGGGCTTTGCCTCATTCATGCACAAAAAAAGGTGTATGACAGCTTCTTTTGATGCTTTAGTTTGGGACAAATACAGATGGCGGGACTCATTTTTTCATTTCCTTCATTTCAGCGGGAGAGGCTGGATTTTGAGATACAGCGCACGACTCGGTCTACCTTGAACTGCTTATATCACGCTTAATTGGATCAAAGTCCTCTGCTGCAACAAGACTCGCAATTATTCTTCCTCAGTGGTGAAGCAATTTTAATGAGTTCCTTTTCTGACATTCCTACCTTGCAAGCAACAATATGTCATTGCTGTTTACTGTCAGCCATCCTGGTAGAACTGCTTATTATAAATTACTTTATTTGGTTTAACAAAAAATAATTAAATAAGCTTGTAAGTTGGAACACGCACACGTCCGTGCGTTGATCCTCTGCGCTAACAAAGGCCCGTTTACATTAGCATAGCAAATAGTCTATCCAGCAGTGGCCAAACGGCTCGTATCAGAGAATAGTTCTACATGTGCGCTAGGCTCAAATGAAAAGACTATGGGCTTGATGAAAGAGTGGAAGTGGGCTGTTGAAGTAGGAACAACAAAGGGCCTTTTCAGCGATTCCATGCACTTAGGTGGCGAAGCAAGCGCAGACTGTAAATGCAAATGGTGCAAGGCATCGCTCCTCGTGCACGGTATGCCATGTTTAACATTCCTTCCTGCGTGCAAGATGTTCAGAGTATGATAATTACTGGCACCAATTATGGCACCAGTGTAAGAGCAGGACTTAACATCCCGCTACTGTACATCTGCTTCAACATGCACTGCTTCATGGCTGCAACAATGACAACAAACATGGCCTTCCAATTACAGCCGCCTTCATCTGTGGGAGGTTCACCACAGGGTGGCGGTGAGACATGAGGGTTAAATTGATTTGTCTGACTTTATTTTAAATGTAGGACACCAACAGATGTGTACGACGAAGGCTGCTTCTGGAGGGCGAGCCAATCCACACAGCCGTTGTGTAGTTATTGAAAGACATTGAATTTTTTTGACTCCAACAAGGCTGCAAAACCCGTAAGGCTGAATAATGAGCAGGCAGAGCGCTCGGCTTCCTTAGAATTTAAACCTACAAATGGAAAATGACCCCACCACTCACTTAAATAAATACCTAACCCATCAATTTTCTGTAAACAGCTGCTTATTGCTAATCATGGTCACAGGGGTGCTGGCTAACCTTGCAGTCAACAGGCGGGAGGCAGGCTGCCCAGTCCATTGGAGGGCACCCATACCTGCCACTCCCAGCAAGGGGCCAGTGCGAGTCAAATTTAGCTAATGTGTGTTATTTATGGAGACGCAGGAGCACAGAAACTCTTCTAAAAAGGCTGTGTTAGCCCAACTACCAGAAACACTTTTTTTATTAAGTTTCTGCTCTCAGTTGCTTGTTTACAGTGATGTGAAAGTAAAAAAACAAAAAACAAAAAAAAAAAAAACAGATTTGATTACATTTTTGTGTAGGAACACTTCAGCAGTAGCGCTTAGCAATGCTACCAAACAACTCATCTCAACTGGTTTGTTTACAGTAAAATGTCCCCGGTGTGAATATTAACTAAAGTATTCTTACAGTATCATGTAAATACAGCAATACTTTACTGCATTAGTATTTTCTTGCACTGCTCCCCGTTTACCATTTTATCTGAATATGACTGCTCTTGCCCCCGAGTGTGCCCACACTTGGCTAAAACTTGTACCATCTCTTGCATAAAATAATTATGAACAGATATGCACACTTAATTAATCTCATTCTCTTCCATAATTGGACAGTCTGCTCTTTCCGAGTGGGGAGCGCATGCATTCATCGGTGGGAAGGGGCTGTTGAAAAGGACGGAGGGGGATGTCGGCTGGAGGGTGAAGCCCCAGAAGGACTTCACTCAATAAGAAAAACCCTAAACGGATTTCTGCGAAGGAACTGCTGAGGGAGAACCGAAGAGATTGATGGATACATGTCCCACATTCTATTGCAGGCGGAACAGTAACACCAAAAGCTTCTCATTGACAATTACAGCAGAGGGAGCGGTGCAGGAGATAAGGCCTTAGGAGACGACGCATTTCAGGCAGATATTAGATTTGTGCAGGAGAAAAATATATCCAGCCAGGCTTATTCAGTCTGTCTCCAACTCGGTGTGTGGAGAATCCTTGGGAGTATTACACAAGTATGCACTATTCAAATCCCCGCATTGTATTTCAGCTGGTTCAATATCTTTCAAGGTCACTCTGAGTCACCTGTAATTGATTATTACAAGCCAGCAGCAGCAGCCCGATAAGCTCCTTTCACCATCTTAACGCAGATTCTCTTACAGAAAGGCTGCTTTGGCTGGCGCTGTTTACTGCCGACAGAGGAGCAGCGCATTAACAGCAGCACAGAACGTGCCCCTGAAATCTATCAAGATCTCATCTCACAGGTAACGCCACGCGCTGCTACTGCCGCGACGCCGCACAGCTCCATCAGATCTAGTCAGATCGCCAGGTGAGCGTGCCAGGTTGGATCAGGGAGGAAAAAACAGAGTGGGGAAACTTAATAATGCGGCCTGAAAGTGTGGAACGCCATCAGAGCGGGAGAGCACAGCTCCCTGGTCCGTACAGTTAAGTCAGGCTCTGTCTGAAAGCACACGCTGGGAAAGAAGTAAACGACTCGAACTTTGATGAGAGTTTGCTCCCCCTCCTACCTCTGCTTTCCATTACCGCCCCACGGAAACGTGTGGCTTGGCACAACTTTTGAAGTCTCACTCCAGCGTGCAGCGAGGGAGAGAGTCGCAGGTGTTGATTAGACGTCAGCTTCGCTTTGGGAGATAAGTTGCCGTGTGAGCAGGCCATTTTCAGATTTTTTCAAGGGCACGGGATGCATTTGAGAGACTGCCAAAGATCTGCCCTCGTGCTCCTGGTCACGCTGATATCAACTGGCGCTGTGGGCGTTTCCAAAGCAGAGTGTGAAGCTGGGATTTCATCTTGTTTGACACAAAGGAGCCTAACATTAGTTATGCTTGTGAACATGCAAATCACTCCTCAGATCAATGCAGCCTGAGCTGTTTCACTCTGCAGTAACAAAGGTTCAGTATCTAATCAGGCATCTCTTAGGTTTTATTGTTCAGTCACATTCAAGTCACTTAAATTCAACACTAACCCTGAAACGCCGGAGTTGCAGCCAACAGAAAGATGACTCAACATTCCAGTGTTTGGTGTGTGGGACCTGAGCCCAGTAGCCTGTAATTAAACAGGATGAAACAATGCAGGTAGTGGTGACGTGGTTACCTGGCAACGCTTTCTGCATAGTTCTTTACCGACTAAAAGGAGCTATTGTCTTGTGTTTTGGGAGAAGGAATGAGTCTCCTGTTTTTAATTTGAATGAGCGGTGCTACTTTTCATACTCATGACCTCTTCCTCTCTGCGACGTCATTTTCTGGCTGTTCTGAGAACCGGAGATTCCGGGTAAGTCTTAGAACTGCTCCATCCTCCATCACAGTCTTTGCTGTTGTTGCACTTGAGCCAAACAAACCGCAAACATGCCCCAGAACCTGCTAAATGAGCGCTGTACGAACACAGCCCCGCCATTTCTGGAGGCAGCAGCATTATTCAGCCATGTTCTAAGTGCCTGCGATGAAACTGGTTTAGGGGAAATGTAGGTCATCCTCCAAACTCACCTCCAAAACTCCCCCTCCAGCTCAAATCCAGCTCACATCTTTGAGCTAGGAGGAGACTCAGGCTGCACACTAATCCTTCAAGTCATACCAAGTTTCAAAATTCAATCTCGGTTTTCTCATTATAGGTTTTGGAGTTACTGAGACCCCATATTGGTCAGGAGATAGTCCAGCTTATCTGATAGGGGTTTGTAGTAAGACCTGTACAAACCAGTGATCCTGGATTCCTGAGTTTGGGATATTAAGAGCCCAGAGCAGGTGGTGGAAACTCCAGAGGAGATACGAAGAGCTCAGGCAGGAAATCACAGAAACTCGAACCCTCGTCATTATCATTTGACTCTTGAGCTGAGCATCTTTGTTTTCCTGAACTGAAAATAGAAGAAATGTCAGTTATGGAGCGATGAGGTTGACCAAAAGTATAAAAAGTAACCCGTTCGTGCCCATCAGTGCTCCATATTTTTCCAGTTCTGTGTTCGCGCCCACCCACAGCACCACCTGACCGGCTGGGACGCCACAGGAGTAGAAGTCAATCAGTGCAGCAGGAAGGAAAAAAGATTCCGAGGCTCTGCATTGAATGAAGCAGCCGGGAACTGGCTCATTCCCAGTTCCCAAAAAATGATTCAGTATCCTTATCTGAATACACACTGAGCGTCAACGGATAGAAAAATGAAAAAGGAGTTCGCAGCGGTTGAGAGTGTAGCCATTAGCTGTATTAGCTCGGGCCATTAGCAATGCTGTAATCGACCCTTCTCTTTTTAAAAACGCTGATTCTTCCTGATTCTTCCGTTCATCTCGAAATAGGTCAACTGGTGAGAACCAGCATAATAATCATAAAAATAATGTTCAGATCATTATGCTGCATTATCTCTACCGACTTGCATGTGTACATGTTCCTAGTGTGTGTGGTATTCCGATGAACTTTGTGTGTGTGTGTGTGTGTGTGTGTGTGTGTGTGTGTG
>BJFM01000425.1:141404-198959 GCA_016586285.1 Arothron firmamentum
GGGCTGTGACCCAGGTCATGGCAGCTGTCATTGGTCCACTCCTGTGCTGTGTATTACCTTCTACCTATTTCAGGTTTATGTCCTGCCTTTGGCTCAGAGAGGAGGAAGAGAGATTGATGACACATCAATTTTGCAGGACACCAGCAGATGAGGATAAGCTAGGAGCTAATACAGCTTTGCAGCATTATAGATGCTATAGAAATGCTGTTCTTCAGCAGGGCAATGTCCTTCACATGCAGCTAAAATCTTAAGTTTGTTCACAGCAAATCCTTCTTTTGCATTACTGCAGGTCAGGATGTGTAGCTGGCACATCCACATCCAGTAACCCTCCACGCAGACCATCACCATCGATACAGCGATTTCTAATTATGCAAAATGGAATGTCGAACTCCAGCTTTCCTCTGCAATTGCTAAGAAAGCATTTTAATTGGTCACAGAATTTGCATTGGATGATAAGGAAATCTGCCGCGTTTATCACTCCGGTTTCCTCCAACCACGTCTGTGTTTTAAAAGAACTTCAGCGCTTGTGAGAATGACAACAGATAATGAGCCATCCCTGAGGAGAGGGCGATGATTCTGGGAGAGTGGGAGGAAACTGAAATTCCGTGTTTGACTAAGTGATGTTTTTCTCCATGAAAAGCCTGGAGATACCAAAACGTAGCACTCTGTTTGAATAACTTATACATGGATTTTTTTTATTTTTTTTTTGATAGAACCTCAGCCACTTTTCACTCACAAGGTAAAAGTATTCCAACAGTAATAACACATCTATAGCAATAAAAAGTCTGCCTCCTCAGACAGTAAAGATTTGGGTAAACATGCTGGAGCTTTTGTGTAAGTCATGTTATTAAAGCAGTGAAGCTGTTTTGTATGCGCCCTGAACATCAGAGGGACATTATATCAATTATGTTTAAGAACATATCAGCGTGTGCTTTTCATTTGGCTCCGCGTCCCAGGAGGGCAATGAAGGTTTCCATTCTCCCACCAAGCAGCTCATCCGTGCAGGTCCGTACATGTATATGGGTTTTTCATAAGCCTGCGCTTTGGCAAGGACAGAAGAATTAGCCCGATCTACATTCGTTAACCTCATTTTCATTCTCCGGAGCAGCGGCGCCGTAGACCGATCTGTCACTGGGCACAAAGATGATGAATTGGTAATCAGCTGAGAGCTGTCAAGAAGGTAGAATTTATGCACTCGTCTGCCCTCGCAGGAACCAATTGTAATCAAATCAGTATTTATTGTTGGTTCATTTGGACACGTTTTATAACCTCATGTCTGTGTGAGTGAGTGTGTGTCTAGTAGAAAAAAGACAGGTCTCGTTGCTTTTGTATCCCACGGTAAGAAACATATTTGTTTCTTATCTCTTTCTCATAAGTTCCTTAAGGCTTCTGCGGGCAAAATTGATGGCGTGCAGGATGAGTCAGGCCTCCGGCTCCTCTGAGAGGACGCAGATAAACTCGTACGTGGTGAGAAATCTATTTGAAATTCCACCTTTAAAGATGCTGTAATTTACAATGCTAAAAATCAATGGAGGGTTCAGTGACAGCGCGCTGGTGTGTATCCTCAGCACCAATTATCGGAATCACAAACCTGTCTTCCAGGGTTTTGGTGCTCAGCCTGACCAGTCTGGGGGCAAATCGTGAGGAAGAATCAATACGGTGACAGCCGCATTCCAAAAACCCCACCGTATCCTAATTAGTAGGTCGGCCGGTGCGGAGATTTTCCCCCGCTCGTAACTAATTGCGCTTTAAAGTTCAGAGGCAGTGAGGAGCTGGATGGCTGACTGGGGGGAGACCAGCCGATGGGTAGCCTACAACCTGTTAATGGCTCGTGCTTGAAATTTTAATGAGTGCTGGAGTTAAAAGCAGCATTAGCTAAAGGCTAGGTGGAGTTGAGCTCCGTGGATTAACTTTTCATTACCTCCTCATTAGGTGGGCCCAGGGATTAGAGAGCCCCCTTTATGAAATGTTGCATGAAAATACCAAAATGGGCCTTCATAAAGTCGGTGTGGAAACAGGAAGCGGAGACGAGTTAAATGAAGTGGTTGAGCTTTCAGCCTCTTCCTCCTCCTGAGTGCTGCGAAGGATATTAGCGTGACAACGTTAACTCCACATAACAAATAAAAAGGCTGGTCGGTGCAGGAGAGCCCAGCCTGGACTGGAGAGTGGCTCTGAAAACTAGATTGGATCATTAAAAGTCGAATAAGGAGGCTATTATAATTCCAACAGTGGGTTTGCCATTTCTTTACATTGGGAAGTCCCTGGTGCAGCAGCTAAATGTCACTTGCCAACTTTAATGAGAGTAAAGTTGGAGAGTGTGGCTGGAGCTGATTAGCGTTTTCTAACAGCAACACCTCGCTCAATTCTGTGTCCAAATGAATCATCCACACTTCACTCACAGAGACGGCTGGACACTGCAGATCCCCTCACTCCTCCTACTACTATTACTGTAACTTAATTGCCCTCGATGAGAAAGGGGAAGACCACTGATCTTCAGGCATGGTGAAAATGATTGGTAATGAGCTGGGCCAATGGGATTTACTCTAAAAAGCGGCGCGCAAGTGCACACACCCTTCTTTTCCTGCGCTATTTGGAGAGTTCATTAAAAGACGGCTGCAAGTTGACTTCAACATTAGACTGACCTGATTTATTGCAAATAATTGTTATTGCAGCCAATCTGTTCCGCTTGCGTCTGAAGAAGGCGTCACATCCGCAGCATTCTTCTGCAGCGTTCTGCTGTATTCACCCATCGAGTCGGGTCGGTGTTTTTCGTGCTGCTGGACTATTTCTCCAGCCTGGCACGTCTTCACAACGCCAGTTAAGTGAGCTCAGTCTCTCCCAGCATTCCCCCTGTCACTCTGCTGTCCCTAATACCAACCACAATCTGGTTACAGACGATTGGATCCTGCAGCACTCCAAAGTTACATGTGCCAGCTTTCGGCTTTAAGCCCGTCAGAACGCGTCAAAGCTCTCAGCAGGCTGTTGCATGTGAGATGTGGCTTTGAACAATTTCCCTCTGTCACACTTCTGAATCTATCTTTAGCTAAATTCTTGCCTTAAACAGATGGTGTGTAACTCCGCAGCGCACAAAGGTGAGAGCCTGCACAGTCGGTCAAATCCAAGTGTGTGTTCGGCTAGTTTAGCATGTTAGCATGAGACGTTGCTTAACCACCTCTGCAACTCTGGAGTGTTTCTAGTTCACTGCTTATGAGTGAACTGCAAATGAATTTGCAGCTGTGTTTAAACAGCAGGAAATGCCTTCTCCTGTGGCTGCTCTCCACGTCGCACCAGATTGCCGGCCTTTCATGCCAGTTTTAGAAATACCGACGGTTTGTTTCTTCACATCACCACAAATTGACCTTGCTCTCCACCAGTGAAGCGTGCGCACAAAGCTGAAGTCTAAAACGTGTGACTTGTGTCTCCTCAAATGGATAGACAGCCTCATCACTGAGAGACAATTTCAAGAGCTGTGAGACAACTTTATGCTGCCTGTTTCCAAGGTGTCGGTGTGACCAGTGAAGAACAATCAACACCTCCAGCAATTTATTTAAAGGTACTATGTTTAACGCCTGCACATATCTACGAAAATCCCCCGGAGTGTTCCTGTCTGTTTGTGTGACCTGTAAAAAGAAGAAGGTAAAAAAAAAAAGTGTGAAAATAACCCCAAGAGGTGTGAATATAATCTGATTTAATGAGGGCATATCGTTTCCTGTAGTGGATATACATCATTTGGATAATTAAAGCAACTAGCGTTGACATTTACCACACGTTTGTGTAACTCATATTAATGTTATGTGACACCCAGGCTAGACTCCGCTAACGTCTATGATCAAATGATTGGCCCGGTTTATTGTGCTGTGGTATGCTAATATTGATATTAAAAGTGGTGGAAAGCAGCGGTTCAGCCATCACATCATTATGTTAGCATCGTGACCACGCCGCCACCGCCAGCGACGCCTCTTTCACCATCGCCTCAGCTGCGTAGATTTTCCTGGCCCGCTAACTTTGTTGATGTAGGTGCTGCTAACGCCGACCACTGATAGCTGCTCCACCGCTGGCGTAACAGGTAGGAGCGCGTTGCCTGTGACACCGTTTCCATGGCTGATTTCCCTCGCTGGCCAATTAAAGCGCAACACAACCAAAGTAACTTGGAGCCAGGCTCCTGTTTTCTCTGGAATGAAACAATCAGCCTCAAGCCTGTGAAACAAATGGCCGTGAGCGGCACAGCGGTTCCGGACGGGCCACGACATGAAGGAGTGTGAGGAGTTAGCGTTCGAAACTGGGAACGCATATGATCGATCTTCGTACACGCGGGTATTTAAATTCAAGCGCTGTGCTTACGATTGCTATCATCACTTGCTTTTCCAGAGCGGTCAGACACTTTATTAGAGGTCTTGCAGGAACCGGGTACACACCAAGGCCGGTGGCAACGCAACGCCTCAGGCTGGCGCGGCTAATTAGAAGGCTGCCTGGTGGAATTTTATTACCCTCATGTCCAATTCACTCTGCTTTCTCAGCCCGGCTTTTATCTTAATTTCTACCTACTGTATGTTCCTTTTCCTTGTAATTCCCTTGCCTATTTTCACGGGTCAATCTGTGGGTTTTCCGTGATATGAATGAGAATATCGACGCCACTTTTAATGTTCAGCCCTGTAATGTGACAAAAACCTTCTTCTGACCTTTGATAGGGAGGGAAATTCTGACTAAATCAAAATTACTTGGAAATTCTCTTTGTGAAAATGTATTGCATTATTATTTGAAAAGAAAGCACAGTTAAATGTATAATTATTCATCTACAAAATCTTAAAAGAAAATCACTTGAAGGCTAAAAAGAATTTAGCGTCCTGCTTTTTTAATGCTACAAATAGCCAATTATTGATAAACTACATGGCCCTGACAAATCAAATTAATCATTTCAATTTTAAATGTGAAAAAAAATGAAAAAAAACATCTGCAAAAGGAAATGAAAAATGTCTGTGCTGATGCACTGCAGCAGTCTAATATCTGCAGATACAGTTACAGCACCACAACCTCCTTTTGACGAGATTATCAATAAACTGATTTTAATTGACTAATGAATGAGTTTTAAATGAGAGGCATTATCTTCTACTAGAGCTGCACAATATACCTAATATTTCACTTTCTTGTGCAGTTTGTGCACTACAGCTTCCACAGATCCATGCGTGCTGTTGTGTAAATGTCTCTTCTAGCTTAACTGTTATGACTGAGCCCTTTTTGTCCACTAGTCCCCCAGAAACAGCCTCACCTCTGCTCAGTGTGACCATCAGTGTTGATCCACACCTTCGGTTAGCTTAGCGCCCGACCATCCTTCAGCTAAACGTGATGGATGACTGTGTCGGCTAGTTTCCTGTTAAATTAAAAGCGCTAAACAAAGTGCTGGTAGCACAATAATTAGACTGGGGTGAACATTCAAGCACGGCCTCTTTTCCTTTTTTAATCAATGAATGGCTGTGTTTCACACCTCGAAAGCCGCGGCGCTTTACAGCTATTTTTCATTTTATGGATGCTTACGTTTCAAGTTCCCCATCAATTAGGGCCATTGTATCTACTTGTTCCCCTTTGATTTGACAGACACGCAGATATGAAACGAACTGACAGATGTAGGAGGAAACAAGTGAAAAATGGAGATGTGGAGACCACATCAGACGGAACTTTGAAATCCAGAGGAAAAGTGAAGAACTGGGGGGGGGGGGGAATGCAGATGTGGACTGAGAAACATGGGTTGTTTTTGTCAGTGTCGGCTTTAAAGGCATCCTCTGGAGCTCAGGGATGCTTCTACATGCTGCCAAACAATGATAATTGGTTATTTTGAGTCATTTATTTTGAACAAAGCTCAGCTGCTTCAGCGCAGCCTTAAGTAAACAGCACACCTTGGGAATAGCTGTTCAGCCGTCTCGGCTCTGGGATCTTGTCTGTTAACATTCTTCTCTGCCTGATGTAAACAATTGGCCTGATAGTGTCATTTTGATTTTATCTCACGCGTCTGAACACGTTGAAAAGCGTAAAAATAGTTCAGCCGTTTAATGGCCAAACTTTGGATGACACATCAGCGCAGCAGCGCCGCAGTTTGGCTGGACCTGCTGGGACCGGCCATGGTTGCCTCCAGCTGCGGAGCAACACCACATGATGGAGCACCAGTCAAACTGAACGGAGGCCTTGGGACCGGTCGGGCTGGTTTGATCCCTACAAGTGAGACCTTACTGGTTCTGAGCTTTGAGTGTGCGTGCTAAATGTGCACCATTCAGAGCCCATCACTTATACACTTGATAGCAACCATATCTGTCGGGATGAGTCAAATCCACTGAATATACTGTATGTCCAATGAAACATTTCTTTACAATTGCTTATAAAAATCTGGAATAGTACAAGTGGCACATTCATATGTGCGCTGCCTGAGTTTGTCATGTAAATCCATCTCTGTAACTAACTTTAGAACTTATTTTTAGCATTTTATCTTGCTGCCCAGGTAATTCTCAGGAGTTTGAAGGGCTTTTTATAGGCAGGCGGCATAAATCTGCACCAAGTGACAGAAAGCCTGAGGTGACTGAGACGGCCGCTGCCTTCCTGACGCCTCTGACTGGAAAGCACAACCTTTATTTTAACCCATAATTAATAGAGTGATCTTTGAGTGGGAAAAAACTGCTCAAACTTAGTCGTCCTTCCAGTAATTATCCTAAAATACTGTCAGACTCCATCTGCCGTCTCCATACTGTATCCTCCCCCATTCATGACAAACAGAATTCCACATCTGTTAGCACAGCTGGTTTCATTATGTAGCTCTTTGAATAACCCGATCTCGGTCTGAAGGGATGGCCTTTTCTGAACAATGCCCCCCCAGTAAAACCATTGTGTCAGATAATAACTCGCTGGATTTCCTGACAGTCTTTAGAATTACACTTTAATAACTTTATTAAGTCTGTACAGCACAAACCGTTCAGCCAAATATAACCACGCTCTTTTTTTTTTTTCCCAAAACTTGTCTCTCAGAGCTGTTATTGTTTAACACTGAAATCCAGCCAACAGTTTTACAAATATTGTATATTTTATCATGTAATTTGTAGAAGTTCAGGAGATTTTCATTAAAGGGCACGCTTACACTTTTATTTAAGCTTTCTGAGCATGCATTTAAATCAGGAGAATTTCCATGAGATGGAAAAAAAAAGCCAATAAATTAAGAATTTTAAAAACCATATTTGAATACCAGATACAATCCTTGAAATCCACACCAACAGATAATGGATTTCTAATATTTGATCCATCATCAGTTGGGATGTTTCCCTGTCAGCTGGATGCTTGCGGTTCTTGACTGAGTGCTACTTTCTCTTTTCTTTTGTAATATATTTGACATTAAGGGCTCATTTATTTTCAGATTTAGTTCAAAAACAAGTTGGGGAGATGGGTTTGATTCCATTTAACTTTAAATTTAATGAGATTCTCTTTTATTTTTTTAGGCATTTAGAGCAACATCAAGCCTGTGAGTTAGTGGGTTAATGATATACAAGTTGTAGAGACTCTCACACACTGGGGCACACCTACACACTCCCCAGAAGCTTTCTGGCGGAGCGGAAACCAGGGAAACTTAGCGGTGGAGCTGGAGGACGCTGTGGCTCTGGGATTCCATGTCCTTCCCTTTTTCCGTGACACAGTTGTGATATTAAAAAACCTTCAGCTGTTCTATATAAAAATGAGCTGTCACGCCTGCCTCTGCCGCCCATCCTATTTCCACTCTGTCCATTCTGATTAGCTAGAATACACGACTGAATCCTCCGCTGGGGTTATATCAATCATTCAGCAACATGTCCGTCCACACGTCCTTACCAATTTCTGCAAATTCGCTGAATGATTTTCTTCATTTAATATGAATATATTCATACAAGCATAACTAGGATGTGATTGAATTGACCACATGCCCACAAGCAAGTGAGGAGTCATTTTTCAGGCTACAATCACCCACAGGCCCGTTGCTGGCCAGAGCCGGCGTGTTAGCATTCAGGACTACATGATAAAGTGACAGTAGCAAATTTGTCGTGTTGGTAATGGTTTGAATCTTCTGGGATTTCAGTCGCTTTTTTTTCCACCTGTTTGCGTTTTACTCTCTCAGCCTCTGAGCCTGGTTGTACTGTCAGCCCATGGAAGTAAAGCATCCATGATTAAACAAGCCCCGTCAAAATTAACACGCTAATTCAGACTAATTAACTTGCATGATTCACTTTAAAAAACAAACAAATCAAAAAGCTGATGTAGTTATCACGTGCAGCACCTGCAGGATGCGTCTCACTTACGACCACTCAAGGTTACAAGGATTCAAGGACTGGGAATCCAAACCAACCACAGCCAGATGGACCATCGTTCCTCTAAAAGGGGATGTTTGAAAAATCACAACATCTAACCGAAACAACGTCAGCCGTCTTTACTGGTCCTGCGTAATTCCAGAAACAAAATGATATTTAGCATTTAAAGATTTAAGTAAATGGGTACGAGGAGGCAGTTGGGTACGAGGAGGCAGTTCGATACAGAGGCAGCGGGCGTACTGCACATCTTATTAGGAACCGATGAAACACACACGCACACACATGGAGGTAATTTAGTAATGTGTTTAGCTTTCCGACCCAAAACCAAGAAGTCATTGTTGTTATTGTGACTGCAACCCTGCTGTTGATGTCATCATTTATCACGATTATTGAAATTATTCAAAGTCTTGGCCAGATCACAACATTTCTTTGCAGAGATACATCGATTTCCAGTTATATTTTATGTTTTGGACACATTTATGTTTAATACATGAAGGGAGATTTAGATCGTGCACACTTATTTTGACAATGATAAATTAACTGAATCAAACACACTCACCCTTTTATGCAGTAAATCGGCCTCAAATCTACATTTATTTCGCCGGCGGTTGTAAATCTCCAGGAGATAATATCGGAAGAACAGAAATGAGAGAGGCAGCAGAGCAGAACACACTGCTGCATCTCTCAGTACTTCCGGATCATTTTGCGCTGTGGTGCTCTGAGGCTGTCTGGCGTAATGCTACTTCAGATATCACACACAAAAATGTGAAATGTGTTAGCCTTTGGTGTTGCTTCAGTTAAATTACTGTTGGCATTCAGAACACAGGTATTTAGGTCCTGTCCTCCCATGTGTTTAAGCGCTTTGAGGTACAACTAATTACTGGAGAGCCCCCGTCACCGGGACACGAGCAGGCATCCGTCTCCTATAATGAATTTTCGGTCCTCACCTTTTCTCCGTTTCTATCTAGGATAGGCAGCTTTTACCCACGAGGGCCGTGTCCTTAAAAGCGACGCTAAAGTAAAACACTGGTGAAGTATTCTGGAAACCACCATTCCCAGTCTCCTCTATTATCCCCTGTCGAGGGAGGCGTCTTTTCTGGAAGCGCCCTCGGCCATAGTTTGACAGCTAATTCCGAGCGTGACGTGTGCCACCTGGCTCCGTTGTTAGGCCGCAAAAATCAAAGATTATGATTATTATGAAATCTGAGATTATGTTTCTATTAGCGCGCTTTTAGTTTGCCGGAGCCGCCGTCCTGCTTTGTTCCTCGAAAAGAAGAAAGATTACAGGACAAACATTTGTCAGAGCGGCTGTCACAGCGCCGTTTGCCAAGCACCCGGTCGGTGTCTCAATGACACGCCGCGCGCGTTTTCACGCGATTGTACTTGGAAAAGCAAGGACGGCGGTGAAATATTAAGACAATATTCACAGACACCTTCACGCTGTAGGAGCGGCGGGAATATTAATGCGGAAGCAGAATCACATATAAAGGAAATCAGGTTACAAATGAAACACCACCTGGCTTTATTTCCACTCCCAACTCTGCTTTTCGATTAAAAATATATCTCCAGCTCTGGTTTGGGATTTTTTCCTGGTAGGCAGCATGTGGATGTATTTTTATTCATCATACATCTGTGAAACTCTATATTGCATAGTTGCAGCTCCTTTCTGCTGTTATATATATGCATTTTTATCTCTCTGTATTGTTTTTTTTTCATCACCTTACAGAGAAAAAAAACCCAAAAAAGCCGCATAGATCCGGGTTCATAAAACGGCCGTCGTGAGACGATTACAAATAGTCTACAAGGAATTTTCAAATCATTCTTCCACTACTTATATATGACTGACGGCGTCATAAAAATAGAAATCCCATCGACCTCCAGAGCCTCTCGGACTAAAGGGAATGATGAAACTTAATCAAACCGTCAATGAGCTGATGTTGATTGATGGTTCTCCGCTCAGTTTCAAGTGAATTCAGATCCAAACTGTAGTTCTTTTAATCCCCAAACGTTGTTTTCAAAGGCACACTGCCATGTACAGGGACGCACGTTATTTTATCTAAAGCACAGATACAGATTTTTGTTTTTGAGGTCATTAGTCAGAAGGCAGGCTTCCTCGGACCTCACAGCCCCTCCGTGTTCATGAATGTTGTAGCTCAGGGGTTATTAGAGAGAATTTCTTTTACTTTTGCACATTTTTCCACTCAAAGTCAAGGATGAGCTGGAAAGATGGCGGTAATTGGCCAAAGGTGAAGGTCACCGTGGTAGATTAAATAACGTTTTAATCATAACTCAAATAGCTCATTAGTCATATGCTAATTCTGGTGAGATAACACAATAGTCATCTATGAGGACGAAAGTAATGAAATTTTTGATATTTTAAAAAGTCAAAGGTGAGCCTCACTATCATTATCATGTTATGTCACACTCATTACTTTCTTATACTCTCATTTTTAGAATGACAGTGTTTTGGGGGGGTTGAAACAGCCAGAAGCAGCCATCAGCTGAGCAGGGGCGGCTCCTGCTCTCCTCAGGCTGCTTCTACCTTTCTGCTTCTCTAGGACACAACATTTGAGTAGAGCTGGAGACTGGCTCCACCATGTCGCCCAAGATGGAGACGGTTTTCCTCCGACACTGGTCCCAAGCTGTCCTAGAAAGCACCCGTGCGCTATCGTTCCGCGCTGCCCAGTTTCTCTCCTCTCCGTGACGACCGCGGCGTCGCTCAGAGCCAGTCTGAAGAGGCTCAGGACGAGGGTGGGCGTCGCCGCTTGACGTCCCGTGCCTGACACTCGGCGTGCCCACCCGAGGCGGCGCGCTCCTCGCGTGTGGGCGTGTGTTGACGCGCCGTCGCGGACGTCAACGGAGCATCAGAAAGTGCAGCTTCTGTTCGTGTTAGGCGATGTCAGATCCTGCCTTTCGGTTCACACGCTCACGATGTGTTGGCGTCTGTGTGCACGCTGGCCGTTTCCAGGCTCTGTAAATTTGGTAGCCTACTCAAGATTAATGTCCACCATTATCCAGTAACTGTTGCTCAAGTCTGGTTTTTTTTTTGTTTTTTTTTAATTTCATCGATAGAATTTGGCGTCTGGAGTGTTGGACATCTGTTTTCAGGTACAAAGCCGGTGCCCCAGCAGGCCAGTTCAAAGCAACAGCAAAATAAAAGGATTTGCTTTTCATTTAAAAATCTTTAATACAGTCGTCACTCAGGGTTTTTATTCTGCAACATGCAGTCAGGCAGCACCTGCTGGGAATGTCCAGAGGTCAGGATCTGAGCCCGTCAAGAGTCCTCAGCAGAATAACTTTGCCCTCTAAAAAGTGAGACGGGACTGAATCTGGAAATGATATGCATTCCAAAGGGATTAAGGAAGTCAGCACTTTTCTCATTTCCTTCATTTGTCCTTTGTCTCAAGCAAAGATTTCTTAGAAAAGCGCTGCGTTAACCTTGTCCAGGTGACGGAAAATGAAGCCACATAGACTCCATGCAAATACTGTGCTGACCTCTCAGGTGATTTACCCTCTGAAGTAATTTTGCTGTTTATGGGATTCACCTTCACAATTCAGTGTGGCAGGCAGGGAGAAAAAAAATCTACTTTAAAAAAAAGTGTGGCTGCCGCAGGTAGAAGCGGAAGAGAGGAGAAAAGAGTCATAAAATCATCTCTTTGTGACGCTGCCTTGCTGACAGGCGTGACCTCCACCACCAGCGACCTACACAGCGTCCTTCACACGGTGGAAACGTGCAGTCGTCACAGCCGCCTGGATGTTTGGGATTCAGCGGCTGGACGAGAGCATCTGGTAATTGACTGAATGGCAAATTGTGTGCTGAGTACAGCAGGCAGATAAATGAGCTTATGTCTTATTTACATTTCAGCAGGTAGCCGCGTGGCTCCGACTGCCACCAGGTTTTGATAGTGTGCAGGCCTAATGGTGGGTGACTGAGGGTGGAGGTGGAGGCGCGGGAGGAAGACATACGATTTTCCACTCGTCTAAGCAGGTTTCTGTCCAATCACGACAGTCACTTTCTCCTGGAAGTGTGCAGCAACGTCTTAAAAATAGCATTTGTCTGTCATGTTGGGCTAAGTACCTCTTAGCTAGCTGGAGTTTTATGTCCTGGTTACATTTGTTTTGTTATTTTTATCAATTATCTGGAATTTAAGCGGTAGATTGGTCTGATTGTTTCAGGCAGAAATACAACGTGTCAAGTTGGTTCAGAAAACACAATAGGGTTTATTGTCAGCTGAATAAAAGTGTTTTGAACCAGTGACAATTGGAAATGCTAACACACATGTGGTTTAGATCAGTATTGATCATTGCCTCATGCCTTCTTCAATCTAATTATTGCAGGTTTAAAATTTAAGGAATCTGTTGTTCCACATCTAAAAGCTATATTAGATTGACTGGTAACTATTCCAAAAATCATCTTTAAAAAATAATTCATGTTAATCATGTTAAAGAAAGGAAAACTGTGCCTTGAAAACGCTCCAGAAGAGTTTTCTCACAGCTGATCATGATTCTTGGCTCGCCTTCCTCTTTCTTCAAACCTTCTATTTAAGGCTCACACCCCTCTGAGCTATTGTACCAGTGCCACTGTGCTAATCAATCACACACCACGCTGTGTGCGACTGTGTGTATTTGTGTGTGCGTGCACGCCCGCGCCTCGGTGCAGGCCTGTGTAGCTGAAACCGCTGCAAAATGATTATGAGTTCTTACACATCAACTTCGCAATTGTCCTTGACAAGAAAATTTGTTGTTAGCGACGTTAATGCTCTGGCCATTATTTCAGGCTATCGTGATCTGCCAGGAAGCAGGATTATTCAGCGCTGGCAGCGTGGCAGCGGCGTGCAGATACAGTAGCTGAGAGCGCGAGTGTCTCCCTGGTTATGTTGTCAGATGCAGAAAACAACAATCAGCCGTACCTGCAGGATCCAGGAAATGCTCTGCTGCCGCCAGCACTGCGGAGGTTTTGTCATTAAAATGTTGCTTCAGAACCAGTCGAGACCGGTTGATCAGATCTACGGTGCCATTCAGCAGGTCATCCTTATAAATACTACTGGAGTTTTTTTTTCTCAATTCTGTTGAGTTTTAAATCAAAAGCAGGCAGGCCAGATATGCACCAAATTAATTCCAATATAATTCCAGCGGTAATCATCACCCGAATGAATGTTACATTAGCATAAAGGCATGCTTGCATATTCATCAGCGGCTTTCATTGTAATTGCAAAAACTGTTTTGCTTTACTGCGGTTGGATGTATTTCCATCTGCATTTTCTACCCTCAACACACATTTTTCCCTCGCAGGCATTTTGTAATTTCATCCCTTCCTGCGCTGCAGTGCCTTTGGAAGCATGTTTGATCAAAAGAAGTCTTTTTGGTAAAACACTAGGGTAAACACAGATCTGATGGGTAAAGATGGCTGCTGGTTCATGTCCATCTAACCCGCAGAAGCAGCTTGTTTCAGTCCATCAGACGTCTTCAAAGGCAGCTGAAACAATATACTTATACTTTCATTATACTTATACTGTTCAAAGAAGCTTGAATAGTGAGTTCAGAGTCGTCTTGGTTAAAAGTTTTCAGTGACTGAGATGTTGAATTGGTTTTTAAAATGCAGTTATTCATGTAATGGATGAACTGATTCGCAGCTTTTCATTGTGTTGCTCCTGTTAAACTCCATGATGGAAACTGTGAAGGGCTTCCTCACCATTAGAGCATCTGCATTGTGTCTTCTGACGGCCACGGGCGTCGTACTTGAGGTCCGGTTTACGCTGACGTCTGTGAGTCTGAGCCTGAAGCTCCTTTCTGCGGCGGTCTGTCATTAACCTCTTCCTTCAGCTTCTCCACTCTGTGTTCATTAACACTGATATTTAACTTCAATAGCCAGGATCTGTCCTCCCCGTTGAATTCCAGCTGTCAATCTAGTTTAGGCTCTTTTTTTAGGCTACTCTCAGAATTAAAATGAAAGTCTTTTATAAAATTCACATTTTACAAGAAAAATTCAACAGGTTGGAAACAAAAATGGAAAGAAAAAAAAAAAATCAAGACTGCCCATACTTAATGACTCCCAACTGGATGTAAGAACACTGTTTTAATTTAATGAAACTGTTTAAATCCCAGATTTTATTTAAAGTTAAATTATCACCGCTTTCTCTTCCACAAATCCGAGACTAAAATGAGAAAAATAATCTTGCTGATTGCGATTTTAGGAGTTTTAATGCTGTTTCAGTGTCTGTTTTAGCAAACGCAAGGATCCTGCCACACATTAGCCCCACCACCTGCAGCTTAGATCTCATCTCTACCTGAGTTTTCAGAGGTTTCAAACTGGGATCGATCGTTTATTGATCATAAATCCCTCCCTCCCGCACAGGCATTTCCCCCTCTGCTTTCAAACACCCTGACCCCTGTGGTTTTAGACAGATCTCAGGACTGGTTTTGTCCAAAGTTTTAGAAGAAAACCGGTTTCTACTCAGCGGTGAAACTTTCTGGGTCAAAGCTAAAAGCAGCTCTTAGGGAAGGATTTGTCTGCTTTCAGAGCAGCGCTAAACCCATCACAGAAGTCCTCTGGTCATCAGCCGTCTGTGTCGGGTCTTGGCTGAGGCCCAGCGACCCACGAGGCCTTGCTGCTGCTGCTGCTGCTGCTGCTGATGTGGTCAACGCCTTCAGGATTCGAGCTCTTAAATCAAGACACTGGGACGCAGCAGAAAGGCTTCACAGCCGTCCTGGCCGCCTGTCCTGATTGGACCTTCACCGGTCACGTTCTGGTCCGGCTCCCAGTTAGCGAAGTGAACCGTTGGCCCAGAATGAGCCGGCCAGCAGCCTCAGATCCTCTGGTTGGTTTAAAATCAAGGTTGAAGACTGAAGGTGACCATCTGTGGTCAGAAACAACCTCAACCCTGAGAAGACCCGCCCAAGGAAATCAGGCTGGCACGTCTCTGATGAGGCCCGCTCCGGCTTTCATTTGATCTGGCTTTTCTGTCAGTTCTTTAACTCTAATCAGCTTTTTAGGGCTCTTTTCCTGCCCTTTACTCGGGTCCTTCTGCTTCTTAATCAGTCAACCATCTTCCGAGCTGAAAGGTTCTAAGGTTCTTCAGACTGGTAGCACGTGCCTGCTCGGTCGTTCCGCGATCAAAGCGTCGTTTTTTTCCGGTCATGGAGGACGCGCTCTCATCCAGCACATCAATCCCGTGGCTGGGTGACGTCGTTGGAAAGCAGCGACCTGTCCATGCTGCCCATGTCCCAGCGACGCAACCAAGTCAAGCACGAAATAGAAAAGAGGTTGTGAGTGCAACGCTTCCTTTTTTCGCTGATGTCACTCATCCCTCCAGGCGGATGAACTGTGTTTCCGGTCAAATCTTATTGCGGCATATTTGTAAAGCAAGTTTTACGAGCTAGAGGGCGATTGAATTTCCTAAAATGCGATTTGCGGGTAGATGTGACGGACTAGACAAAAGCAAGACAAAAGAAGTGCCAAAAAAAGGATGTCTGTAGAGTTACATAAATAAATCCTCCTGTGTCAGAGGCAGCAAAGTGCTTTGGCAGCGAGTTTTGGTTGGCTGAAGTATGGAGAAGATTATTTTTGCTGAGCAGAGTGACAGCTAGCTTATGAGAATATTTAGCTGGTTAAGCCACTTGCAGAAGAGATGATACACAGTACCTGAGGAGGCAGGAGAGGGAGCGTGGAGACACTGAACGAAGAATTATGCTGCATCAATAATCCTTTGGAAAATAATATACGATCAAAAACGATGTAAAGGTCATAAAAGTGGGAGGCAGCGCCGTGGTGGCCGGATACACTTTTGTTCATACGCTCCAGATGTATTTAGATAGATGAAACATATGTCTGAAGGGTTTTTAATTCATCTACACACGGTCTAATCTGCAGTCATTCCTCGTCGTAAATCCCCTGTTGCTATAGCGAGAACTGCGGCTAATATTTAATAATTGTCGGCTCATGCTCCCCATCCGCCGTGGTGTTGTTTAAGTCCTAAAGCTTCATCCAGGAGGCAGGTCTATTGTCTCTGTTGACCACATCAGACTGGGTGGCGTTGAAGACGCTGACGTTTCCTCCCTCTCCGGACTGATGTTAGCTGTCATAGCAGCGTGTGGAGGTGCGGCTGAATCCTCCCAGCAGGTACCAAAACATTGCTATGGTAACTTTGGTGTCCTTCCCAGCCTTTTATATGGCTAAAATGCAGCAGTGTAACCACCACTGTCGCCCCTCGTGCTTCTGAAATCACAGTTAAAACAAGTAGAGGTTGTCTAAAATGCTTCTCTGTGGAATATGCGCTGCTATTTCACTGCCGGTTATAAATCCATCATCCTCCATTAGAACCAGCTTCCCTTTTACACAGGCTTGTAAAATGTTTGCTCACTGTGAATCCAACCTAATGAACTCGCCCAAATGAATAATTGATCGGCTCTTAATAGCGATTTAATTCTTTTAAAGCCACATATCTCGGCCAGGAATGCAGTCTGGGTCTCGGCAAACTACAACTGCCTGCGCGCAGGCAGACAAGCACAAGGTGGTAATGCTGGTTCCCTATTGGCGCCGTTAGTTAAATGAGGCCAGCGCAATCAGCCCTGACAGATTTGGAGCATGTTACAAGCCCTGTTTGTCACAAGCTGTACCTGCCACTCAGCCAGCAACTGAGAAAGAAAAGTGCATGAAAAAAAAAGTCATTTGCCTTTTGAATATCTTTCGGTAACCAGAATGAAAGTAATTTCAGGGCCCCCTGAGGCGTGTCTTGATTCTGCTGAAAGGTACAGCTCACTCAGAAGGACACGTAATTCTATAGCTGTGGCCTTTTTCCCTTTCAGGCTGTGTTTTCCTGGGTGTTATGGGTAGTCGAACCAGTCTTTCTCTGTTTGCATCACTCTATTTTCTAAAATTGAAGACGGGAATAAAGACAAGCTCGAAAATATTGCTTAAAAGCATGTCTGCGCAGGCAAGAACGTGCGGATGCTGCCACTGCTCTTTCAATAATTCTGCTTCCTTTTCAGAAACAGGTTAGTCATGAAAAGGCACAAAAATTAAGACATTCAGGCTGCTGCTGATTGCTTCATTTCTGCAGTGACATAGGTGACAATTCTCGGAACCTAAAATATGCCAGTAATTTGTCCAAAGCGAAACGTTCCACTGGTACATGAACAGTTTCTGGAAAATGCGTGTAATATAACATTCGTCTTGAGATTTTCGCCATGTTTTTTAAAGACAAAAACACTCATTGCTCAAGTAATCAGGGGACATTTTGTGTTTAATCAAAAGCAAACAAGATGACCTGTAACAGGATTAGCTGACCACCGCGGCGCCTTCACCGAAACATGGCTGCCAAAAACCCCAGACGGCCTTCTGTGGTGGTTGGACCAGACATTGTCACGTCCCCTGCCCGGCCACCAAGGACACGCCATCCCTCCATCTTGCTGCTATCTTTCACCTCTCCACCCAAGCGTGTGTATCTACATCACGCATTTGTTACCGCTTCTTCTTTCAGTCCTCACCGTTGTTGGAGAAACCATAAAATGCATTTTGACAGGTGCGCACGCAGCTACAGACGCATCCTCCGACGCTGCAAATGGGGTCGATCATCACTTTTGTTATGTTTGTGTCTGTAGCATTCTAGCAGTGTCGCTAACCCATCTAGTTTATAAATGGAGCGCCATCACCCTCGTGTTTGAATGATAAAGAAGACATTAGCTTCTTCTCTGATATCAGGTCTGCTGAAATTATTATTGCTGACATAATTTAGTGAGTGTGTGTGAGAGGCGCGGCATGAAGCAGCCAACAAAAACACCAGCGTGAAAAAAGCTAGCTGCAAATACATCAGCTTGGCTGCTGGCTTCTGCCCGCAAATGATTCCAACCAGCAGAGAGTTTAGTCTGCTTTTATTACAGCGAAGGAAAAGAAATCAAAGATGAAAAGTGGTTTGGTTGTTTTCAGTGCTTAAAAATAAAGCGTTGGGCAGGTTAAACAGATTAAACTAGCATCCTGAAAAAGTTCCTCCCTCCATTTTTAACACTTCCTTTTTTAACCTCGCATTTGGACAAGAGGAAAAGCTCCAACTTTAGGCTCCTGTTGTGAAGCTAACCAATGGCTTTTTATGCAGAAATAAAGGTTTGATCCTGCAGGAGAAAAGTCCTGCAGTCAGATATCGATCTCAGGTGGAGCATAAATGATTGCGATTATAACACCTTGAAGCCAACACTCAGTCTTTGCTTACCAGTGCAGAAAGACTTGGAAACACGGGGGCGTCCCGCTGTTGCTTATCCCTTCCCAGCATGCTCGCTGCACGGATCAGATGAGGAAGACATAGGTGGAGACCTGGAACGGTGTCATCAATACTCCAACAGCCTGTCTCAGGCGCCAGGAGCTGGATTCAGCCGGGGTGGCTAATGCCCGCCAAATGGCTTTTTGCTCTTCTTGATTCTCTGCTCCTCCCAAACAACAATATCAGAGATTGTTCCACAGACAGATGGGAGGCTAATATAAGACCAGGTCGTTCGTAGCCACCTGTGGACCAGCTGGAGACTCGATGACCGTGGGATGGCACAAAGTCCTCAGAGATCCGGCACGACGGGCCAAATAACTGAAAACAAGGGGGGGCAGCAGACCTGCTGCCATGCAGGAAATGATCCAGGCGTTCCATCGGAAAGGCTGATCAATGTTCCTGCCACAGAGCTTCAAGGCGTCTGCGACTCGGTGCGCTCATTGTTCAGGATCAGACTGGATCACATGCGGGTTGAACTCTGGTGTTTTATCCTAAGTATCTGACATTTTATCTTAAGTATCTAACCCGGCTCTGTTTCATGTTGAAGCTGCAACAGACAAGCGGGGGGAGAGAAATCACTGCTGCAGTGACTATGGTAATGGTACCTATTGATGTCTAGTTGAAAGGCAGTGAACTGAAGGAGGAAAGTATTACAGGAAACGACTGCATTTAAAATAGCACTCAGAATTGCGCTCTTTTAAAACATTTGGCTCACATAAATGTCACAAATAAAAGTTGTTGTTTGCATGAATTGTAAATCACACGCTTTGACACCTTAATTTTATTATTATTTTTATTGTTATTTATTTATTTTGTTTCACAAAAAAACACCATTTCAGTAAAAATAAGAGAAAGGCTGGAAATGGAAGATGGATGCTCCACCATGAGGTGATTGCTGCACCAACCTGCCGCTTCCAGCAGGTTCAGTCACACAATTCAAACCTGAGCAGACCAACACCATCCTGATGTCATTAGCAACACATCACTCTATATTATAGTCAATTTCTTTAAGTAATTAACGGAAAAGCCAGCAATAGCGACTAGAGATGCTATCAGTAGAATGCGTAGCTTCCTGTTGTCTCTGCTGCATGAATGTAGCCGACCAATGCTAGCATGACTCACAACAAGTTACATGTTAGACTGAGTTGATAAGAGCGCTGTTGAAGTAATTACTCATTACATTTAACACCAGTGGCCATTTCCTCCCAGAATTAAAAGTGTGGGCGTTAAAATGACTTCAATGATGTTTTTTTTAAAGGATTTAATCACTGGTAATGCATTCACAACAGATCTCTATATCCAATTATCTGCTTTGCGCTGACATCGGCTCAGCCCGTGCTCCACATTAGCGCTGATCACTATTAATCTAATCAATTATAGAATCATTTGACAAGCCAAAGGCTAGGCAAATCTTATACCCACAGAGTTGCGTGGGACATGGGATGCATTGTAATGAGGCTCCTCGATGGTATCCCTGAGCTAAGGCTGGGCGTGTTGTGGAGCAGGCAGATGTTCTGAGATGTCGAGAATTCGATGGGAGGAAAGCACCATGGCATTCCCGCCAATTATGTTGTTCTGAGTAGAAGGACACGTTCCCCTGGGAGAAGGCTTTCCTCCGCTGTGATGTGTGCACTCTGAAGCCTCATTTCGTTGGCAAAGTTAGCCGGGCTATCATTTCACTCTCCTCCTATTCCACAGTTCATTAACCTATAGCTAAAGAACTCCCCAGACAGTTGATCTAATAGAGAGGACTCACCACTCTGTCCTCTCTCCAATAACTAAAGAGTAAAGATAATTAGACCCCAGTTAGCCAGATGAGATGCAGATCCTCGTTTCCATGGTAAATTTCAATTAAAATTTGCTCCCAGACAGGAATTCTCAGGCATATTGGCTCTGCCTCCAGGGTCATCCAGATGCACTCGTTTTGCTGATACTGGTTGACATTTCCAGAGGAAGGCAGGCATAATCCTCGTGGTTATTGCGTATCAATAATGACAGCTCAACGAGAAACCTTCATTTAACTTGTGGGGCACTGGGGACAGTTGGCCCTCCTCACAAGGAGGGGAAAGTTAAAAGGAGTGTGACAATAACATCGCAAAATGGATTAGCCCGGGATTGCAGGTTGGATTAGCAGCCGGGTTGTCAAGTACAACCTGAGCCCAGAGTTGTTGGGTGGGAGATCTTCAGGCGCTGAGTGTGGATTCATCGCATCTAAGTTCTGTGGTAAACAGTATCAAACAGTACAAAATAAATAAATAAATAAAAAGCTCTAAAGCTCACGTGAGACGCAGCTGAATTAGCATGGAAGAACAGCTCGCTGTGGTGGAAAACCTAATTAGGCGGTGTCACAATGTTGGTAATCTCAGTGACTGCAGCCAAGATGTTCACATAAATACGCAGATGTTGAATGGGTGGAGGATGTCAGAGTGAAAAGTTGCCGCGGACGCTGCCAAGATACACAGCTCTGGGAAGCCGACACAGGTACACACACCCGGCTCGGCCACCGGCTCCTGGCACGCACTGAAGTGGACTTGGCACTCCAGCCTGCGAGCAGATGCTAATCCAGGACAGATAATTACATCAGAGCCAGCAGACATTTTTCTGCTTAATTTCTGTCTTTTAAAAATGCCGCCGCTCCCCAGAGGTTCTCTGCTGGAGCCGGGACGAGGCGGGAAGCCCGGAGCACTTCAGAGAGGGTGTTGAGTTTGGCCGTGATCTCAATGGTGCTTTCACGGACGTGGTCGTGAAATTTGCACACGTCGCTTCCCCAAACGATCGCCGAATTATTGACAGTTTCCTCCCTGTTTAAGCCACCGCTCTTGCCTGATTTTTACCTCGCCTCCTCCCACACGTGGCCCGACCTGCCACGTCTCCTTAATGAGAGTCGTCCGTGTCTAATTGGCTCAGACTCATCATACAGCCGCTCTTTTAACTGCTGGGCTTCATCGCGTGATAGCAAATAGCATTAATGGACTCTGCTTTGAGCCTTCATTACTGTCTATCTAGAAACTGGTAAGTAGGTTAGACTGAAAAGGACAATTTATCAGCAGCTCTTAGTTGTAATTTAGCATCCCAGAAGTAGAGAACGGGCGAGTGTAGCAGCGGGACAATGGTCCTGTCCTGTCCAGGCCTCCGTCAATCGCTCTTTAAATTACCTTAGCATGTCCTGCAACATTGCTTAATGAGCTGAGCTTGTAAACAGTTTTGTCAGACTCGGCCTGATTGATGGGTGACAGCAGTTTTACTGCTTTTCACCAGAGCTTTAAAAGGATGCAAGGGCATCATGGGAGTCATATTTCCTTCACTCGCTCTTTTCAAACAAAGGCGACGCTTTGATGCCTCAATCCTGAATAAAACCAAGGGAGTTTTCTGGGCATAATGACTTCAGGGGTGATACAGTTGTGTGTGTGTGTGTGTGTGTGTGTGTGTGTGTGTGTGTGTGTGTGTGTGTGTGTGTGTGTGTGTGTTGTAGGCAAGTGTAGAGGAAGGACACAGAACTGCATTAGGGAAATTTACAGTCCATAAGACATTAGATAATTCATTGTGTGGAACCGTGCGATAAATAAAAGGGGAAAGCGTGGGTAAACAGTCTGCGGCGATGAGTGTCACACTTGAAAAAGACCTTTCGAAGGTCCTTTTTCTGCCTTTGACAAAGCGAGTGCAGGCATCAGTAACTCCTCCTCACCTGCCACCTGTCCTAAAGTGGCCTTTTTTCACAGTCACGACCCACAGCCAGACTCCTCCACTCACCCACCCTGCACCTTATAGCTTAAAACGTCCGTCTTTGTCATGCAAGGCATCCTGCTCTGCTTTATTAGCGTAACTTTCGATTAGATTTATTTCTTCACTGAATGTAGGTGGTGTGCGGGAAGGAAGGGTGCAGTATTGAGCGTTGAGATCCTAAAAAGCCCTTTCTTATCGATCCTGAGCAGAGCGTGGTTAAATGTCCTTGGGAACTGCAGCAGGTAATCTATTGGCTTATTAAACTGTGAAGTGGCCGCCTGTGACTCCTGAGCCAAAACTGTAAATCCTGCAAGAATGTTTGTGGCTTTAAAGCCTCCTGTTGGATCAGAATGCTTGTGTCTGAATAGGGGAGCTCTGAGCTGACCTTTGATATCATTCTGCTTCCATCCTAAAGAAGAGATATGATGAAAGCAGGGTTTCCAAAAGTTCTGAGCAGATTCTGTTTGCTTATGCTTTACCGAATTGAAGACCCCATAAGTACCTTACGTCTGAGCACAATAATCTGTTGAAATGGTGTTTTATAATTAAAAAAAACATTGGCATGAAGATGGTTGATTTTTTCCAACTTTAGGACGGCAAAGACGTCCACATTGTTTAAAGACGGTGTCGTTTCCTTGAATTAAAAAGTAATTTTACACAGAGAATCAGTTTGAAAAGTCACCGAGCTTACTGAAGGGAGGCGTAAAATAGTCAAACACCAGAGTGATGCAGGTGAAACACGCACACAAGGTGGAGGTCGCTTCAGCCGGGCAGGTTTTACCGTGTAAATGTGTCACAGATTGGTAGTTTTTTAAAACGTACCGTCAGGTGAGGGAGGATGAGCACGTGTCCCAGGGCCGGCGCGCAGGATCGATACGGCCCTTGTGTGTTTAATCACTTCTCAGGCAGTAGTTAGGTTCTGAAGCTCAGCTTGATGGGGCTCAGAGAGAGTCTGACACGCTGAGACCAGCCTCGCTCAGACTGCTGGGAAAAAACAACAAAAAAACCCTCTTTGCATCGCCCAGGACGTGGTGGAGAAGGGGACATCATAATCTGTGACAGAGCTTGTAAGACGTACTTGTTTGCGGTGCGTTCGGGGACCTCCAGCTGCGGCGTGCGGCTGAAGACACCATCATTACCACGGTAACGCAGCTTGGTCATATCTGCAACTCTGCTTCAGTCGTTTGAAGTCAACAGCGAGCCTGAGTGAAAAGGCCTGGAAGGGCTGATTCTCCAGGCCTCCGTCTTGATGCTTGTGTCTCCTCCAGCATCTCACGCCAGGCCGACTGTAAGCGTGCCTGCATTACACACACACCTCACACTTCCTCCAGCCATCTGGGAGGAAGAATTAGAGATGTGCGTTTCTGAGGAATCACACAAACACACGCGCTGACCCTGGTGTGCGAGACACTCTAGAATCTCCCATCTGGAAGCTCCGTTCTGGAAGACCAGGCAGCTGGAAAAAAGAACATGTCCAATAAAAACTGCTTCCACTGGTGAGAGGGTTTACCCTGGAGGACGGCAGCGTTTCACACACTCTGATCATTTTACAAGGTTTCTCTGGAATATCTGAAGGAGCAGGTGCGGAAGCGGATACTTTATAAGTGCCATTATGTGACGCGCAAAAAGAGAGAACTGATATTTGCAACAGGAAGCTGCTCTCGCGCTTTGATGTCCACACAGAGATATAAAACCAATCAGCCAAGCGTCTGCTTTCAGGCAGCGTGTACACAGCTGCACCTTCCCATGCTCGATCCCTCCAACACGAGCCAGCAACAGGAAAAATGTCACCCTCTCCCTGTTTGTCCTTTAAAATAATAGCTTTATGGCACCTGATAAGGACACCATGTAAATTAGGCCCGAGGCTCTAAGATACATTGGGGGAGTCTGTCATAACCCAGAATTAAATGCAAATCGAGCATTATCGCCCAGCGCAGGCCCGATCCAGGAGAGGGGCGCCTTTGTGCTCCCATCCAGCAGCCAAAGGTGGCCGTCAGGCAGAGAAATAAATAAACTCAAAGAGGAAGAGGCTTTTGACAGAAAGCTGCCTTTACCAAAGAAAAGCATGTGTCAATTGTGTGGACAATACATGTTTCTCATCCCGTAATTCTGGGAATGATTACACAGCATGCCCCGCTCTCATGTCACTGCAGTGTTTACCCGTGTGTGTGTGTGTGTGTGTGTGTGTGTGTGTTTTGTTGCCTCTGTATCCCATGGAGACATGCTGGTTTCGGTGGACGGCCACCCAGCAACAGCGGCTCAGGAGTGGGGCTCTGTCTTTGCAGCCGGGTGCTTTATTCACGCATTTACAGATACTTTTACAGATGCATCAGCACAAGAGTCACGCACCAGAGCACAGAAATGCTTGAAAATCTGACAAAGATTGGAACGACCATTTCATTCATTTCTTGCATTCGTTCAACTTCTTTAACTGCCACTATTTCAGTGATAATGTTCAGGTTTTGCTTTTCCAATGCCAATCTTTAGTTTCCACGCTCTCAGCAGTGTTTTATTTCAAATGAAAAATTAAATTAAATTGTGGAAATAATCACCACTGTAGACACGGATGAGGGTCAATGTGTTTAAAATGTAAATTGAAATTCCTGCTTGCTGCCAGTGACAGTGGGGTCATTAGGTTCATTCTCTTCTCTTCTTGGTTTTGACAAAAATTTCTGTATAACTTCAGAGTCTAGCAGCTTTCAGTATGTCTGTGTTCCACACACACTCTTCCCCAGGTCAGCTGGGCTTTCATTGTTCTGTCGACGTGAGCGTCCGTGTGCAGAAAGTGTGTATTTTCACAAACTTGCAGCTGTCTGGTGGGTTAATAATGCTCTCATGAACACTCAGTTGATCTTATTCATGCATTTATAATCTTTGCGTTTGTCCAGGAGGTGAGAGTCAGGTGTGGACGATACTGATGAACGTCTGTGGGGCCTGTGTGGAGGGACCGTAGGAGCTTTAAATAGAAAGTTAGTATGAGTTGGCGTCCCGCGTAAATGTGCACTGTTCTGAATCTTGGTCCTGTCACATTCATCCTTTTGGCATCTGATAAAAGACCCCAACATTTCTCATAAACTCGTGCAATAATAGGGCCCAGTGGCGTTAGCTTAGCGCACTCCATTTTTCAGGCTCTCCCTTATTGGCGTACGGATGTGCTGTAATATACTGGTGGAGGCCATTCACAGCTAATGAATGGCTGTAATTGAGAGGCTGCAGTAACACACAATTGAAGTCTTTCATGGGTTTTATGGATCTGAGGCTAATTACTGAAAAATAGAAGCCTCTTTGTCTCCCATCAAATCCAGTTTTTAATTCAGCAGGGTCCAAATCACCCCTTTGCAGAACATTTTAATCATTCTACCTCCAGAGGACAAGGCCAGTCTCCTAATTGATGACTGCTCTTCACTTTAGAACATTAATTAGTGCCAGTCTCATCCCCCTCATTCATGAGTTACTTTACAAATTTGCCATAAACCAAAATTCACCAAATGGTGGCTCGTGGGCCTGACATGGACCACATGTTATCTGATCTGGTTCATGACCCATTTTTTTAATAAATAACAGAGAAAACGTTCATTTTTCCTCTCTTACTCACAGGCCACGGCGACAGACTGCAGATGTAGCTAATTAATAAAATAAAGCAGCTATTAGCAAGATAGCATCATTCAATTTAGTGGAAGAGAGACAAAAGAATGATAAAACAGAAAATGGGAACAATTAATAAGAAGTGAATGAATGGATAAATGCACACTGATTAAGACTCCCATGATAGACCAGTCCAGAGTCTATCCCACTGGACCAGTCCTGTGGCTTAAAGGAAATCTATACAGGGAGTGAAAAAGAGAAACCAGTTTGCAAACTGGTAATTATTGTAACATAATTGTAGAAGAGGGAAAAATAATCCATATCCTTCCTCAGAGAACTGCATTTACATATTACACATCAGATTTCTTATAAGCGGCATGTAAAAGAGACATATGTGTGATCTGAAACGCGTCCTTCTGTCTTCAGGTTTCATCGGTTGATCCAAAGCTGTCGGCGTGTTTTTGTGTACGTGGCAGTAAAGCTAGCTGGAGCTGTGCTGCTGTTGGTCAGACCTGGTGTGAGCTGCTGATAACGTGAGGCCTCCTGCTGTAGGTCTCTGCTGCTGTGGTGCAGAGGACGCACGCGCACACACACACACACACACACACACACACACACACACAGCCTCCCCGGGCTCCAGCGCTCTGTCGTCAGACCCAGACCCCTGTCAGATTCTGGAGGGGAGGCAGATGGGCCCGGCTTTTTATGTACTAATCAAGGAGGAATTTGCTCACTCACAGACACGTCACCTCTGACCCGGGTGTCTAGTCACATTCATTATTCATCGTCAGCGAGGTGAGTGGGAGGCCTTAGTGGCGGGGCGGGGGGGGGATGACGGGCGCGTTGTCGGCTTCAGCTGCCAGCTCCATTCCAGCATTCAATTGTGTCTCCGTCTTCACTCGGAGACGACAGACCTCATGTAGCATTTCATCAAAGCGACTGCGGCCGGTGTCATGGCTTTATTGCCTTTCCTCACACACTTCCTGCGTCCCTCATTTCTGTCCTGTCTGGAAGCAGCCAGGAGCAACCATCTGGACAGCATCATCAGCAGAACGGCTGAGTTAGAGGAGGCAGGCCTCTTGGAGCTCCTTTGAGTTCAGATGGAAGATATTTACGATCCTGAAATCTTCTGCTGTCGTAATAATTCCTAGTTAGTTTGTGTAAATTCTTGTAAGTATCCTGTAGCTCATAAGCTTTATTAGCTATATTTTAAATCTGAAAGGTAAATTAAAGTGATTGTCTTCCATTTCACTCAATACAGCCATTTATCACAAACAATAAAGTGACCGATTCAATGGCTGAACAGAGAAATGAGTCCGTTTTCAAAGTTAGAGGCATAGAAAAACTGATATTACTGGACCCAGGGAATATACGTATCTAGAGTATTTAGAACATGATGGCAGCATGTGCCACAAGTTCCAAATATAGTTTACAACAACAGCCAATCTTATAAACGACGCATGTATCGTTAACGTAACGATGTCAATTACTCCGTTTTGATTGAAACAACACAATAAGTCATTGATTGATTCCACCGGATTGAACTCTTCCATATCCTGCTGTTGGAGATATTCACACGCGATCAGAAGAATTAGCCCTCAGATGTTTTTTACATTCTGGATGTTTATGTATACTTTTTATCTTAATGTACTTAACGTTTCTATGGTTACAAGCAAACAAGGAGGACTATACAACAACAGCATTAGTTGCATTAGTCAGACACTAGAAACCATTTTCACCAGATTCTGGATTCATTAATGCCATGGCAACATACATTCAGGCCAGCACTGCGATATTTCTGTCTGAGAAGGAAAAAAAAAAAACCCCAAAAAACCCTCGACACCATAAACCATAAAGCAATAGCTGTTAGCAGGATACTAAACTGCTAGAACGTAATAAGGTCAGCAAGTACCAGAAAAATATGACCACACTTCTCAAAGGCTAATTCCATATTACATTCATGTTAGCACACTAATCATTTTAGCTTCAGCCATCAAGCTTAGTTAGATCATTAAGAAGCTATTTTCATTTTGCCTGAGAGTCCATTAGTTGCACGAGTAACATTAGACTCTAAATTGATGTGCACAAATTGCATCTGGACTGAATTTGGAACAATAAGAAGTGGAGGAAAATGACATGCAAATGCATCATTAGATGTAAAAACAGGCTAGCAGTTACAGCCGTGATGGTTTAAACACATCACACAGTAACAGCCGCCATGGCCGCCGCGGCCAGGCGCTCCCATTGCTCTCCTTATTGATGTCTTTGTTGTGGCTTGGGGGCACCCTCGCTCCTTCACATTTTAATGGATGGAAATAGCGGCACGCACGCTTCGCCGAGCATCGCAGGAAGTGACTTTCAGATACCTTTTACAAGGTGGGAAACTCTGCGGGGAGCAGGCCGTAATGGCGGTGTTGTGGTTCATTTGAGTGCTGTGCAGTGCGCAAGAAAACATGATCTTTCTGAGTGGCCAGGGATTTCTGCACAGCAGGGTCACCGGGGAGGAATGGCCCCATAAATTACTGCTAATTACAGTTTTCTATTGAGCTGATCTCCAGTCTGCTCCGGCCCACAGTTCCACAAAGACACGGAGGCAATTTAACTCCTCCTTACTTAAAAACCAACATCTGTAGGAAGCCCACAGACATCACAGCAGCTGGAGACGCTCCTGTAGATGCAGATGAGATCTTTAATGTGATAACCTCTTCTGGATTTGAACACCTCACTTTCATTCAGATGCACTAATTTTCCACCGTAACCTGTAACTGCTGCTTTATTTGAATGATTTTGCGGTTTCATACAAACCCGCTCAGGTTTTAGCCGCAATTCTGCAGTTAATAAAAGTGGAACGAGTGATGAGTGACCACGTTTGTCCCAAAAAGAGGGATTTTCACATTTTAAGCTGTGTTTTCAAACTAAAAATTCAATTAATAAAAAAAAAAAAAAAGTCTTTTGTATTTGCTCAAAATTACAGCTTAAAACTCAAAGAATGATGAGTCAATCATTGTGTTCTCTGTGATGGCTGAGCTATAGTTTAAACCAACGTTAATTTACAGTAAAAAAAAAAAAAAGACAACAGAGACACAAAGATGTAGCTTCAAAAAACAAGTACAGGAACCTCCCGAAGGCATTTCTTGAATATAAAATGACTGAATATAAAAACATCCCCATGAGTTGCTCTGCTCACTCCTTCCATGGCGTCAGACTCGCCCAGCGGGGTCCAGGGATGGCCGCCAGCAGCCAGGCGCCAGGCTGCTGACAGTCAGCACCGTCCAATCTTCTCAGCGAGGGCGGCAGACGGAGTCCACCCTAACAGCTGTGAGTGGAAAACCACAGCGCTGGTTTAAGACCTGTGATCTCAGACCTGTCCTCCCTTTCCTGGGGCATTCCTGTGACAGTGGTCGGTCTCTGGATCACCTTGCTAGCGTTAGCTTGCTCCGTCCGCCCTCTAAAGCTGATCGGCCTTCATCAGACGTGCATTTTGTCATGCTTTGCTGGACTTTTTCATCAGCTTTTACTTCCTTCTTGCTGTTTCACATTTCTGTCTGACAAAGAGCAACAATATAGGCGGTGCAGCCATTAAAGTATCTTTTTTTTCCCAGACTGGGAATAACAGAATGCATGGAAATGGACATCATTACCAAGTCGTACTTCCAGGGAAACATAATCCTTCTCTTCTGGCTGACGTTAATGATTGGCTTCTTTCTTGCGGCGCGGTGAGCTTGTCACTGCAGCTGCTGCCATGGAAATAAGATCTACCTCCGGCTAAATGTTGTTAATAGAATTCCCACACATGCTCGTATGTATCTTTAAGATGCTGTGCGGGCACCGTTATGTCCTCCATCTGCACCGCAAATATAAACCATTCAGTTGTTCTCAATTTTCTTTTCCGACAACATAATAAAATGGAAACATAGCAGTCGAATCCGTAAATCCCGCTTTTTTAGCGAGGCCTGCGGGCCTCCTGGGATGGGAAATTTATGTTGCTTCCAGTCCTACAGGTGGACACCTGGATAACTGATGTTTCCGCGGGGCTGACAGCCCTTCCGATGAATGACGTTGGGAAAGAACGGTTTGTGAGGAAGCGTAGAGGTTTATGGAGGAGGAAGAAGGAAGGTCATCGGAGGAAGAGACCGAGAGGGAAGTCCCGCCTTCATGGCTGCAGAGAGGAGCGGGAAGCGAAAGTGACCGTTGGAACGGTTAAATGGGATTGACAGAGGGCTGCAGCAGGTAAATGCTGAATCCTGCCCAGCGTCTGTGGGATTAAGGGGTGACATGAATTCCTTGTTGGTAATTCTTCAAGACAAATAGCAGAACTCCCTCGACACAGCCTCCTTCAAGGCAGCAGGCATCCTGCGCTAATTAGCAAGGGAGGTGTGAAGGAGAAATCATTATTTTATCCACACACTGTGTCCTACATACCTCTTTTCCTTCTTCTTCCCCATCACTCCGCCTCCCATCCGTCCACCCATTACAGTCTCCAACATTGTGCGCTCTATTAGCGTGTGTACTTGTGTGCATCTGAGAATACCCCTGACATCAGAACGCAGGGCATATGGAAGGCCGCAGATAAAAGCTAAAAAAGCCGAGATGGGGATAAAAGAAGATAGGAGAAAGACGGTGATGGTGCGGGTGCTTGAGGCGGATGAGCGGAGCGTCGGGCTAAGCTCTCTACAAACAGGACGCAGGGAGAGGCCGCCGCAGACGCCAGAACGCGACCCCCTGCTCGCCTTGATGGTGGAATCAGCTCTGATTGATGCTTCCAGCCTGCGGGACCTGCAGAGCACCTTCACGCCGCTCCTGAAGCCATTGTGGAAGCCCCCCCCCCCCCCAGTGTGGAGCTCAGCTGGACTCCTGCTCCCAGCAGTATGATTCATGAGCACCGACGCCGCCGTCTGACCCAGGCCGGCCTGCGGTCCAAAACCATCCGGCACGACTCAGAACTGCTGCCCGCTCCACAATTAATGAGCTGAAGAAGCAGAGGGCAACAGCGGCCGCCGCCACCTTCCGCTCTCCCTCTCATCCCTGCAGAAGAGTTCCCGATAAGATCTTGTTAGCGCAGATCAACAAGTCGGAGGTAAAACCTCTCCGGGTGCTCTCGCCGTGCTGAGAGTGATGTTGTTTACGTGCTGACACGAAGTGCCCCCGGTCTCGCCGTTAGAGCAGCGTTAGACTTCTCAGATTTGGGTCTCGATGCTGCGAGTAAAGTGGTGCACTTAGAAGATCCACGCCACCGTCTCTTCAAGAGCATCCTGAATATTTAAGTACGACTCAGTTTAACTTACATGCTTTTGAAACGTGCGATATTTATTTCATGGGGACAGAATGCATCAGAGCCACCGAAAGATGAGCCCTGTTGCATCTCAGCCCTTCTGGAAGCACATTAGCCTTCAGCAGCGTTTGTGCTCCACGTTGCACCGTAAAAAAACAGATTTTCCAGATAGGTGAGGGGTTAAAAGAACAGCAGAATGTGGGTCTGTGCAAAACACAAAAGAAAAGGAAACAGAGAGAGAGAGAGAGTCAAATCTAATGTTCATCGGCGGTTCAGGAGAAAACGAGCCAAATTATGATACTGCGTGTAAACCCCCCCCCACACACACACCCATTCACCCAGTCTCCGCCCCTGAAAATTGCGCCCTTACAGCATATATTCATAGTCTCTCTAATGGGGTCCAGGGGGACACGGGGGCCGCCTCCACACACGGAGATGTTTCACAGGCCCACAGGCAAAGCAGAGTATAGCCCACAGACAAATATTAAATGTGAGACGCACACGCACACACACACACACACACACACACACACACACACGCACACACACACACCTTTGTAGTTGGCTTTTATAGGCATAACATTTTACCCAACCCCAAACCCTAGCCCACCCATCCCAACTAACCCACCATCCCAACTAGCCCACTAACCCAACTAGCCCACTAACCCAACTAGCCCACCAACCCAACTAGCCCACTAACCCAACTAGCCCACTAACCCAACTAACCCACCATCCCAACTAGCCCACCAACCCAAACCTACCTAATTCTAACTCTGACCCTAGAAACAAAAACAGGCCTTTGAAGTTGTGAGGACCGACAAAAATGTCCCCACCTTCCAAAAATATCCTCATTTGGCTAGAAAAATGAATGCCATGGTACTCAGGATGTACAGGAACACACACACACACACACACACACACACACACACACACACACACACACACACACACACACGACTGGAATCGGAACGGTGCCCCACTGGGGTCCATTAGTGAGGCTGACATAGGTTGTGGTCTCACCAAAGTGTGGCAGCGTTCCAGGCAGGAGAGTGGCGCCAGTGGCGGGAAGCAAAGCTCCTCTCCCACCCAGAGCAGACTGAAGTGGAGGAACGTCCAGATTGCAGATCAGGATGTTTACTATCAGAGTTTTTGACAAATGTGCTCCAGAAAAGCATCTCTGAGTAAAACATGGATGTGGCGGCTTTGACGAGGAAGCTCGGGACCAGTAGGTTGCTGGTTTGAATGCCAGGAGACATGGGTGGGCGTAGGCGAGAGCCTCCCCACCCGGTTGCAGCCAACGGCTCCAGGTTGACAACCATAACTCAGCCATCTCCACCCCTGACGCGGCTGCCGTTCCTGCCTGACCAAGGTCGTCCTTCCACCGCTGATGTTTTATTTGGTGGTTGGAACCATCTTTTCCAGCGTTCAGATCGCCGGACCGCCAGCATCTCACTGACACACGCACGCGTGGGCTGAGTCCTTCTCACCTCCTCTTCATGGCGACAATCTCCTGACTAGGTGCTATTTCCACAGATCAGGTTAATTGTCAGCTCGTTTAGACGGGACAGATGATGAGGGAGCGTCCAGGCATCTTCATCTCAGTCACAGGCTGCCAGACATCAATTTCCAACCACTTCCATACGTCCAGCACGCACGGCCCAATTTGAGCCTCTGACAAAGTGAAGGAGCTGGGTGATAAATTATGAGCGGTGGCAGCGACGCTTATACATCACTGCCACGCCAGACATCCATCCCACGGGCTCGCAGGTTCTGTGGGAGTCGTTCTCCTTCTCTGGCTTCCGCTGAGGTGAGAATCAGGTGTGACGGTTAAGTGCCAACCTCACGCTAACCTCGGTATCAGAGCAGCGGAAGCAGGAAGCAGAGCGCTAACCTTGCAGCACGTCCTCCTCGTGTCTGAGCCCAGCTTGCAGAGCATAAAGAGCATTATGGGTTTCAATATTTATTCTTTCCATCCACAGATCTGTCGCCTGCTGCAAATGGGACCCCGTTAGCTTCGTTTAGCCCGTCGCTAATGCGGCTATGAGGCTGCGAGTCATGCGGGGGACAAATATGCATGATTTAAAGATGGAGTTATTGCATGTTGGGTTTGCTGTCTGCCCACGTGAGGAGCAACGCGATGCTTTTACTCTTCATCCTCGCTGTGGTTAATAAAGCTGCTCTGAGAGAGCAGCACCCTGCTGATACAGTTTCAAACATTGATGTTATATTTACAGCTTGGCACACGTTTAGCTTATTTCCTCTACATTCAGTTGAAAGAGCAGACGCAGCCGTGCTAGCGTGAAGCTGCGCCCGTCCAGAACCCGATACTTCACCTCTGGTATTCCACTTTTTCATTCCAATAAACAAATGAAACCCACAAAATGCTGATAGTAAACACCTACTTCCTCGCTAGCAGAAAACTCCTCCTTTCAGCGGTGGCTTCCCACTGCTGCTGTCTTCACCTCCTCTTCCTCTCTGCTGCCGTCTGCGCTCGTCCCTGAAGTCGTAGTGTTCGTCCTCCCGGGAGCTGCTGTAAAGACTCAAGTTATCCATAAAACAACAACAAATGTGAGGGGGGGGCGTGCATCCCATCAAGGCATTTTCAGCTCTAAATTCCTCTAAGTTCTCCTCTAATCTGCCTCTGGAGGACATCGGTCATTCTTCCCAGCATGCACCGTGGTTTCTGTCCCATGTTTATCCATGCTGGTGGATTGAATGCGGATCAGGGGATCAAAGAAGGAGATGAAACATCAAAGCGAAACAGGTGCAGGAATTAAATGTCAGCAATTACACATTCAGACGTGAGTCAGAGGTCAGAGGTCAGAGGTGCGGTTCCCAGGAGAGGAAAGGACATATTCTCTGGCTCGCACCTGTCAAAACGATGAACTCGAGCCTTTAAAGAAAAATGGCAGGAGCCGACTTTATTTCTCCGGCGGGGACCACAGGTGTTAGCCTCCACCGACATGAGAGGGCGGAAGGGAGAGGTCCGCTCGGTGCTGCTCAGGTGAACAGCTGGACTGAGGAATATTTGCTGAGGCGCAGCTGGCGTTTAAGAGGAAGAGCTCCCGCGGAGCCTCTGGGAGGTCACAGCCTGCTAGGCCGTGAAGCTGCTCGGCGGGATTCGTGCGGCGGCAGAAGGCCTGGGCCGATGTGTGCAGATGTTCTCCTGCTCTGCTGGCTGCCGCAAAGCACGCACGGACGCCACCGACCCTGGAGCAAGATGCCTTCAGCAGGCTCCACGCTTGCACCCCTTCACAACTGCACCCTCTGCAGGCGCTCCCTCCACGTGTCCCGTTGCACCGGCGTGACACCTCTGTCCTCCGCAGCGGCGAGCGCTGCTCAAGAGCACTGAGGCGGCGCTGCTGGAAACAGTAAAGCTGCGTTCAGAAGAACTCTCCAACGTCTGAAGAGCAGTAGCGGAGAGGAGAAGACTGTGAAGAGCAGAAAGACCTGCTCCTCACGAACGAAGCTGATCCCCGTCCTCTCTGCCGGGACGTGTCCACGAGGGACCGGCGGTCTCAGGCGCCGTCAGCAAGCGTCCTGGGCCGGATGATTCATGAAGAGTTTAGTGGGAGATGGTTTTCAGGTGGAACATGTGGTGCTGGACCCGCTGCCACAGACGCTGACAGTGATGAATGGAGAAGGCCACAGCGTGAGTGGCAGGCCTCAGCGAGGGGGCGGAGCCGCGCTGGGCGAGCTCCGGCACGCCGTCTGTGTGTACGGACCCTCACATGGACGGGCACATCTGGTTCCACAGCCTCAATCAGCCACTTGATATTCAGCGCCAGCCATCAGCCTCATTACCAGTCAATCGAGCAGACAGGACGTTATGGTGACATGCTTTAAACTCTTCAGGGTTTAACTGCTCTCACTTCCACCAGCCATTAGCCTGAGATTAGCCGTTAGCATCCGTTCCACACATGTTGGCGCTAGCTTACATGTGGAACATAAACAAGGATTTAATATTAAACCATTAGCATGGACTGGAACCTCTGACTTAGCTGGTCTGGAGTCTGTCCACAGTCGTTTGTGATCTTCACACCGGTGCTGGTTCATCTGTAGGCGTTAGTTTTGATGCGTTAGCGCTCTTGTTATCATAATTATGTACCACAAACTGGCCAAAGGCTACGTTGTTGTCTGCAGCGTAAATTAAATATTGATAAAGCTCCAGCTTTCACCCCAGATTTCATTGTGTTAACAAATATGTTTTCTTTGCAAAACAATTTGGATTTAATAATTCATCAAAAGTGGGAGCGGCCATTATCATTCAGCTGAGCCGTTAGCGGGCTCCAGATGTCAGGGATCAGCTCCTCCTGCTGACAAAACATGCAGAGTCTGCGGCCTCGTTTTACATTATTGAAGGCAAATTCTGCAAGGTGGGTCTGGACAGGAGCTGAGGGACTGATCTGTGACCCCGCCGACCCATGAGCGCCTCTGTCGGGGAGGGAGTGTGACAGGACGACCGTGGCAGTGAGTTCTCAACGCACCAGGAATCAGCGCTGCAAACACACCCAGATGCTGCGGTGACTCTGTTAGCCGCCGTTAGCTGCAGCACCGGCGCCGGGGTTGTGTGGGTGCTGAGGAGAGGTGGTGGCTGACGTCTGCGGCAGGAAAAGAAGAGAAGATTGACTCAGCTGCTGTTTGGGATTTACAAAGAGCCGCCGCCGACCCCGCCGCTTCACGGGTCGGCGGCTGCGGTCAGCTGTTCTAACCGGACTCCATTAATCCAGCAGCAGAATGAACGCTTCAGTGCATCAGCAGCCTGAGGGACAACTTCACTTTAGACAAGAACAAAGCATGAAAGGGACGAGGCTTCGGGAAAAGATGAGTGGAGAGAGAAGTGCGGCCAGGGCGTCTGAAGACGTTCTCCGTCCGTACAGAGGAGGGGAAGAACTCTCTGCGAAGGTCAAAGTGGTTCTTTCCCGGCTTCCAGAGTGGACCCTCCAGCGGCAGGCCTGTTTAGCTCGGCGTCCTGGAGCACACTTTGGAGACGGCGCGGGAATCGAGGCGTAGCTGTCCTTTACGAGCGAGCAGCTGCCGAGGGCAGGATGCTTTTTAACGGCTGCACGCAGCCACCTGCCTGGCGTGACGCCCTCCGCTGTGACGGCCTTTACGGCCATGTTGTGCAGCCACACACAGACGACACCAGCACGTGTGGAGAGCCGCCGGCTCTTCACCTCCGTCATCGGCGAATCCTCGACTCCTCGTTGGCTCCAGCGCCGTAGTTGAACCTGGGGGATTATTCCTGCTTCACGAACCCGCTGATGAATGAGTTTCCTCGGCTCCCAGCGGCGCGGCTGCGCGTCTGCGCTGCGGCAGCTCTATTTGCCTAAGCCCCAGAAATCCGGACGACTGTCCCCAGACCCTGGTTGGGCTCACACACACCCGACAACCACAGCCCGAATCACAAGCATCTCGCCGTCATCTGTCCCTTCCTCACTTTTACAACCGCAGGTACCAGAACAAATTTACCCACCGCCAGCGGATAATAAGGAAGTTTATGAAACGTGACGAATGCGACGGCACGCTGCATGAAACACCAATGAGACAGGCGCTCTGGCGTAGCAAATGCTACATCGCTAATACCAGCAGTCACCTTGTGTTAGTGGCTGCGAAGGACACAGACCGCAGGAAGAATCAACAGCGTATAATGCGGTGAGACTGACGGTCCCGGCGTTGGGATGCATTAGCGGAGGTGAACTGAGGCGTGCAGGTAGCGGGCGCTCATAGAGGAAAAGCTACAGATGGCAGCTGTGTGTGGGCGGCGGCGCAGTCACCTGCGCGCTCGTCTGATGTTTGCTATCTGCTCACAAAGGTCAGAGCTGGAGCCACATGACTCATGCAGGTTGCTACCCAGTGTGTGTGTGTGTGTGTGTGTGTGTGTGTGTGTGTGTGTGTGTGTGTGTGTGTGTGTGTGTGTGTGTGTGTGTGTGTGTGTGTGTGTGTGTGTGTGTGTGAGTGTGTGTGTGTGTGTGTGTGTGTGTGTGTGTGTGTGTGAGTCAGCTTTGGCATGAATGCTAATCAGAAGCTAACCTGCTGTAATGAAGTCTGAGAGTGTGTGAACAGGAAGTGACGGCTGGGATATTTCAGCGTTAAGTGTGGTGTCCGACACAGAGATCGTCACCGAGGCCTTCGCAGGTGATGCTTCTGTGCACGTTGTTGTGTGGAGAAGGTGCAGCCGCACCTGTGCTAGCTGAGACTGCGTCAGTGTGTTCTTATTAGACTGAGATATTTCCCAGGTGTGGAGGAGACGCTGGCGTTCTCCTGGGTTCCTCTGCTGCAACACCAGCTTGAGTTGTCATGTAGAAAAGATATTTTCCTCGTAACGTTCCAGTCGGATTAAAACTGGGACTTAATCATACAAAAGTGTCCTAAGGGTTCTCTGTTCGACTCTTTTTTCAGGGTGTAATATAGACTTCAGCTTGCAGTTTGAAAAAAAATCCAATAAAACCTCACAGTATGTCCAATTTTATTCTGCACGTTATCAGACGAAATTATTAAACGGCATCAATCAGACGGTAAAAAACCATCCCTGCAGAGCCGTGCTAGCTTGAAATGTTCTGCAGATGTTGGAAAATTAGGGAATGATATTCAGAAACTGGTTAAATCTGGAAATATTTGTAAAACCGGCAGAGAATTGATCAGATGACGAAGGCTCTACTTTCTCTCGCGGATGTATCGGCAAAAGCACCATCCAAACTGCCACCCTTCCTCCCGCCTTTCATCCATAGTGACGATTATCAGAAAGAACGGCAGCAAAGCGTGAGGGAACGACTTCCTGCCGTCTGGCCTGATTGGTATGTGTGTGTGTGTGTGTGTGTGTGTGTGTGTGTCTCCAGGTTTCTCGTTAATCCCGCCGCAGCGCTCCTCCACATCTGAGCGACAGAAGTCTCTCCGGGGTGCAGCCGAGCGTTTGGAGGCCGCAGGACGGCCATGAAGAGCCGGTTTCGCTCCAAAGCCTTTGTTGCTAAATGAGTTGCCAGGACATTTTTAATAATCCCGGGATGCAGGCGAGGCCTGAACGGAGCGGCCTCCATATTTTATGAGTGTTTCTGTGCGTGTGTGTGTGTGTGCGCGTGTGTGTGTGTGTGTGTGTGCGTGCGTGTGTGTGTGTGTGTGTGTGTGTGTGTGTGTTTGTGTGCTTGCGTGTACGTTAGCATTCATGGGGTCAACCCTTTTATCCTTCTCTTTCTGGAGAGCGTGTGAGTGTTTGTGTGTTTCAGCGTCTCCGCAGGGACTATTTCAGCTGAGGCCAAAGAACACAGAAACTTTGAAAGAGCTTTTTATGTACTTTTGAGTGAAATGGTCTTAAGAAAGGCTTTTTATAGTTAAAAAAAAAAAAAACAACTTTTCATTCAGGCTTCCACATCCAGAAGGGCACTTATACCCAATTACCCAGCTTCTTTCCTCCATCTCCACATCCATCAGCTTCCTCCATTCTGGGGCCCGGGCTGTGTGTGTGGCCGCCACCTCGGCCCTCGGGCAGCGGCTCCGTGGTCGTGGATGCCGGCGTCCGCTGACTCAGCCGTTTCTACTTTTGGGCTAAATTGCGGGAGTTGAGAAGATGCTGCCGCTGCAGGAGCGTTTAGCTCCTGACGCCGCTCCGCTAACGAGGGCCGGCCCGCTAGCTCCGCGGGCGCGCTTCACCCTGCCGCTCACCAAAGGCTTCCATTGCTTCAGGTGTCTGTGGGCGAGAGGTGAACTCACCGTCACCCTCGTCTCCGTGTCCAGGCCTGGAAGGCGAGACCTCACACGCGTTTGACGGATGAAAGTCTCCCCTCCGCTGCTGTTTGACATGTCAAAACTTTGCTGCTTTCTTCTGAATCCCTCCATCGCTGCTCGCTCTCATAAACACGCCGGCCTGGACGCGAGCCCGTCTCCTCCCGGCCGTCTGACAGGCAAAATGGAGGCGCAGACAAAGGCCCCGGCGAACTCACTGATCTGAATCAAATGGCAGGAGGAGGAGGAGGAGGAGGAGGAGGAGGAAGAGGGGAGTGATGGGTGCCACGGAGGGAGCGGGGCAGACGCAGGGGTAGGGTGGTGAAGGCAGGCATGAGGGGCTTGATGTGGATTTTTCCTGACAGGTTGAAGTCTCCTCTGAGCTGACCCTCTGCCTGCTGGGAGCGGGTGTGTGCAGGCTGGGGGCGGGGTGGAGGTGCGGGCGGGGGCGGGGTGGAGGTGCGGGCGGGGGCGGGGTGGAGGTGCGGGCGGGGGCGGGGATGAACTGCGAGCACGCAAACGCCGCGCCAATCGATGGCACAGCCAGACGTGAATGGCGTGGCGTGGGGATGTGAACTCTGCTGCTGCAGCCGAGCTGCTTCTCCATCGCTCAGTGTCAGAGGGGATTATGGGATGGAGCGGGAAAGAAATCGCTTAGCAACCCCGGAGACACATGGGCTGCCTGGCTCATCTGAAAATTCCATGTTAGAAGACAAAAAAGAAAAAAAGTCTATTGATCCGTGCAGAGGAACACGGCAGCAGAGCCACAAGTGCGAGTTTGAATCCAGAGGGGCCCTGGAGCAATGAGCAAGTTGGCCGGTAGTTTGGTCTGTGATCTGGTAGTTTGGCCTGTGGGTCGGTAGCTTGGTCTGTGGGTCAGTAGTTTGGCCTGTGGGTCGTTAACTTGGTCTGTGGGCTGGTAGTTTGGCCTGTGGGTCGGTAGCTTGGTCTGTGGGTCAGTAGTTTGGCCTGTGGGTCGTTAACTTGGTCTGTGGGCTGGTAGTTTGCCCTGTGGGTCGGTAGTTTGACCTGTGGGTCGGTAGTTTGGTCTGTGGGTCGGTAGTTTGGTCTGTGGGTCGGTAGTTTGGTCTGTGGGTCGGTAGTTTGGTCTGTGGGTCGGTAGTTTGGTCTGTGGGTTGGTAGTTTGGTCTGTGGGTTGGTAGTTTGGTCTGTGATCTGGTAGTTTGGTCTGTGGGTTGGTAGTTTGGTCTGTGGGTCGGTAGCTTGGTCTGTGATCTGGTTGTTTGGTCTGTGGGTCGGTAGCTTGGTCTGTGGGTCGGTAGCTTGGTCTGTGGGTCGGTAGCTTGGTCTGTGATCTGGTAGTTTGGTCTGTGGGCTGGTAGTTTGGTCTGTGGGCCGGTGGCAGGGGAGGTACCGAGGTGCCCTTGAGCACGGCTGTGTCACAAACATTCCAATCTGGAGTCTAAATTCAAGTTTCATCAGCGTTGGGAGACAAACTCCATGGAGTTGGACTACGCAGCTGAACTACAGTTGGCTGTAGTTTTAAACTCCTTTCATAGTTGCTGCTGCGTGATGATGTCACCGCCGCTCTGGCGTCTGTGTGGTGGTCGGATTTTTCTTTTCTCTTTATTTGAGCTCACATGTCGATGGTTGTTGATGGTTGTCGATGGTTGTCGATGGTTGTCGATGGTTGTTGATTTTTCAGGGAGAAGCTACAGTAACTCTTTTGGTGAACATACTGCGGGTTCACCAAAAATGGTAGTTTTGTCTTGAAATAGATCATCCTGAGTTGAGGCTTGTTTCTGCTGGATGTGATTTTTTTTTTTCTATAATATTGTTTCATGTTGATTTTAGAAGAGGAGGAAGGAGTTTCTAAAGCTACATTTTTAGCTGTAGTTTTAAAAACGACATTTCTCTGAGGGTGGAAGCGGAGTTTGTTCAAGCTACGGCCAGACTGAACAACAGTCGTTCTGTCAGATCGCTTGTGTTTATCTGTGAACTCGCACACTTTAATAGATTAGCATAGTTAGCAGGTTCGGCGCAAGTGAACATCTTTATTCCAGAACGTTTGTTTAGGTCAAAGGTCCCAACACCCTGATGGCTGATACCTCAAAGCTTTTCAGATATCATGTAACCGTGGCAACTGCTCAGGAACTCTGATTCTGCTGGTGGGTCCGGAGCAGGTTTCACCCAGAGAAATATAGAAATCCACACGGAGATGTGAACGTTCTGTGTTTTCAGCAGACCTGATAAATGCTGTCGGTACCCTTCCTGAAACCAGCCGGAAAGTCAGCTTGATGCGGTGCTGGTGTTGCCGCGGCGTTGGCTCGCTGTAGTTTGGCCTCTTTAACGTTGTTTATTGGCAGCCAAGTACAAATTAACCTCCCAAGATCAACAATAAACCTAATTAGAGTTGTGTTGTGAAGCGCGGCTCACAGCTTGTTCAGCGATGAATCTCCATCTGTCTGCTGGGGGGTTGGGGGGTTGGGGGGGGCACGTCAACCTTTATCTGACGATGTCCTTCTGCAGCTCAGGAGTCAAACACGCTGAAGAACACGGGAGCGAATATGAGTCTGTTCAGAAAGTGAGTAGCCCTGGTTACCATGGCAACAGAGAGACGGCGTATCAACAGAAAAGAGAGATGAATGAGTGAAAAACCTGTCATTAGTTTTTTATTTCACTAACATTTACGTGGTATAAATAGTAAAATCAACATCTGGATGGTGACGTGGTTATTGTCCAGATTAAACCGTCTTGTTCAAACACCGATTGATTCTGATCCGATGACATCAGCCAGGACCTGAAAGTGATGAGACCAACCGACAAAGAAATGTTAGCATCAGCATCAGCATCAGCATCAGCATCAGCATCAGCATCAGCATTAGCATTAGCATTAGCATCAGCATCAGCATCAGCATTAGCATCAGCATCAGCATCAGCATTAGCATCAGCATCAGCATTAGCATTAGCATCAGCATTAGCATCAGCATTAGCATCAGCATTAGCATCAGCATTAGCCAGCCACCCAACCGTCACATCACCTCCTCCAACAGCGAATAGACGCCTGATTGACTTTCTGTCCTCTCTCTGTCTTCAGGGCTGCGGTCGCAGGGGTGACTTTAAGCTCCAGAAACATGATTAAAAGTGTCGTCGTTCCTGGACAAGTCATTTTCTGACGGCTACAATTTCCCCCAGCCGCCGTCGGTCACGACAGCGTTATCACTTCGCCTCCGACGCTGCAGAAGATAAAGTGGCGGCGACGCTCGGGTCCAAATATGTGGCCTTTCCGGGACCGAGCCGTCTCATCTATCATGGTCTAACACCGAGAGCAGCGGCCTCCATAACTCACCTCCAGGCAGGTAACGTCCGTCCGGCTGGAGTGTAATAAAGCAGTAATTACACTTTTGATCAATAACGACAGAGAGAGCAGATGAATTTCAGAAATCAGTTTATATAACAAAGTGGTTATTACTTAGTATCATATTCCATTATGTATTTTATGGAAGGGCAGTGTTCATAACCATGTCGTTTCTTCATGAATACAAATAAACTTACAGCGTTACAAATATAAACGTTTCTGGAGACGATAGAACAGAACACGAGCGCGGGCAGGGATTCGCCGGCTAAACTCCGCTCGGACAGCGTGTGTCAACACTAGCGGGCGTTATTTGTTGATTCAGCTGCGAGCGAACTTCCTCAAAAAAAAAAAAAATCCAATCGTTCGCACTAACGAAGCAGGAAGGAAGTGGGAACGTGGCAGCTGCAAATGTTTACCGAAAAACTGATTTGCAAATATTTCCCTCTGTCGCGTTGCCCCTCGCTCCGCCGTTCCCGCGCTAACCTCCTCCTAGCAGCCATCGCTAGCTCAGTCGCTCGTCCCTGCCTCCACGTTTTCGTAGCTATCCTGAAGACGGCGGCATTTTGTTGGTCACATGATTAAAACAGACAAAAGATGTTCAGAGCTAAAACGACAGAAGGGTCTTTGACCTGAGACGCTCCTGCTACTTCCTATAAAAACACACGTGGACGTTCCTAAACGCTGGAATGTGGAGGACTTGTAACTTCACCGGCATCGGCATGTTTTCAATCCCAGCTGGTCACATCGTGACACCTGCTCTTTATCGGAACTTTCCAACCAGCTGACTTTTATTTTGAAACGCAGCCGGTATCAGCCAGATGTTGATGACATCACAAAGTAACATCTGCTGTAGCATCTTTGTCATCATTTGACGAGTTGGGATGAAAAGTGCGGAGATGGCGCCATTGTAGAAGTTTTCTTTGTAGTTTACATTCAGACATTGTTTTAAAACCATTTTATCAGTTGAACAATCGGTGAATTTCAACATTTCAGGTCAATTTGGGGAGAATTATTTGTAACTTCTACAACGGCTGAGCACATGATCTAATTACAAACATGTTTGTCGGATGAGCGACGACCCTTAAACCTACTTTCAATGACAAGATCGGATCAATACTTAATAAATCATAATTAATAAAATAAAACTTTCAAACATGTCTGTACAACCTTTTCTTGACTAACAAATATGCTATTTTCGTGTGAGAACAGCTGTTGGCACATGCAAAAAAAGTCAAAATATTCATCAAGAAAGTTTGAAGTTGAATTCACTGGTTCAGCTTGTTTTTCCACATGCAAAAATAAAATTAAACTTTTTTTTTTTTTTTTTTTTTTTCCCCCAAAGAGCATTTTAAACTTCAGGGTCATTTGTGTTGTCAGTGAGTCATGTTTTCTCTTCTGTTATCGCCACGACAACAGCGACTCCTGTCAAACTGCGGGCCTCCTGCGGTGGGGTGAGCTCGCAGCAGCACGGTCGCCTCCTGTTGAGCCGAGGATGGAACATTTACTGAGCTTCTTGTTTCTCACCTCGTAAAGACAAGGTTCCGACTTCCTTCACTGCTTCTTCTTCTCGTATTTTTAGCGTCGTGATTACGTTTCTTTAATTCTTTCACTTTCTTTTTTAACTCTTTAACAGATTTTAAAGTGTTGCCTGTCCGTCTGAACTGGGACACGATGGCGGGTGGTGGCAGATTAATCTCAAAAGCAAATTATAACAGCTAATATCAAATACTAAAAAGGTTGAAAACATCAAAGCGGCGGCGTCTCCACATGCATTCAGATGTTTGTCTCTCACTTAGTGACAAAAGTGACCTCGGGACAGAGATTGGCTTCCGAGAACTATTACACAACTAGAAACACACACACACACGTTGTCAGGATGAGCTCACGGTGAGTCGCACGTGTGAGATACGGGCGTGGACAGGATGTCAGTGGGAGCATCAAAATGAAGGGGGCAAGTCAGCAGCAGCGCCCGACTCTCCTCTCTCTGAGCAGACGTCAGCAGGTTGAGTGTTGAAATCCCGTCTGTGTGACGGACAGCTGCCCTTTGGGTCACTGTTGTGGGCGGGGCCTCCCTGTCAGGTGGGAACTCTGCACCAGTGAAAGGAGGGGCCGCTCCAGAAACTCAATTAAAACCTGTCATTTTTCTTCTTCTTCTTCTTTTTTAAAGTAGCACAGGAACATTTAATGTGATGAGAAAGTTCTAAATAAATAGGTAAGGCGGCAGAGGAGAAACGACTTGTCGTGATGTGGAGTGTGTGTGTGTGTGTGTGTGTGTGTGTGTGTGTGTGTGTGTGTGTGTAGGGAGGGGTGTTCTCTCATCTCTTCTCTCTGGACTCTTCCGGCTCGCCACCTCGCAGGCCTCTGTGGCCCGTCTCCAGCGTCCTGCGGCAGGCGCGCCTCATCACCGAGCCGGGTGGTTTGGGTTGTGGCGCGAGCGGGACCTTTCCAGGACGGCGCGCCGGTTGTCTGTTTGGACGGGAAACAACAAAGACGCAGGAGCAGCGTTAGAGGGAGGCCAGAACTGTGCTGGGGAGAAGGTGAGCGGGGCAGAGGAGCGAGGGCGGGACCCCAGGCCCAGCAGCAGGGGATGATGGGAAAACTGGAGATTCTACTGGAGTTCACACACACCTGTCTGCTGTCATAGTAACTGCATCCCATGCTCCATTCAAAGCCTGTCAACGTCTCTTAGATCAGATACAACGTGCACGCGCGCAGTGTGGTCACATGACGCTGCTGCGTGATAACGTCTTCAGACTACACGGAGTTTCTCCGGCTCAGCACCGTGAACCCGTGTTCCTGTCGCCTGTGTTCCACTGATCCGTCTGTGACTGTCTTTGCTCTGGTGACAGCAGCAGATCAAAGCTCACTTCAAAGGAAAAACAGGGACATCAAAGGTAGCAGAGACGGTAAAAGGAAGGAAAGCTGAAGTGGCTCTTGTTCTCCTCCTGATCACGCGTTCCTCACATGTGACTAAAGGTGGACGGCTGACATCCCTCTGGGGTCTCAGACTCCTCCCGTGTTTGTCTGATCAGGATGGTCCCGCCATCGCAGGGACGGAGATCCTCAACTTACTGGTTGCATTTGATTGGCTCTGGTGGTCCCTGGCTGTGATTGGTGGATCAAACAGGGACGCTAACCAGCTCAGGCGTTAGCGTCGGAGCCTCCGGATGCTCATAAACCTGCTCCTATCTTGAGGAGTAGGGACCCCACCCCCACCCCCTCCCCCACTACAACCTATCACAACACTTTAAACAAAGAGACGAGGAGAAATAACCGGCAGGCTGCTAAATCGAGCGCACAGAACAGCACAGGGAGACGAGACGAGACCGAAAGGGACAGATCTTCACTACAGGAAAAACTTCTCCTTTCTACTCGCACAGGTTTGATGGCTTCTTTACCTGCTTCTCCCAGAGGCTGCGTCTTTTTCCGAGTTACAGTAGGCGTGACACAGAGGAGCACAGGAACAGAAGAAGAAATTGACAAAAGAGGAGCGAGTAATCCGCGTTCCAGCCGGGGAGATGTCGGCATATCAGAACTTAATTAAACGCTGGCTGGGAACATTTCTCAGAATGTTGCTAAATGCACCAAGGACTGCAGCGACTGTGGGCAGATGGAGGGAGGGGGCAGCTGTTACCAATACCACACACACACACACACACACACACACACACACGAGGATATCGTAATATTGATATCATGATGCCACCAGGGAAGGGGGGGAACAGACGGAGGGGAAAGCGCCCGGATTACCAAACAGCCGGAGTCGGAGTCGAGGCCTCTGAGCCTGGTGGAGTCAGGGCCAACCTTCTCCTGAGCGCCTGCACTCAGATGTCATTATGTGTCAGGACAGACGAGCTCCCCCCCGGAACCCCCAAAGAGATTACACCTCCTAATGAACTTTGCGTTAGCGTCATCTTTGGGTAATTACACGGAATTACATCAGGATGAGACTTTATGATGCACAGACGACGGAGTCGTCAGTCGTCTATCAAGCTCTGTCAGCAGGAGACGCTCAGAAGAGGCTGGAACAAACAGGAGGGAGCTGATCTGGAGTCAGCCACATGCAGACTCGACGGGAAAATCAGTGTGAAAAATGAAATAATGGAAATATATGAACATAATAAAGGTGATTAGATCTGTGCACACCGACATGCTGCTTGCATCAGTGTGGAGGGGGGAGATTGCCTCTCTCTCTCACTCATTCACACACACACACACACACACACACACACACACACACACACACACACACACACACACACACACACACACACACACACACACACGAGATAGGCTGTATAAATGGAGTGCAGACACAGGGAAGCTATTTCTTCCTGCTGGCTGTTATGGGATGAGGGGTTGCAGAAGTAGTTGTGTCAAACACAGCAAAGAGAGAGAGAGAAAGAGAGAGAGAGGAAAACGGATGAGGTTTCCAGAAGGATGATGGGAAGGGAGGCGAAACTGTGTTTATCACCAAATGTTCGAGGGTGTGTGAGTTTTGTCATGTCTAATCCCAGAGGCTGACCTCTCCAAACAAGGTAGCGCAACAGGAGAAACTCCCTAGAAGAGGAAGAAACCGTGAGCAGGACCAGGGTCACCAAAAACCTAAAACACTGAACCTTAGATATCTGCCTCATCCTTTTCCTTCTTCTCTTCCTTCTCTGTTTGTCGCCTCTTTTTCCTTTTTTTCAACCCAAGTCAACGTGGCCCAGACCACCATCTGCGCTGAGCTGCTACAGTCCGGCTGCATTGTTTTAACCCTTTTGCTTCTCCTCTGGTCTCTGGAGGTTAGATGTAGACAGAGAAGCGCTAGTTGCCGCAGTCAGAGTGAAACGAACTCACCGAGACCAGAACCGAAGGGGAACATTCTGAACACCAAGCAGCTCTTCACTCCTGATGAGTTCAAGTTGAAAATCTGACTCAGGTCATTTACGCCATCGACGCTCTCGCTGTCCAGGCGGCCGCAGGCGCATCCGTCTGATCCGCTCAGGTGTCCCTGGAGCCGCAGGCTCAGAGCGTAAATGTTGACGAGCACGTCAGCTCTGGTGTTTACCGCTCGTTTCCTGTTTTCAGGCTGCAGCCAGCAGTGTCTGGATGCACGTCTGCTCCTGCATGTATACGTTTCCTGACACTTTGTATACAGAAAGAGAAGAGAGCGAGTTTCGCCAACTGCGTGTTGAGATAAACAGTAACCAGGAGAGCCTGGTGCAGAGCGGCGCGGTCATAACACATGCGATTGCTTCTGACAGCACGGGGATGTGGTTAATCTCTCCGAGCCTCTATCACCACTCTATCAGAGAGAGGCCTGTGATGAGCACGCTCTGACCCACATACTGAATGCAACCTCTTCCATTTAGGTTTAAGGCCCCTTTGGCTAAAAACAGGCTGTGTAAATAATAAAAAAAAAAGGCAGATTTTCTCTGTGCAGCTCCGTCTCAGAGAGCTCAAAAACATAAACATCCTGCGTGTAACCCAGCGAGTGGGATACTGGATGTGTGCAGATTGATGGTCTGCGTGTTTAAATATGAGTGACTATCCTGGAGAAGAAAATGACTAGTGTATCGCTGAAGTCGGCGGGTTTGTCGGGTCTCTGCTGGTACAAACCTGCAGGAAACACCATGTTTGTGTCCGTCAGACTGATCTGCGGGAACCTGAACTTGTGTTTTCTTTGTTAAAACGCAGACTGAGGATGATGAAGCTGGCAGGAGTGCAGAGGCCCCTGAAAGCTCCCCCCGGGACAGAAATCTCCTTAAAGGATCTCGGCTGGACTTTATTTCTCAGTCACAGAACAATGCCCCGTGGCATTCTGGGATGCAGCTGAGACTAATGCCACCACATGAACATACTTTCAGCCATCGATCCGGGGCCCCAGGCAAAACTCCCATGTCTGATGGTCCCCACAGCGATGGCGTTTCAGGAGGCCAGCTTCAACTCATCTACAGCCATGAAAGAAAACAAATATCCTCCAGTATCCTCACCTGGCCGCGTCTGACACTCCTGCGCTGTAGTCGGACACTGAAGCACACACGCTAGAAGAGCAGAACTGGGAGGCTGCAGCTGCTGTCTGCTCATTTAGTTTAATAGTGGAAGGGTCGCGTCAAATACACAGAATGTCTGAAAACAACACAGCTCCATGTTCTTTTAGTGGAGATGCTGATGCTTCCAGAAACGGTTCTGAAAGCATGAGCTTTTACCCTCAAACTTTGTGTCTTCACCAACTCTACTTAGCATGTAGTACCAGAGTTGACCATAAGGTGTCCCTAGCGAGCGTTCCCTAGAGAGAAAATTCACCTTTTTTCCACAATTTTAACCCTGACAGCAAGTTTGTAACAGGAAGTAGCTTTGGATGGACTTTACCAAGTCCAAGCTCATAATTTACCTGAAAAACTGCCTTTAGGTTCAATAACCTGGATGTTTGTCGAAAACTAAAGTTTCAAATATCGGATCAGAAATGCAGTTTTGCTCACAAATATCATCACTGCAAAGAGGAATTTAGACACAGTGTACACAAGACCAAAGCTTTGTGTTTGGGGCTTCACCAGCGTTGCCGCGCGATGACCATGAGGCGTTCAGGAGGCATGGGGAGCACAGATGGAGTGTGTGACGGAGGCCTGGTTTGCTCAGGCTCCATCCAGGACAGAGAGTCATCCATCAAGCCACTGTGCTGCCTGGCAGGCCTGGAGGAGGGGCCAGTGGCTGACCCTCTAACACTGATTGGCCCTCTGTGGGAGTCCGGACCCCCTGACTGCACAGACATCAGTGCCTGGCGCGCTCCACCGAGGATTTGAACCCCATCCAGCCAGAGCGGTGACCTGTTTCTGTTTGGATTCTGTGGAGGAGTCTTTCTAGTTCAGCCATAATTTTATGCAAAAACTTGTTTAAAAAAAAAAGGAAACTAAAACAAAATATAAAAGATTCTGAATAAGTGGACTTGGGAGGGCGGGAGCCTGATCAGAGGCGTCGGGTCAGAGACAGTCAGCGGCTAAATGAGCGCCGCTACCTGCAGAAGCCAAAGCAGGCCGCATGATTGGCAGCTGACTGAGCAAACAGAGAGATAGTTCGACAAATGGAAGCTAAGATATAGTTTGACAGACAGATGGGAGTTCAAATGGATGGTTTGGCAGCATGATAAGGTAAATAGGCTGATGGATCACCAAACAAATGTGGGAGGAGGAAGGAGGAGAACAGAAGAGCAGGATAGTCTGCGAGGGCGCGACAGGAGATGGAAGATAGCCTGATAAACACAGATGGATTGTGTTGATATATGGGGAGGTGGGGCCCGATCGATAGATTGTTTTATTCCATTTGTTTGGCAAAGTGGAGATTGGATGCAGCCGTATCAGGAGGATGTGTTCGTGATGGCGGGCGTGGCTGCTACAGATGGCTGGAGAGTGACACATCTCAATCTGAGCTGAGTGTCACTGAAGTGTCAGCCGATGCTGAGAGTAGATCCCCGACCAGGCGTTTGGAGCCGGGCCTCCAAAGACAACAGCAAATAAAGCCAACCAACGCCACCAGGTGTGAACTGCAGGCGGGCGTACGAAGAGAGCTGCTTCTGTGAGGAGAAAAAACAAAATGGACGCCCTGAGAAGCCGAGGCCTCATTACCGCCGCCTGCGTTTATAATGTCACAACGGAGGAAACGGGTGTGTGAAGTTTAGAGTCAAGGGCTCTTCTGGTTAGGAAGGTGTTTTTTTTTTCTCCGAGGCAGCTTGAGGGACATGGGGGTGCACCGCAGCAGCCTTGATGAGTGTTGCAGGGCTGGTAATAGACAGCAGGGAGGCAGGAAGCGTGCCCTTCAGAGGTGCAGCATCTCTCACCGGCTGACAGCTAACACGCCCCGATCCACAACGGCACTTCCACACATGACACAAAAACACTCCTCACAGGTGCGTGACGCTGCCGCTCACCCCCGCAAACACACAAAGCTCAGCGGCACGCGCCCGCGATCACACGCAGGCAGCAGCACGTGCACGCGTGCGGCCACGGACTCACAGTAATCCACTTATGATGTGGTGATAATACCTGACAAGCAGAATATCAGCAGCCTGCTGACAGTATTAACACTCATAAACTAAGCCAGGCTATAAAAACACCGGCGCTTTTCGCTCCAAGATGTGGGTTGTGGAGACAAACAGGTGCTTGTGCGCGTGAGGGAAGCGCTGCAAACACCAAATATAGCCGGAGCTCCATCTCCAGGAAGAGTGCTGGATTTCTGTCAAAAAAAAACAGCTGATGAGCATAAACGAGCAACCTCAAGTGTTTCTGGAATGCACCTGCAGAAGAAAAGAGCGCGTCCTCGCAAGCTTGGGCGAGTCGGTGTCGGGGTCACCCAGAGGCCACTCCATCCCTGCTTTAACGCCGTTACGTTTTGTTCACTGGAAGGTCAATCTGAGAGTGCCGATAATGAAATGACCCAGGGGAGGCGAATCTGCTTTACTCCGAGCTTTTCTGCTTTGAAACCAATCTCACAATTCATCAGTTCATAAAAACATCTGTGTCTGAATGTGTCCTCCGGGTGTCGAGGACAGAGTTTCCTGGATCATGCGAGAGAGCAACATAACAGTAGATCTGGGATTTACTGCTGCACATCACTTAAATAAATAAGGTCTAGCTAACGCGGGGACTCAGACGCGTACAGCAGCTAGCATTAGCATTCTGTCACCGATGGCCGAGGTCGACGAGGACTCGCAAGAAAAGGGAAGAAAACCCACGACAATCCAATCTGCTGCCCAATCTGAGGATCCTCTCAGACCCCCAGAGCCCGAGGCCTGACTCAGGTTCATAGAACATGCTGCTGTTGCTTACTTATTTATTAATCTGCTGTTTGATGTGTCCCAGTGCGCCGTGAGAGTGGCGCTGGAGATCACAGGAGGCCTCGCCGTCACCGTCAGACCACGTGAAGACGCTCCTCTCTGTTCACGGGGGAAGTGGGGGGGCTTTTTCACTCCCTCTCTAGATATGAATCATTCATGCTCAGAGAAGCTCGCTTATGTACACAAAACACCACAAGTATTGTTGTGATGCTACACTTTGCTACCTTCATGTTTTGGCTCGAGCGGCGCCCGTTCAGCTGTCAGTGCACGTTTCTCAGGACAGAGAGAGGAGAAGAACATGCAACAACTGCAGACGCCTCAGAGGCCTCTGCAAATAATCCTCCCAGTCAAGGAAGGGGAGGTTTCCTCGACATTAGTGTTCATTTTAAATTAAAACGCTGCCTCAAGCAAACGATGAAAAGTGAAATCAAACACGTCCACACGCGCGACTTCATATAGACGAGCTCCGCCCGCGTTCACATGGGCTGGTGGCTTTTTTTTTAAGTCGCCTGCAGTGAAACGCCACAAACCCTCCAGCCAGACGTCTCCAGTGAGGATGGATCCAGCGTGGATGAAAAATGCATCCGTCACCTTCACTTATTCATCAACTAGGAAGATATTTCTGCAGGGACGTCCTCTGGAGACGCGGCACTCACATGCCAGGCGGCCCGCCACCACGTTACCCACAAGGTTTTCAATAAAACAAGCAAACAACACAATTCCAACACCTATAAATAAGTGATCATTCCTGAATAAAGTGGTGTACACGCAGCTCCTTGCTGAAGCCACTCATCACAATTTAATGGCGAGCTGTAGCGGCCGAGGCTATTCCGCTCCGATCTTTATCATTCAGCGGAATGAAACTGGAGCAGCAGATGAGCCATTATCAGCGCCATCAATGCAGCTTCACCTGGTTCAGCACAGGTTAAGAGGCGGCACTATTTTATGATTTATAAGACCCTCAGACTGTGATTTCTCCGTCCTCTCTCACGCCTCCATTCTTTCTCAGGCTAGACAAACAAAGACATGCATGCACTTTGTTTTCTTTCCCAGTTATTCCCTCCCTTTCTGGTGGTTCACAGCAGTTTGAGCAGTCGGAGCGGTGGCTCACAGATGCTCGGGTGTCTGTCGCCGCGATGCTATTGTTAGCTAGTTTTTGATAAGATTTACATGGCAGGAAAGCCATCAAATGAGATATCCTACAGAGAATATGAAAGGGATCGCACTGAATCCACACACCTGCTTCTTGGCGTTGTGCTAAGTCTCTTTTCCATCCGGACCAATACACACGCTCGCAAGCGAGCCTCCGCCCGCCCACCCGCACCCACGCAGCCAGGAGAACAAACTCGGAGCCAAAATCTGGGAGTTACACAGCAGCTTGAGTCTGATTTAGCTGTGGGGATTTTTTTTTCTGGGGCTCAAAGGATCAAAATTACCATACTCACACACACAGACACAGACACACACACGCACGCACGCACACACATAGATGAGCATCGTACTCATGTTTATGTTTTCCTTTATAAGAGGAGACAACACCATCAAGGAAACGCATCCCAGAGGAACCATCGCCGCTCTGACAGCATGCTGAACAAAACTGCATCGCTACTTTCGACAAGTTTAAGCTGAAATCTGATGATGAACGTCTCGTCAACGTGGCTCAAAAGTTGCCTCAAACGTTTGCCTCTGACACACACCCTTCACACAAGTCCCCTCCTGACTGGAAAAGCGCAGAACTGGGTCACCTCTGCTGCTGCTGGCCCTTTCGGCTCCGGCGCTGGCTTCCCCACAATCCCTTGGTGCGAGTGTCGAATCCAGGGCTTGTGGCGATGCACCTGTGTCCGCGCATCTTCACTGGGATCAATTAGCATTAAAGTTTGAGGGCTGAGCTCCAGCGACGTGGACACGGTGTGCACCGGAGGGCTACAGCCCCAGAACAGCCACACTCGCCGTCACTGCAGACACCTCGCTGGCTGAAAGCCACGCTGGCGCGCTAGCATAGCTTAAATGTCACATGACGGAGGACACGTGAAGGTGACAGCCGCGCATTCATTTTCCTCTTTTCTTGTCTACATATTTCCATTATTACATCAGCTTTTAAAGCCTAAAAACATTTTCTCATCCACCCACGCGCTGTTTATTGCACACAAACGCTCGGAGCTGATGTAGGTACCTTCTCTACAAACATGTCCTAGCCACCGTCTCCTGATCACCGCGCAGGTGGCAGCGCTTATTTTGAAGGCTCTGTACCATCCTGGGGCTCTTGCCGTGAGGTTTTTTTCTCTCCCACCGCAGCGCGTCTGTGGGTGTGTTTGTTTGTGCCACGGAGGAAAAAAAGAGCACTGAGGGCAGCTGTACCTGCGCTGCCTGGTGGTTGTCTCTTGACAGCGCCCTTCACATCACGGCGTCTCGCCGGATGTCTGATCTGACAAAAGCGACCTCGGCGCCACACATGCCTGCACAAACACGCACCGGCCCGGACAGACAGGACCGCAGACCACAGCTGACTGTCTGGCATACATGAGGACACAACGCTGATTCAGGACAAACGTTGTGGGGACAGAAAAGGAAAAACCGTAATGCATTTAAGGAGAGCTCAGACTGCAGCGCACGCCCCCCTCTGGGCTCCTCAGCCCACGCACATGCAGACTGTTAACGGCCCTGAAATCCATTTACGGAGAGTTTGTGACTCACGGTTAAAGATTCAGTGTGTCACCCATGTGGAGGCGCTGTGACAGCAGTGGGCCGGGTGGTTAACGCTGACTTTCACATTTAAAATGTCACATTTGTTCTTTACAATGCTGATATTTCTGGAGAGTCGGCGCTAATCAGAACCAGCGCCGCGTGTGTCAAAACAGAGGGTGGTGGTTGATGGGATTCAGTGTGATTGATGTGGGGGGGTGAGACTTGCATTTTCTCACCATAATAAACAAAGTATGACACTTATGCCTCCTTGTGGAATTTAAAAGAACAGTTATTGCATCTGTTTTCCTAAACTCTTCCATCAATACTGCAGCAGCGGAAAGCTGGTTCGACTTCTCTTTATCGCCATAAACACAGCGTCATTACAACTAAATGCATTTCCTCATCGGTCTCCTTGCCATCGACATACATTACCAGCATCGCAGGCGTAATTGAAATTAAGTTAGTCGACCTTTGGGGTGCCTCTGGGAGCCTGCTTGTTCCACTGGCCCCTTACGATATTTCATTTGCTGGATCCTCATAAATCAGCCTGTTGAACTAGGCAGCAATGACGGTCTCGACCTTTCTGGTGACATTTCCAAATGGCCATATCCTCTACCTAGGATCATGGCACCATGAAACGCAGCCAGCCATAGTATATGAAGATGAGATGGAGTCCACTCGGCCTGGAGCAGGGACGCCAACAAGCCGCCAGCGCTGCAAAATGGCAGCGGGGGGGGGGGGCTGCTGCTGAAAGAGCTGTTCTACATGCAGCCGAAGAGATTCTCAGAAAGCAGCCTCCCAAACATGTGAGTGTGTGAAGAATGCCTTTGTGTTTGCCAAAACGCAGCCGAGCAAATTTACAATACACACTCGCGAGCTGTGAAGACGTTTCGATTTGCTGAGGACGCCATCTAAAGAGACGGCTTATCTTCCGGGCCAGGTGGGTTTACACGTTCTCCACTGTACTCTCTGAACAAGATCCTCATTGTATGCAAAGCTGAAGTGGCACCAGAGGAAAGTAGCTTTCCCTCGTCGCAGGGAATGTGCTATGTATAGACTCTGTGTGTGTGTGTGTGTGTGTGTGTGTGAGAGAGAGAGAGAGGGGAGAGAGAGAGAGAAGTGAGGGTCCACTAGTGACAAGCCTTGTGGGAATAGGAACATCTGGTGGACCGGCTGCTCCTCTGGTTAACATGCTCCTCCTTGGTGGCCTCCTATGACACACAGAGTGCCGCATGCACCGACAACATCCAAACGGCCGCGTTACAACCGTTAAAGGTCCAGCCGGTGAGCTACTGGGTAACCTTCTGTCAGGAATCAACATAAAACAATATGAAACACACAGATGTGCATTTTTACAGTTTAATAAAGATGCACATAATAGCCCTGGCAGAGAAGAGGAGCTGTTTTTGTTCAGCCACTCAGATATTGATGCGAGTTCCATCCATGGCTGCTAGAAAGTTGCTCTGCCGTGCGTCTCCAGTAGCCCAGACCCATCAGCACTCACCACCTGAGCATTATAAAGCCCGTTTTCTTCCTCTGCAGACTCTGTAGATTGGTGAAGGCAGTTGAGGATTCACACTGAAGGTTCATCCTCTTAACCCCTAACTACATTCTGCTAGCGTCGTGGTAATAACGTTCTGTCACGTCAACAGATTCGACTCCATCAACACACTTGGGAAAACACCAACAGGGGCCCCTCCTTCCCAGAGTGACGTGAAAGAGCAGCTATGTCCAATTTGCACCAGATGCTCTTCAGAGCGGAGTCACGGCTGCATCAAATGTCATCTTATTGGCAAGGTGAGCCCTCTCCACTCCCAGCAAGCCCACGCACGAACACCACCGCTCGGAATTCTGGGGAAATTCTCTCTCACGCAGCCTTAATTAACACTTCCTGTTCTCCCGTTAAGTCTGATGCTGGAGGCACCAGGTAAGCGGGAGACTGTGTCACTGCCGCTACATGTGAGGAGGAGCTACTCGTTCAGAGTGGGGGCAGTCTTGCTAGCTTGTGCATTGCTTCTGGGCATGACAGCTGGGCCCCCAGGCCAGATTTCAGACTAATAACTCTGACCTCCTGTCAGCTCTTCAACACAGAACATCTCCGAGACACACACATGTCCCACAAAAGTCTTGTTTTTGGCATGAGAGAACCCAGACACACACACACACACACACACACACCAAAGCCCCACCTTTCTGCAGCCACTGGGGCGGTCTCACAAGCGTGTGGGAGGCAGAGGGGGTCGGCGTGGTTGTGGAAGCAGGCGCCAGGTCCTGCGTGACCCTGCCAGCCTGAGGAACACTGGGCTGGTCCCCTGCCAGAGCCTCAGCGCCCGTCCTTCACCAATCTGTGTAATGGCTGCGCTAATGACGCTAAAGCAGCCGGCTCCTCAGACGGCAGTAATTTAGACGCTGCAGTCATTACATGCCGTTAACACACTCCTGAAATCAGCCGGCCTATAGAAGAGCACGGAATTAGAAAGCGGAAGATTCGCTCCGGCACTTTCACTCAGACGAGAGTTAAGAAAAAGAAATCCTTGAAGCAAAAATATCACTCCAAAGTTATTTGAAGTATTTTCTTTTTCAGCCGTTTCTCACAGCTGGGAAAGGTAGTGCATTGATTTTTCCTTTCAGAAAACTAATACTGGAGAAAGGGACATAAATAAAAGCCAGAAAACTAGAGAGGGTTATAGGGGGGTGGGGGGGGGAGAGGGGGGTGGGTGGAAGGCATCGAGGGAGGGAATAAATTGCCACACATGAAAAGGCTCAGTGTTATTGGGAGAGAGTGGTAAATAGCAGCGAGCATGTGTGCAGGGATGGCTGGGAGATGCATCGATTTGCCCAATATTGAACAATACCAGTAGCATGTAGCCTGTAGCTGATCACCACACGTACCCCCCCCCAGCCCAGATCCATATCCTACCAAGCTTTCCTGTGTTTACCCATCTGTTTTCAATCTTGTTTGTGTGCACTTGCACAATTTAGTGTGCGAAGCTGTGCTGGAGCCTGTAAAATGAAAACCAGTGTGGTCCAGAAGGAGACACTCACACATTTATCATCTTCAGGAGCCCCAACGCAGAACGAATCTGAGACGTCTCGTCCACTCTAAAGCCATCCTACGCTCGTTTTTAGAAAGAATTTACCAAGAATTACACTGAAAAAAGGGCGATCAGCTGACCTGAGCAGTCACTTTTATTCAATTCAACTTTATTCATATAACATGTTACTGCCAAGATCGTCCCTAGTGGCTTAACAGAAGCCCAGAGTCCGACCCCGAGCAGGCACCAGCCTTTAACAGGAAGAGAGGGGGAGGCAAGGCCTTTAATTCAAATAAAGATGACCCATCACAGGCAGAAGCAGGCTGTTCTCTGGCCAGAAGAGGAAGACAGACCGCGGCCGTGAGGGCACCGAATCCGAACCACCAGGTAGCTCCCTGACATTGAAGAGTTTGAGGATAACATCACTGGCGATGGCGTGGTAAAGAACCAGCATCTAGAAGAGGGAAATTTTGTTCTCGCTCTCTCTATTCCACTGTTTTAAGTTGACAATCACCTCAAAGACCCCACAACATCTGCACTGATTAAAACTACAACGATGGATGCCTCAGACGGAGCTGGTTAGACACATGCTGAACTAAAGCAAAGTTGTCCAACTAGCTGCGGCTAATTTGACTGCGATGGATTTTGACAGAAAATAAACTTTTAATGAAGAGCTGTGTGTTGGGAGAAATTATCCATTACCCTATAGAGCTGGCATAAAATGTTCATAAATGACAATGATGTTTGCACCGAGTGGAAGAGGAGGAGAGCTGAGGGAACGCGCTGACGTTCCCACTGTCAGAGCCAGGGGAGGGTGGTGGTGGTGGTGTGTGTGTG